>CM023452.1:182584737-182699644 GCA_013339765.2 Haemaphysalis longicornis | reverse complement strand
AAAGAAAGCAAATTTCGTCTCACTACTCCTTTAAAGACACGAGATACTCATGGTCTCAGAAGCTATCGTGGTAAAATTGGTCTCATGATACGTCGACGGGCGCCTGTATGTTCGCTTTCCTATGTCTGTTCACAGCACGGAAACCTCATGAGGCTGCCTTTGTTAATCTCGAACGTACGCAGCAGATAACTAACAGAATTACAGAAAACAGCCGAACTTACGCTTGAGTGTTGCAGCGGCAAGCCTCGGAAATCGCGGCTGTAAAGAGGGTCAACACGCACTTCGTCTTTTCCTCTTCCACCTGCTTAATCGTCTTCTTCTTCTGTAGGGCGGTGGAGCTGGCCCACGGGCTGGGATTGTCCAGGGCTTTTATTCGAATGTTTTGGTAAGCTACCTGAAACAGCGCTGGTAGAGGGGACGAGTGACATCGCACACAGTCCCTCGTTCCGCCTGTTAGCGCTTTCAGGATAGTATGCACCAAGTGGCCTAAATCACCGTCCTGGCTCAGTTTCGGTAAGATGAGGAAAAGAATGTCGGATAGAACACGAACTAGATACAATCCCGAGGGGGGGGTTGACATACAGGAGATGCGTATTATTATCATCATAATCATTTATTGTACCCTTAAGGGCCCCTTGCGGGTTATTACACAAGGGGAGGGCAACTACAAAATTCAACAATGGGTGATGGGCTATGGTACAGGCATACACGTGAGGCAGGTTCATAATGAAATGGCAGCAACATATCCAAATACATATATACATGATGGAACAGTAAGAATAAAAAAAGAAACTAAGGACTGTAATAATTTACGATTAACATTTTGAATACTGAGGGGTCACGTTCTTCGACTATGCTTTTGGGAAGGTTATTCCAATTTTCTATGGCTGTAGTTAAAAAAGATTTTTTAAACGCATTATTTCATCAGTGCTCGTGTGTGTCAAGTACTCTCCCCTGTGTCCGTGTGTAAACCGCACTGTCTTCTACTAATCGAGTTATAGAGGCGGCGCGATGAGCCGGCAGGAGGGAGTAGGACTGTATTCCGTTGTGAAGGGCAATTATAAAAAAAATTTCACGAAAACTGCAGAGTCGAGAAACTTTGTGCCGATTTCAAGGGATTGGAGGTTCAGAGATAATTTAATAGTGGTAATACTTCAGCAGGGGTTGTACTGCGAAGAAATAAATCTAGCGGCACGATTCTGAATTGACATACAAAAGATGACTCCTCCAGTGCCTGAAATAAAATCTCCAAAAAGTTTTGGGTCCAGACTGCTTCCACATATTCCTCTCGATCTATCCCGGGCAAGGAATGGTGGTGATGATTATGATTATGATGATGTGGATACATGCTGGGGCGGCTTATGGTGATGTAACTAAAACAGTGTTGGCAATGTCGTCGCGACATCGCATTTGCAGGATGGGCACTTCAGGTACGATGTAGAACTTGCAATAAACATCATGACAGGCCTTTCCCGGAGCCTAAACCTATTCATAACCCACTAAACAACCATTATGTTCAAAGAGAATATATTTAACTGATCTAAGGGGGCATTCTTGCGGTAAAAATCAAGAATAAGGTAGAATTGGTGGGGCTCGAATGCAGGATGCAAGCATTGAATGTCACGACGCTGACGCTTTCCGCTTGGCTGCAGATGCCGAACCGCCAGCGCGGTTTAAGTGGTGGTGGAGGTGATAACACGCATTCTTATCTCCAATGGGTACAGAAAGCGGTTGATAAAGATTTGGTACTGTTCAAAAATCACCACTAGACGGCGCTAGGTGTAGCAGGAAGTTTCTTGTCTGCAATGACTAAGAAACGAAATACCACAGTGTCATCAGCTAAAGTGGTCAACACGGTCACAGAGATATTCCCGACGGGGTTTTGTTTACACTTGCCTTTGTTCCTTTCTTCTAATAATGGCTGCATCTCTACTCCGTGGATGATGGCGAGGGTGCGGAGTACGGGGACTAGAAATGACTTCCAAGTTGCGCCCCGACTGATATCCCATTTGCGGCGCGACCGTCATTCGAATAGAGCCGTGAGTTGCACCTTAACTAGTCCTCCATAAATGAAACTGCAACTCACGGCTCAAATCGAACTTCGCTTGATTTTGGCTTGGCGGTGGTGTGCGCACGGGTGGACGCGGACGGAGATTGGGAGGTGCTAAGGTACTCCGCACCATTACAGCCGAGAGAGTAAGCCGTTGACCTCTCGGGTACTAACTCACAGTCGTAGCCCAAGGGGTAAGACGCCTAGCAGACAGCGGCTCTAATCCTGTCGGTGCCTGTGCGATTTTTTGCGATGGTAAATGCTATGCACACGGACGCGGACAGACATTGTGCGGTTCTAAGGTACTCCGCAGCTAAAAACAAAGATAAAATGGGTGCCTTCCTTCGACAGCGCGACTCCACGTATTGTACCGGCCGCTCAGGTGCGTCAAGGTATATCAACCACGACTTTGGTGCGGACGTCCGTGTTGTGTCCGCGTGGCTTCAAGCCCACAAAGTGGTCTCGGGTCACACGCGCCCTACGTTCTCCCAACAGCGCGACTTCCCTTGACAGGAATGACCGGACTCCAGACTGTAAATAGCATTTGGAAAGCTGATATCTTAGCGCACTATTGTGGAGGTGGTAAGAGTTTGGGGAATTAGGTGGACAAAATTGTGTAAAATTAAGCTGTACTCGCCGCGAGATGGACATGTAGGTGGCGACAGCGTCGCGCTGCCAGTGTGGATGCTCTGGTGAGCAGCCCGGGAGAATGCACACTGTGGGCGCGCTTCGTGCCTTTCTCGCGCCGTATGTGCGCACGAAAGTCGGAAACAAGAGTGGTATGCTGTAGTTCCGTTCCTCAACGTTTAATGTATAGCACGGAAGTGGCAATAAGTTTTCATTATAACGCAAAAAAGCGGCGACCCACCGGGTATCCTGCTGATCATTGTTCGCTCACCGCGCGTACGTGACGCCTTCACCAGCGTAGCGGATGCTTCAAGGTCGGCTTTGGCTCGTCCCCGCGAAGGACGGCATTGTACGCACGTGGAATGGTACGAACATTGGCCCCGGTGGCAACGTACGAACATCGCACCCTGCTGTCTCGGTCCTCGCGTAATAAACACAATGACGGTTTACTGAATTCAAATTTCCCACGTTCGGACTGCTGCTGGGCCATCTGTCGGCACCTTTTGTTATTGCTGCGAGCCACGAGCCAAATGCTCTTGCTCGAGCCCTTTTTGTTTTTTGTAGTAGAAATATTGTTTTAATTAACGCGTTGATTCTCGTTAAAATTAGCAAAAATTGCGAACATGTCTCTTTTTAATTACAAAACACTGAAAGTATAAGTTCTGTATTCGTGTTTAACCTCAAATATCCCTTACATTTCCCTGTTTCTGAATAATTTTACGAGTATGAAGTATTGTTCCAGCTTTATTAGTTTGAAAATTATTTTGCCAATATATTTGTCTCATTGATGAGTTTTAACGTTTCGCGAGTTGACTGAATCAAGGAACCCACCGACGGACGTATAGACCAAAATTTTCGTACTTCAGTGACACAAAGAAAACTATCGTATATAAAACTGACTATTATACCAGGCACCACGGCGGTCGCTGGTTTCGCTTTGACGACACGTTTGAATAGGGCAAAAGTTGGACAAAGCAAGAGATGCGTCGAGGGAAATCTCCCTTTTGGTGTATTGCTAATTCGATGGCTCAACGCAGAAAATAAGGGCAGAAATTGTTCATGTGTAACTTGGTGTGCAATAAATAAAAATCACGTCGTGCGCCTGTTCTGTTTTCCCGCGAAAATACGGTTCTCAAAAAATGGGCCGCGTATCCGCTCCTTTTGTTGCGGATGTCGTCAAAAGACGATAGTCTTTGTAGACATTTACCAACAAAATGCCCCCTTTTGCTTTCACGCTCACTTCTCATGCTGTTACTGTACCGTCGCGTTCATCCCAAGGTAAACACACCAGGGGTTTGCTCAAGGCGATTTGAATTTTTCGCGTTCCACTGCTGCAAGCCGGGTTCCTCGATGCCAGCGCTGCAGTACCGCGGTGACGCGCTTGAATCGAGGCAGCCGACTTCAACGTGTATAGAACTACGTGGCCGTGCTCCAGGTGCGTTCCAAGCAGAACTTGGAACCTAGCTAGTGGAACAACTGATTTAGCAATGGCCAATCCCCCCTTGCGGGTGCGTGCCAAAATTTTTGAGGACATCATCATCATCATCTTTCGTTGCTGTTGTCGCGTGATTTTTCGTTTCCCGCCTGGAAGTGGCGCGAGCAACACCAGGCAGCGGTTTTCAGTACATGTAGAATATCATTTGCTATGGAAAAAACAAGCATACATGAATTTTTAAATAAAGGAACACTGTAAACATCCCTTGTGTACTAATTTCCTGTCTTATAATTCCGTTGTGTCTTGTTCTTGTTCAATAAAGGTTGCAAGTTTGAACATATAAACCGGGCTTAGACGTTTGCCTTTGGCTGTGAGTATAAAAGACTATTTCCCCTATTAACCCACCCACCACCAAAACTTCAACCCTACAGAAAATACGGCGACTCATCCAAGAGTACGACGACCCCCAAGAACTTCTTAAAACAGTGAGACTTATACCCTGCCCCGATCACAACCAAACTATAGAGAATACAGTGGCCCAAATATTCCCTGTATGGATGGAGAGAACAATCTTGCTGAGCTCAATGCAGCTATTGGCAAATGTGCGGGAAACAAAGCACCAGGACCTAGGCATGATGACGACACCCTCTTTACTTAATTTAGGGGATATGGACCGCCAGACACTTCTGGTAGAAATCAACAAGTGTGGAGGGATAAAAGCTGCTCAATCCAGCCTGGAAAGAAGGAAGAATGATCTTAATGCTCTAAACCAGGAAAAGCATCGCTGGAAGCAGTCTACGCTCAATAACGCTGACCTAAAACGTCGGGAAGCTTATGGAACGTATGGTGCTACAGCACTCCCACGATCACCTTGAAGAAGCTGATGTCATTACGTACAACATGCTTGGATTCAGACAACATCTGTCAACCCAAGATGCCCTCCTATCACTCCACGAAGAAGTTATGGCTGAACCAAGCTTGGCGCAACTCAAGACTATACTCGCAGTTGACCTCAGGAAGGCATTTGATTGCGTGGACCACGATGCCATATTAGAGAAGTTAGCCGGCAGCAACTGTGGACCAATCCTGTACAACTACGTCAGGTATTTCTTACGAGGACGCTCTCTCGTGATTTCCATAGGTGAACATGAGACCCCACCGTTCCCCCATCCGCAACGAGGCATACCACAGGGTGCAGTACTTGAAGAGATCCCCAATAAAACCCAAGGAGAAGCCGAAACCATTGGCCTGACATGCTCTACGGTAAAAAAACGGAAATAGTCATGGTCACCAACAGACGGTGGAAGCCACCCCCCCCCCTTCAGCTTACGCTACACGGCACAGCCATCCATACCCCACCAACTATCACGATTCTTGGCCACCACCTCCAGAAGGATGGTGGGGGCTACACCACAGTAAACAGCTAGGATTCTAAAACAAGGAGAACAATAACTCCAACTTATGAAACCTGTCCAATAGGCACAGAAGACTTAAAGAAAAAGACCTACTCCGAGTTAAGGAAACACTCATCACATCTCCCATAAGATACTCCATTCCTTATAAAAACGTCAAGAAGACCCACCTGCAGAAATTAAATACTCCGCTTCGAAAAGCCTCAAAGATGTCTTTATTACTACAAATAACCACCTGTAATAAGGGCATCGAGGACATGGGCACCACAGCCACCATTGAGGAAATTGTCTCAGTCCACAAACACAACCAACTTAGGAGACTGAGGCAAAGCAAGGCCGGAATTCAACTCCTGCCATCGATCGGGTGTGATTCCCAAGCAACGGTGCACGACTACTGCAAGGTAAAGCATATAGACAGACATCAGTTGAAGATAGCACCCATTCCGGGTAATATGGATGACACTAGACACGCAATACGAAGAGACATCAGGGGTAAATATTTGAATAAGAAACCGGAAAGAGAACCGCAGCAAATGCATGTATACACGGACGCGGCGGGAAAAGGCACCTCGTGGGCTGTCGCGTACTGAACGGTTCTCAACTGAACCTATACAGAAGGGAACAAAACGTTCACCTCAGCAGAAGAAGCGGAACTATACGCCATTGGCAATGCTGTTATCCCCCTCTCCCAACCAGTCCGTCCCCTCAATATCTTTACCGACAACAAGAGGGAATGTCGACTCTTAGACTCCGGTGATACATCCTGCTCGTCGGCACACCTATTCAAGCATATTCAAGGAACTGTGAAACTGTACTGGATTCCCGGCGAGGCCGGGGTACTGAGAAACGAAAAGGCTAATCAGCTTGCTCGAGACGCATACATCCTGGCTCCCAGCAACATCTGCCAAAGTCCGACAGCTCAGGAACCAACTCACCCGCAACTTCACCTTAAAGAATACAAACAGCGAAACGTCTACTCCCAGCTCCCAACCCTAACCTAACAAGACAACAGCAAACCCTATTCCTACAGGCACAAGCCGGAACAATCGAAACACCTGCGAAGCTACATCTCATCAGATATGGTAAAACAACACCCTTACCATCATGTTCACAGTGCAAAATTACACATAACAAAGACCACATTCTTTGGCAGTGTCCTCAATACATCCAAATTATAAAACAATACACTAGAGAGTGGCTGACCTCACCAAGAAGAGAAGAGGAGCAACGCACCCTGATTGACTTCATTCAAGAAGCCGTCAGCAGAAGCTTGGACCGAGGCCTCTGAATCTCGCAGCGCTCCCTACAACTCCTCCTCACTTTCTACCTGTGAATAAAATATTCTGTCTCTCTCTCCCTCCAGACATGTGGCCCGAGTTAGTTGATGATATTCAACAGAATGTTGCCCGGGCTACGTCTTTGAAGTTCTCTTTTTCGGAGAAACCATATCTAATTAAATGCATTTTTCTTGCTAAATTCTTTCTTTTTTGTCTCCAGGATTGTGCTGCCTCCCAATCCTGCCACGCACAAAGTGTACCGCAACATTTCTTCTTTCTTTTGGGATGGAAGCACAGAGCGTTTAGCGAGAGATGCCCTGCGCCTCCCACGCCGCTCTGGGGGTTATGGTCTCGATTGTATCAACCTCATGAGCGAGTTGTTGGCCCTTAGAGTCGTCTCTTCATTTATCAGTGACGTATAAGTTCCGGGCAGACCGTTGATCCTATACTTTGTCGGTCCTTCTAGACGGGTTCTTTGCCCAACTATGGCCAGAAACCTGCACCCCAGTGCGGCTATCCCGTCAAGACTGTTCAAGGCCGACATTACTTTAGATAAGAAAATTCGTGCACTGAATGCTGATCTCCCATTTTATGAATGAACAACCTGCCAGGCTGTGTGAAAAAATAGTTACTGCGAGATCGGGCAGACGTGTGTATCCACCGGATTTATCCTGGTTACGGCTGACTTCAGGTAGGCTGCCAAAGGACGCCAAAAACATCCAGTGGCAAAAAGCGTAGTGAATTCTGAACACAAAAGACAGATTATTTCGCTGGGGAGTAATGCAGAACTCTTCCTGTCCCAACTGCGGTCAACCAGAATCCACGGCTCACACTTTATGAAGCTGCACTGTTGCGCGTTGCTTTTGCGCATCATACACCGCGCCGCTCCAAGTTTGGGGCTTGCACGTTATCAACTGAGAGAAAAGTGCCTTGGCACTCCCCTAGGCAAACTACTCGTAGTAATTGGCGATTATATACTAGGGCGTAATCGACGCAGGGCCGTAGCACAGAATCGCAGGCTACGTATGCAGTGGCCCTTGCTTTAATTTTTCAGACAACACCTCGTGACCTCTTTAAAGGAGCCATGAAGAGAAAACAAAAGTTTGTTTTATTCGAAAGAGTAGGTGTTTCATAGTACCCTAAGCGCTTTCCCGGAAGCAAATGATGCTTTATTCACTGAGAAATAAGGCAATTTAAGCCGAAATTTTAAATCTCCCGCTAAATTGCACATTTCGTGACGTGAACAATGGCGTCATACGAGCCGGTCCATGAAACAGATACTTAGTATGTCGACTCCATATAGCACCCACACGCGGGAATCAAACAGGAACCGGGAAATCGTGCCGAAACTGAGACGGCGACCATTTTAAAAATACTAGTAAACCTTAGTGCACCCGCAGCCCTAGTCATGGAATCGCCTGATCCGGTGAACAAAACTCTCGCCAAGAAGCTCGGGCTTGCATTTAACAACCTCACACCGCTTGAACGCTCAATGCTTCTAAGTGCACGAGCGGCAGGAGTTGTGGGATACGCGGATGGACTGGAAAGCGACCATTCTGCGGTAGCCACAACAAACGAACGCCCAGCCGTCGGCACCGGTGCCTCGTCAGCCCCGTCGCGACGGACGAAGACAGACTGGTACGTATGTGCCATATTTTTATTACGGTTAATAATAGTTCAGTTTCAGTAGTAGTATCCCTTATGCCAGTTGGCCGGTGTCGTGTATGGAAAGCCGTTCGCGCGGGCTCTCTGTTTCGACCAGAAAGATACGAGCGTCAATGCGCGGTGTGTACGGCATTTTTTTCCCCCAAGGTCAGAGCGCTTTGACGACGATTTGACGAAGTCGGCGACGAGCGCCAGCGTGTCCCAGGAGTGAGCTAACGTAAGGGTCCCTGCCGTAATCACTTCCTCGGAAATGAAGCGAGCACACTCGTACTTCCTTTAGCTCTCTTTCTCCTCCGTTTGCAAGGTTCACAAAACGTAGCCACTTGCTTCGCCGAGATTCGTCGTTGGGTAGCACATGAAAGGAGATCTCACCGGCGGGGATGTCGCACTCCCTCGACGATTTTCCCGTACTACATGGGCATTTCAAAACGTAGCAACGAAATTCCATTGTAAAGTACTCGAAAAAACTGGAAACGAGCTCCTAACAGCAGCAGCAAGCCAACACCATTCCGAAACTGCGACGACTGTCACTATCTCGTCACTGCTTGCTGTTCCTTACTCCCCTCGTTTCTATTTTTACCTTTGCTGGTTGGCGATACGACAGCCAACCTCCTGTGAAGGGATTACGATACCAAGCAAGGTCGCGGCTGTGCGTGCTGGAACGGTTCGTTGGCCCCGAAAAGCCTCGAACCCGAAAATTCGTCTGCGCGACGGTGGCGACGACGAGATGTCGAGTTCGGCTGGCGGTAGTTTCGTACGCATTAGCGTACACGCTTGCGTGTTTATTCGGAACTTCAACCGTTTACTCCACCGTTCTTAGTGTCATAAAATGAATGCGCAGTATGTTTAACGGGCATATAGCTCACTATGCAAACTGGTAAGCCCTGCCTAACTTGCGTTTGCTTTTGCCGGCCTCCGCCAGTCGCAGAGCATTCTCGTGTGACATCATAGGTTATTTTGCGGGAAATGAGCTGGTGGGTCGCATGGTCATTCCCTTTTTTCCTAATTATGTAGCTTATTTGAGCGAAGTTTGTGTTAAAAGTGGTGTCAGTATGGTTGTAACGAGGCAATCTTTCGAATAAACCAAACTTGTGTTTTCTCTTCATGGCTCCTTTAAAAGGCGAGTTAGCCGTTTTGGACGAGGAAGAGTTTCTGCGACATTGGTTTACCCGGTTTATTGAGGTTTCGAACAAAAGGGTTATTATTCATGCCAGTTTTCCAGACCTGTGTCCTGAGGGATTTTTGTTGTAACAATTGATGATGGTGTTAGAATTGTGTTAGTGCGGTACAGTGCCCGTTTTGACATAAAACCAACCCGGTTCTGTATATTGCCGCATTCTTGAAGCGAATGTTTTTGTATCATTGTTTACCTCGCATGTTATTCTTTTGGTTGAATGCACTCTAAATTATTTGTATGCTAATATTTTGTATACAATCAACTTGAAGCTGTTTCTGTTGTCTGTAACTGGCAGCCTTCACGCTCCATTAGTTTTGAAGTACCAGGCGCTGCACTTGTTTGTTTCTGGTTTTTACGTTGTATCAGTGATAGCAGGATTTCTTGATAAAAATTTATCCTTTAAAGACAGACAGACACACAGAGAAACAGACATACAGACAGAACAAAAATTCTGGGTTGAAGTATCCCAAGGTAGACTATCATCTTTGAAAGTACTAGCGCGTTTGAGGCCCCGAAGCTCCTCCTAAGTAAATGGAACAAAGCATATTTAGACCACTTGGGGATCTTCAACGTGCGTCGAATTCTGGAGACATGGAACTCTTCGTTTTCTATCTGTGGGGGTAGGGCAAAGTCGATGTTTCACATCGCCTTCAGCCTGCCGAGAGTTTGATATTTCGATTACTCAGCTTTGCACTCTGCTCGCACTACCAGCAGTAGCATACCATTACAACAGTAGTTGGCTTACCTTTGTTTATCTTGTAACGACGAAGAGAGCGTTGATAGTGTTGACGAATACGAAAAGGTATGAGAAGGTACGTAGTCCATGGTGCGTGGAAAAGAAAGCCGGGAATGGCATTGACCGCGCATGATCAACACGGGGGGTCGAACCGTTGCTTCGTGACCCGGTAACATCATATATTTTTTCGGTTCAGATCCAGGTCGACACCCTGATTATATATATATATATATATATATATATAGTATATATATATTATATTATATATATATATATATGTGTGTGTGTTGTGTGTGTGTGTGTGTGGCACAGAAAAATTATCTTGACATAAATACCCAAGTGGAGGGCACAATAGCCCCGCCTGTAGGGTAGTGGTCGTCGTACCAGACTCGTATTCTGGATGTTGTGGGTTCAGATCCCACCAAGCGGGCATTACCTCTCCACTTTCTTTCAGTTTTTCCAAATTTTTTACCTGTTTCAAGACCTATCACATTCTCTCCTTTGCTTTCGGAGGGGTTCTCGACTGCCAACCCTTGTTTCTATCTTAATTCAACGAGCCCCTCGTTTACCATTCTGATTTGCTATATATATGAAAAAAAAGGTTTATCGAGGAAGCTTGCTGAGCAGGCGAAACATTAAGAGGAGATGTTCCGAACACAGTCGACGCTGGAAGCACCAGGGAGTACGAGGCATCCCCGTCGCTCTAGTCGATGACGGTGCGGCTTCCAAATTCCGCTTGTGCTACTGATGATGATGGACTGGCGCACGTCACCCGCAGGCAATTTGTGATAGACCTTATGTTTCCAGGGAACATTGCCAGCCTATTTCATTACAATAGTGATACAACAGTGTGTCCAACCGCACCTGAACCGAAAAAATCGTCAAAACGGTTCCAGCATTCGTTCTTGATATAGCGCGTTTAATGCAATTTGGAGATTTTTGTTCTTTACGTACCATCAGCTTCGGCATAGTCCACTTACTCTTGCCCTTTACATCAATCCAAACACTATCATCATTATCATCATAATCACCATAACCCGCCTATCTACGCCCACTGCAGGTAAAAGGTTTCCCGTAGACCTCCAATTATCATGGTCCTGTGCTAATTGCGACCAATTATACCCGCAAACTTCCTGCTCATATGCCCGTCTATAACATTCTGGCGCCCCCTACCACGCTTGCCTTCTCTACGAATTCACTCTATCATTGTTAAAGAACATCGGTTTCCCTGCATTCGCATTACATGCCCTGCGCACGTGCGTTTCTTCTTAAATTAAACTAATATATCCTTAACACGCGTTTGTTCCCTGACGCTCCAGTCCCTTAATGTTACACCTATTATCTTCCGTTCCATTGCTCGCTGAGTAGCCCAAAATTTAAGTTGAACTTTTTTAGTGAGCCTCCAAGTTTCTGCCCCGTAGGTGAGTACCGGTAAGATGCAGCTGTCATACACTTTCTTCACGGACAATGGTAGGCTGCCATTCATTATTTGAGAATGCCTGCCGAATGCATTCCACGCCTTTCGGAGCCACTATCAACGCCCTACCTATTCGCAGTCGGAACTCGAGGAAAGGAATGCGCACAAATCTTGAAATCGTGTTTTATTGTTGGTCGCACAATATCCAATTCTCGTCCGCCTGCAGACGATAGCAAACATATGCTTTGCGCTTACAGGTACAGATCTCACTGCGACTATACAAGCATTGTACATCAACAGAAACTAATGATAAAAAAAAAACAAAGAATAGATTTTTGTTAATTCTCTTTGAAAATATTTCCCTTTTGTTCATAACACCATATACAAAATTTTTTGACACATTTTTTTCTTAACCAGTTATAATTTGTTGGCCGGCCAATTTACGCTTACTCAGTCAGAGTTAATATAGACAGTTGCGAAACTCCGCTTCAGAATCCGGGCGGCGCTAGCCCCCCCCCCCTCCGTGGAAGCTGAGGGGCAAGTCGACGCGCGCGGCACCTAGGAGATGAAAACGGAACTTCGCTAAACTATTATTATTCAAAATTCTTTTGTAAAATAAAAATTTATTTTTAAATTAAAATACAACAATTACGTAAAATTTACTTGTGTTTTGCGGCTTTTCTTTTTATGACTTACGGCAGCAGCCGCAAGCACTTGAGTACTGCTTCAACGTCCTGCCGACAGACGACAGGCTAGTCAACTTGCCTCGTGCTTGCCCCGGCGCAGGGGGGCAACCGAAGACCGGCTTTCGATACATGGGGCCTATGGGGAGTTTCGCAACTGTCTATATCCAGTAACTCTGTACTCAGTTGTGTCTCATAGATGGATGAATATGGTATCATGAATAGACGAATAGGACTTTAATTTCGTCAAAAAGAGGCAGGCTATGGTGGGTCAGAACGGGTTGCGGCAAGACCATACCTTCCAGCAACCTCCAGTGCTCTTATCACAGCCTAAATTTGCATGGAAATGTAGGTGCTGAACATCGAGCCCTCCAGATGCACAGAATTAGGTAACTGCAGAGTGCTAGAAGAGGGTCTCGCATGGCCGTCATAGTTATAAAATATGGGTTAAATCTATTTGTTCGGAGTTACGTAAGCAGCATTCGTGTCGGTAAGCACCAGAATAGGCCAGTAATAGTTTATAGGAATTATAAGACGCATTAGTCCGGGGCTATCTTCAGGTTACTTTCTTAATTTTGCTGACTGATCTCTAGAAGAGACACTAAGTCTTTCACGGCAACAATGCAGAGCTACCTCACGGTACATTTTCTTGCGCTTCATGGCAGAATTAGAGGGATGAGTTCGCTTTCTGCCTGGCTAACGAACACACCAATGTGATAAACAAAGATGTGTGTGGGCAGGCAGGTAGGCCACCAGATTACTGCACCGAAAACAGTGAAACACGCCATAAAGTCCCTGAATGTTGCATTTAAATATTTTGGGCTGTCGGTGGCTTCTTAAGGCGGTCGGTGGCTTCTTCCGGTGATATAAACTCCTGTTTTACAATACTCCTGGTAAAGTATTGTCTAAAAATTCACTTCTGTTTAGTGGCAAAGCCGGTTCTATGAGGCTCGTTACATAAGAGAGCGGCTGAAAAGAATTTTTACGCATTAGTTCCCAACTTTCCGAATTTTAGTACTATTTTTTGTAGAAGGCTAGTGCTATCAAAGGACAGGTAAAGTTTTCTTATGCTGGACTTGAAAGGCAACCGCATACCGATGTCACCTACAATCGGGGTTGGTGCTTTTCTCCAGATATGTCTGCTTGCTTTGACTGCACGGGACTTCAAAGCAACCATGAAAGCAAAATACCGTATCATAATTTAAATCTTAATTTAAATTTAATTTAAAGAAATAGTCATTGGTAACTCACTCGACGCAATTCAAGCCTAAGAAAACATTGTTCTCACCAAAATAAAAAAGATAGTGTTGAAAACCTTCAAGTTCGGCTATATGAACGCCAGTGCTGACTTAATGTGACAAAAACTACTTATGAGGGCGCTATCTGCATGTTAGCAATAAACAGACGGGGTGAAATAAAACTCGAGGAACCACTTAATCTTACAGTCCTGATTTTGATTGGTAGCTTTGGTCGGCGTCATACAAACGAATTAATACGCCCAGCCAAATCATAAGGTCTGAGCGAAAAAGTGCCTAGTGAATTGTTTAACGCTGCCATTAAGATTGACATCATGGCTATTCGGACAACGCCATCATTTGATTAAACCAAAGTGTTATTTTACGGTTAAGGTGTCCTTGAACTACACAGTAAAAGTTTTTCCACTTAGTTATAATTATTCTCTCTGAACTGGTTCGCGAAGCGTCTCAGTCCGTCGGCGTATCAAGTTCTTTTGACACACTCTTCATATATACATATACATATATATATATATATCTATATATATATATATATATATATATATATATATATATATATATATATATATATATATATATATATATATATATATATATAGCGAATCAGAATAGGAAATGAGGGGCTCGTAGAAATAACACAGAAATAAGGGTTGGCAGTCAAGAAAACCTCGGAAAACAAGGGGAGGTTGTGGTAGGTCATTGAAACAGATAAAGAATTGGGAAAGAAAGAAAGCGGAGAAAAAATGCCCGCCAGGTGGGATCCGAACCCACGACCTCCAGAATACCGGTCTGGTGGTGCGATAAACACTACGCTACCGGCGGGGCGATTTTCTCCCCCGCTTTCTGGGGTATTTATGTCAATGTAATTTTTTGTCAATGTAATTTTTTCCTGTGCTTGGGGGCGGTAGCCAGCGCCACTCTGACCTCTCGGGGTGGAGGGGAGCTTCTTTTTAATCCCTGCGCCATTACTCGAGTGTCTACGACATGTCGAGAGTGGTAAACCAGCGTTGAACCCTCTTAAGGTCCCTATGGCACCAAGACTGCCAGAACAGAGGCCCTCGCTATGCATGTAGCGAATCAGAATAGGAAATGATGGGCTCGTAGAAATAACAGAAATAAGGGTTGGCAGTCAAGAAAACCTCGGAAAGCAAAGGGGAGGTTGTGGTAGGTCATTGAAACAGATAAAGAATTTGGAAAGAAAGAAAGAAAGCGGAGAAAAAATGCCCGCCAGGTGGGATCCGAACCCACGACCTCCAGAATACCGGTCTGGGTGCGATAACACTACGCTACCTGCGCGGGCGATTTTCTCGCCCCACTTTCTGGGGTATTTATGTCAATGTAATTTTTCCTGTGCTTGGGGGCGGTAGCCAGCACCACTCTAACCACACAGGGTGAAGGGGACCTTCTTTTTAATCACCGCGCCGTGACTCGTGTGTCTACGACATGTCGAGAGTGGTCAACCAGCGTTGAACCCTCTTAAGCTCCCTATGGCACCAAGACTGCCAGAACAGAGGCCCTCGCGATGCATGTAGGGAATCAGAAATGGGAAATGAGGGGCTCGGTGAATTAAGACAGAATACGTGTTGGCAGTCAAGAAAAACCTCGGAAAGAAAAGTAGGGAATGCGGTAGGTCATAGAAACAGATGAATAATGTTTTGAGTCAGAAAGAAAGTGGTGAAAAAATGCCCGCCGTGTGGGATCCGAAGCCGACTACCTCCAGAATACCTGTGTGGTGCGATGACCACTATGCTACCGACGGGGCTGTTTCCCCACTTCTTTGTCGGGTATTTATGCTAAGGTGTTTTTGTTTCCTGTGCTTGGGGTAGGTAGCCAGTGCCACTCGGACTACTTGGGGCGAAGGGGACCTTCTTTTTAACTCCCGGTCCATGACTCGAGTATCTACGTCATGTCGAGAGCGGTCAACCCGCGTTGAACCCTCTTAAGGTACCTTTGGCACCAAGACTGCCTACAAGGAGGCCCTCGCTATGCATGTTGCGAATCAGAAATGAGAGATCAGGGGCTCCTTCCGCGAGGACCAGTTTTACGGCAGAAGTAGCTTTCGGTTCATCAGCGGTATTATCCATGAACGCGAAGAACTCTACTTCGGCACGGCTACAGTCGATGACTGACAGCTCCATGTTGAGTAAGGAAGTCCCACCCCAATATGACATCGGGGGAACAGGAAATCCGTACAACGAACTCAGCAGCATACGTGACGTCCCGAATAACAACACGGGCCGTGCAGATATAGACAGAGAGAAGGGGGGGGGGGGGGTCCAAGCCACCTCCCTTAGGAATATGAAAACTCTCCACGTATGCGAGCAACCATACCATGCTGCACCGAACATAACTTTAACGGGCGCGTTCAAACGTTTCCCAGACGGCAAATCAGCTGGCAGTAGAACCAATGAGGGGTACTGTTGATAATCGGAAAAGCGAACGCCCTCTATTTTTACTTCTTCAATGCCTCGCTGCCCGGTGCCACGAGCACACGAGGAGGAGATCCGACCGCAACTCGCGTGTTCCGGGTGAAACTGAGCAGGATGGTACATGTGACCTTGCTGCCCTGAGCTCCAGGACTTGTGTTCGTGCTGAGATGGGCGCAGTTGGTAACTCCAGCAGAAGTTCACACTGATTACGGTTTAATCGGTAAAGTTGGGTGGTGCACATCGAGTGGCGCAAATTACGGGACAGCGCTGCATAGAATGCGCCTCCGGTGAAGGCCACACCGGTTACATCGTTCTGTGCCGTGGTGGTCGTCTCGTCGAGCTCTCTATTGAGAACTTGAATCCGCAGATCGAGATGTTTGAACGCGCAGATCGAGAACGTGAACCCGCAGATCGAGAACTTGAACCTTGGTCTCCCTGAGCTGTCCATTGGGTAGCCGCGCACCGCGTGCACTGGGGGCGCATCAGCCATGCGTCTCGGCAGTGCAGCCTGTTGCTGGCTCTACAAAGGCAGATAAAGACAAAAAGCGATAAATATCATTTCCGGAAAAAAGTTCTGAAGCTACACAGCAGGCGTGGCACACACCATTGCAGACACTTTCGGATTGTGTCCAGACGGGTTTCTTTTAATTATCTTAACATCATTTTTTGAGGAACTTAAATTTCGTGGTCTACCCTTCAAGAAAGCGCCCCCCGGTCAGCTTTCAGACCTGCCTTGTTCGTGGGGTAACGGAACCAGCAGGGGCCAACGTCGTAAAGAAGTGTCACAAACATGCTGTCAAGCGTCATATTTCCGCAACGCCAGCTGTCCAACTGCATTCGCGATCTGTAGTGTTCTTGTAGAAAAATTAGCAGTGGCTTAGCTCGGCTATGCCAGTGTATACATAGCGTAAGCTAAGGTTCAGCTGGTTATTCTCAGGTTTCCTGGTGTCCTAGGAGGAGGTGTTTATCATCCTTACGGCTGCTAAAAGAATTTCCAAGCCAATCCAGTCCAATCCAATCCAATCCAGTCGTGGCAGCGGCGGCCCGGGCGCGCTAGCTGTGCGCCGTGAGACGACACTGCTCCTCGCGCATGCGCAGCACGGCTCTCAAGGAGCCACGCTTAACCGCTCAATATCGGCCAGTGTAGCTCACACTAAAAAAAATGAGACAGTTCTACTCAACGTGAAAGAGGTCGCAAGTACACAGCAGTGATTAACCCGCCAGAGGGGCTGTGGTGCCGTTATCCGCACAGTTTCTCTATATAGCTCCCGCAGGGAGTTAAGAGTGGCGGGACCCTATTCCTCGCGCCGCCGTGATGACGTCACTCCGGTTATTCATGCCGAGCAGACAAGCCCCCACTACTGCTGCACCGCAGCCGCCGACGCGGCCGGCACCACGCCCCACCCAGGAATAGCAGCAGCAGCAGCGGTCAGCGACATCGCAGGAATCCAGCGTTAAAGTGGCTCCAGGAATCCAGCAGGAATCCAGCGTAACCACCGAAAGGCGCCGCCGACCGAAGCGGCCCCACCGCGCGTCGGCCGCCGTCGGAAGCGCGGCTGCGCGGCTCCTACAGACAAACCCGATTATAACGAACCCGGATAGAGCGAAATATGGTATATATCGAACAAAGAAAGATCAGTAACAAAAATACACGCGAAACAAATTCCTCATAACGAAGTTCACATCTGACATATCGAAGTCGGCGCGCCTAGAATTTCCTCCAAAATGCGTGGGTCTTGGAGCGGCAATTGAGATGTTGATTTGCTGCGATGGAGATGTTGTGCCTTCCATGGTGCGAAGTGAGTCCCGTCACTTTCCTAACTGTTTCCGACACGCCTGATTGACGATTAAACCCTACCTGTCAGCGAGTCGGGACCTACATGGAAGCAGCGATGAACTGTGAGAAGAGCCCGTCAATGTTCCTGATGTTGTGCTGAAAGGAGTGCCCATCGAGGTATGCCTGAGTGTCCACGACAAATTTGCCTTCACTGTGTGCCCCTCGGACGCCGACACCGTACCCGATGTCATGGCGGCTGGCGCTGCTGGAGGCACCGAATAGGCGGACGATGTCGCGAGTGAAAGCTGTCCGATGCTTAATGAATCGCTTCCGGCAGTCAATGTGCTCCACCAATATTGCTTCGATATTGAAGGACACGGACTGCAACTGATGCAAAAGATGTCTTATGTAGAGAATGCTGGGCTAGTTGACGCCACCACAACGGCAGTAAAAACAAGAACCACAGCTTTTTGGGGACGTAGGTAGTTACAACGGAAAGTAGCTTTATTGCTTGCAATAAATAGATAGTTTTGTGTATGGTAATGGCATACTCTATTGTGTTCGTTTCTGCATGCGGGGATGGCAGGAGGAGGGGGTGGAGTTGAGGGGGTCCCGCGTATTGCGAACTCGTAAAAAAAATTCATTGTAGTCGGATTTCGGCTATTTCGAACTATTGGCTATATCGAACTAATCGTCGCGCATATTGCAGTTCGCTATAACCGGGTTGACTACACTCGCTACGGCTGGCTTTCCCGCAGCAATCCGTATAACAAGATGGCGGACGGTCGCGCAACTCTTAGCTCCCTGCGGGAGCAATATAGAGGAACTCTGGTTATGCGCACATTGCTACTGCCCCTCATACTCTTTCTCTCCCTCTCTCACTACTCTCTTGATGAATTGAACACTGGTTTTGTCCAATTCAATTGAATTTGCTTGCCTTCGCAGTGCTCGCGCGCCCTCTGCTTTGAATAGCAGGAACGGGAGTTGTGCTTTTTGTTCTTGCGTTCAGCTCGCACGGGGCGGAGCCTTACTGCACAGTATTGAACACGTAGTTTTTCGTCTTTCGTGGCCCATTTTTTCGCTTACTATTTTATAAACCAACCAGACAAGTTCTTAAATAAATGGACGTGGGAGCTGCCGTTTATTTACACAGATTTTGCCTCAAATGTACCTGCAGTTTCTTGGCGCTAAATAATGGGGAGTTGAGCGACAAGTCTTCTCGGTTCAGGAGATTCGAACGCTTATGACAATATAAACTTCTTGTTCAAGTATGCCGTTAGCTCTCGGCCGGAAGGCTCAATCGAGGGACAAGCAAGCCCCTTTTCCCAGCCTCGGTTTGGGTTCGTTACGCCGCTACACCGCGTGGTGTTGGGAATCAGCCATCCAAGCGATGTCACCAGTGTTGGGAATCAGCCTTCCTGGCGCTATCACCACTGTTGGGACTGGGCCATTTCATTGCAGCCACGACAGTTGGGACTGGTCATTCGAGCGCAGTCACCGGTGTAGCGAGGTTGCCTTCCTTCGTCCGCTATCGACGCGGCGCAGAGCAGAGCGATGAAGTTTTCGAGCCGAGGAAAAGGTGAAGCAACATTTATATGCAGCATGTACAAGGGCAACAAGGGCGTTACATGGCTCGCATAAAGGCGACAGCACCTTTCCACTCGGTGCCCCCGAAAAGTGCCACCGATAAATTGGCGTGCTCGCTGTGCCTGCGGGCGGGTATTATACCCCCGGCAGCCCGTTGCAGCCCCGAGCGGTTTGAATCGTTCCAATCAGGACTATCGCTGGCCGAAGTTTGAAATACGACAAATGGAGGCAAAGTGGTTGCGTCAGCCGAGCCGGCACGACAGGGAAAAGGAGGGCTACCCAGCGGCACCCTCTCCAGGTATGTCGCTGGACGTCTATCGCTGTCCGTTTGCCTGATGCATGATTCGGCCGAGCCGCCACGACGGGGAAAGGAGAGGCGACTGTGCGGCGATATACGTTTGGGTCTGTCGGCCACGGAAGGGTTGGTCGAGGCGGCAATCGGCCCCGCTGTCGGAGCGTCGCCCCGTGCAGCGAATTTATGCTGGGTGCTCTGGCACAAGAATGAGTACAGTGGCTAGATTCCGTGACAGCGAACGAGCTGCGACGACAAGCCGGGCCACTAAAGTACTCCGCACTCAACAGCGTCCTCAGTACGCCCCAGTTCATTCCACTCAACTATACATATCTGTGCACCGGTTAGCGCAGGCTAGAGATGGCGTGCTCGGTGAAACGCGTGGTCAGCAGCAGCGTAAGTGGCCGGGGCGCGTGCTCAGAAGCCAGGTCCCTTGAAAGACCGCGCCTGCTTAGGGCCCGTTTGGACGCCAAAACCTACCTAAAGTAGGTGAAAGGCATCCTACATAAAATCATGGGCATAAAGAACCTAAAACGAGCAAAACAACCCTTATTAATTAAATACTGACGCAGTCGCACTTACCGCAACTATAGCGTTCGCTGAGCTATCTACAGAAGAGTTCAAGCCGACTTAAAGGCCAACTGCACTCAAATTTGTCTTTTGTACAAATAAGTACTCTATGCTCTTAAAATTACCATGGCGAAATCCTTAGCTTCTTAATCACAGAGAGCGCTAGGTACCGCCGTTCAAAAAACCTCCGAGCAGACGACGTTTGGACCTGGCGGAGAGACGCCAAAACAAGTTCCGAGCGGCCTGTGATGGATGTTGGGGAACCTGTCCCGTGAAGCTCACGCTTCTCCGGCGACTTGCAGGGCGCTCCGCCAGGCGCAGGGATGAGTTCGCTCGGGATTCCTCTGCTACACCAGCACGCTGTACCGCCTTCGCCATCATATGTTTAAACTAAACGCATTGACAGTAATATGCGGCATTTTTTTCAATGCAAAAAAAAGATTAGAAGCCTACAAACTATTTACGTGCTTGCGAACGTCTTGGAATTAGCAAATCTGGTTTTACTCTAAAATAATATTTTACTCAAAGACGAAAATGGCGCGAAACGATCCCTTGCCTTTAAATTGTCATTCCTATTGCATTTATCACTGCAAAAAAAGATATTTTATAAATTCTTGATCACTTGTACTTCCGCGTACAATATTGGCCATATTTGGGCTGGCCCAACGCCTCCTCCATCCTTTAGACCTTTCCAAAAGTTTGACGCCCTAAAAAGAGTTTTTGTACACGCGGCTTTAAACAATTGTAGGACTTTTGCCTCACTCGTTAAGTAAACCAAAATCAGCCTTTCTCGTAGTAACAATACATCCGCACAAATATCGGCCGTCGTCTTCGCGAAGTGCGCAAACTAACGGAACTGCCCTTCTCTTAAATAATAGACTAGATTTTTGTTCACTTCCCAAGTGAAGTATTCACTTTGAGTGTTAGATTTAGTTTATTTGAAAGTAAAAGATTTCAACAGCCCCTGTCTCTGGTTAAAGTATAAAAAAAGCGATGATAGGAAATGCTTGCGTGTTTTAGTGCACCGTTTAGCTGTGGAAGCTGGCTTATAGTTTCAGCCCACTTTTATAATTCGATTCTCGATGTGCAGCAAGGAGATAAATACTGAGCCGATATTCGGGAAATTGTAGAAGTAGTGATTGATCGCCGCCCGCGTACTATTAGGCGACATTATTTTTACGTCGTCAAATATTTTAGTGCAGTTGGCCTTTAACAGGGAGAAAACCACCCAAGCTCTAAAGAAGATTGAAATATACTTAGCAAAACCGCCTTAATCACCGATAAAACCGCACTAGTGTAGAACAATATTCAACAGAAGAAGCGGAAGCCGACATAGAAGCGCCCAAAGCGTTAAAAAATACCAGGCAAAGTACACAACAGCTGGAACTGGCGTTTTGGAAAGAAGCCATTTAAAATTTCGTTTATAATGCTGAAATTTGGAAAAAGTAATTACCATGCGGGTTAGAAAAATGTTTCAATTAAAAATTAAAAAAAGAACAAGCCGTGTCATTGCCCCGTAAAGTGTATGGGTCGTGAATGCGCGGCAGGGTCTGCGTGCGACGTACCGCCTACAGAGTTAATTCCTGTCGGACTGTTATAAAGTGGCCGCACGCTGCAGCTGTAAACCAAATAAACATTTGCGCCCGACCATAGAGTTTTATACTAATGTACACTAGAGGGAAATCTGTCGCTGCAGTCGCGGGCCGCTCTGAGCGGCGCCCTTGCTGCTAGCGACGTTCCTCGCCTACTTGGCTTAAATAGCCATATGGCTTCTTTTAAGTGCGAATGCACTTCTTAAGCGACCCTGAACCTGCGTCCACCGGCGATGTCCGCATAGCATACCCACGTGGGGGATTGGCCAGAAATCTCCTCGTCTTCCTTGGCAACGGGGGGAGATGGGCGCGCGCTGCCTGGCCGCTGACATGGCACATACCCACGTGGGGGATTGGCCAGGAATCGGGCGTGAGAAGGGCTAATGCACCCGCTTAAAGGAGTACTGACACGAAATTTCAAAGCTGAGATCCGCTCTAGCAATAAAGTACAACGACAACACAAATAGGTGTCTGTGAATAAATGCATTTTTCTTTCTTTGTAGTTGTGTGTGTGTGTGTGTGATCTCTCTTTCGCGACATTACCGAACCGCGCAAATTCAACTCGTGCATTCGCACTTTTATCGAAAGCCAAAGTCAACAAAAAAGGGTAAGATTTTTTAATGTTATTGTGCGTGAAGCTTCTACATAATTGTTGACGATTATACATGCGGACAAAACAATGCGGACCAGGCAGTGATGGTGAACTGTCAGCGGCAAGTTCGGAAATTCATGTGGCCCGCAACCGCCGGGTTTCCGACGGAGGGAGAGCGACGGCAAGCTCAGCTGTTCATCCAGCCTTGCACCACCACTGCTAGTTGCGTCATTTTCCGTTTAGGTCAGAAATTATTTTCGACGTGTAGTTTTCCGATTTTCTTACGCAAGACACCAAGCACACGTCTCTTCTCGACTAAGGAAAGATTACGAGCGCCATTTATGCATTGCTGCTCTGCCTCAAATATGGCTCGTGTTTTCTTTTCGCAAGACAGTGTTTACAAGCATGAGGCACGGCATCAGATTTTGCGATATGGAGAGGTTTTGCCTATACAAACTTTTCGTTTCAGAGTTCAGATACCTTTTTCGCGCGGCTAAATTGAGAAACAGGCAGAAATACGCAAATATAAATTTTGTGGTTTAAGGAGCTCGAGAAAAGCTATTATCTTTAACAGAGACGATTTGGCTTCCATGCGCTAACCGCCTTCGCTGAACGGTCGACTGAGGTCACTGAGCAAGCGTCCGTACTGAAGCCGAGTCTCTTTAACCCTAAAACTCTCCTAGGCAAGCGTTTTCCAGCTATGATTGATCGGTGAAGGTTGCTAGATGACCACGCTTACCTGCCCGCACTGTTTTATGCAGAACCACACTCCCACGCAAGCGCAGAATCCAATGGCAGCGAGGAAGGCAAGGACGATGAGTGCGGCCAGTAGGAAGCCTGCAACGTGCACAAACCACGGCGTTAGGAGAGTTTTACGGAGCGCCTACAAACATTACACAGTTTTTGAATAGGGGAAGGCGGCGTAGGGGGCCCCGAACAAGTTACGGAAACCCAACCGCAAGGTGCTCGCGCGCGGCGAGTTTTAAGTTCGAACCGCAGGGAGCGTTTGTTCACGCGATTTTCGCGCGTCGGCGTTGCAAGTGCGTTTTTTCGACGCCTCGCCGACGATTCCGCGCCCGCGGCAGCACCTGCCTTGGCTAGATTTTGACCCGCGTCGCGCGCGACAGTGGGATCTTGAATTCACAGCGCAAACGTGAAACGAGGTCGAAAGGGAGGCCACGACACACAGGCGCTGACTAACACCTGAAGTTTATTGCTGTGACGTCTGGCATATAAATACAGCTGAAATCAAGGCAACAAAGAAATCGACACATAACATGTGAAAATAAAATATAACAATTCCGCCACGACATCACTACCACCACGTGCTTACATACGTGCTTACAAGCACGTGGTGGTAGTGATTTCGTGGCGGAATTGTTATACTTTATTTTCACATGTTATGTGTCCATTTTTTTGTTGCCTTGATTTCTGCTGTATTTATATGCCAGACGTCACACCAATAAACTTCAATTGTTAGTCAGCGCCTGTGTGTCGTACCCTCCCTTTCGTCTTCGTTTCTTGTTTGCGATGTGAATTCAAGATTATAGAACACCAACTCGCCCAGGCATCAACTTCGACAGTGGGAGGAGCCTGGCGACTTCAGCCAATGGGGAGACGCGCGTCTCATGGCGGTGGTTTCGAAGCTGCTTGAGACAGCCGGCTAGCTCCGCCGGGGATGTTTAGGCTTACCACCCCAGCAGATATTGAATGGGCGCTTCCACTAGCGGCGCGGATGATGTTTTATGGTGCCGTTTTCACCCACATTATAACCTCCTTTACCGCACAAAGCAACTTCGTGCGTGCCTTGAGCGGCATTTTAGAGAGCGCTTAGAAGCGGTCGCTCGAATTCCCGACACCTTTTCGCTGCCGAAGCCGCCGCCACGTTGCCGCCACCGACCGCGGCGCGCGCAGCCTGCGAGTGTTACGGGGCAGCGGCAGCGCGCCTGTGGCGTGCGTGGCACGTTTTCGCGAGCAGAAAACGATCCATGCGGTTCACCCCTTAGACGAGGGACGCTCCCTACAGCCCGCAACCGGCTTGCGTTGCTTCGTTCGGCTCGGGTGATGGAAACTTTAGGCTTAGTATCGCGGTGGTTATTTCATCGGCGCAATCGGTGGAACTGTGAGTGACAGTCCGTAACACAACTTTTCACCAGGCTATCATCCCGTTTCTCGCAAGTGGAACTTTGTTTCAGCTATAATTGCCGTTTGAGCGATCGATGACCAAGACAACGGACGTAGCCGTTTTGATACTTCCCCGCAGGTAGCGACATCTTTCGGTCGGACAGTCCAACCCATAGAGTTTCTTAGTAAGTATACTGGAGACGAAACTGCGCCTGCTAATCCACGTCGTCGCGGCGGTTTACGGGAGACCCCCCTTTTTTGGCTTGGGCTTGGCATGACAATTTCGTTTCTTAAGCGGTTTTGGAGATTTGCTTTCTTCGCTATGCATTAACACGTTTGCGAGCTATGAGAAAGCCAAAATCCTTCCTGTTCTGTGGTGGCCGTGCTGGGAAAACAGCAGGCAGTGCGTGATTGCACCTGGCGTTGGTCATGACGCGGCGAAGGACGTATGTCCGAGCGGGTAATATACCGCCGCGAAATTTGTAGCCGACGAAAAAAATAAGCAAAAGGTACTTCGACGAAGACAAGATACGACACATACTGGCGCCTGAAACTGTCCTATCTTGTCATCCTCCACGACTCTTTAACGCCACGTTTTCTTTTTCTTGTTAAACTGTAGCTGACGGTCGGCGCACCGGATCGCCACGAAGGTGACGTTTTCACAGGCACGGTCAAAAGACTTTCCAAACTCTTCAAACAACGTATTATTCAAAATAATGGTAAAGTTATTAAAATAACGGTCGCTAATGAGTTTCCTAACCAAATAATAACATTGTTCGTAATCGTAACTACCACCTTGGCCTGCACAAAACCTGCACAAATTTTCCAGCACAAAATACGCCTTACTTCCTTTTTTCTTTGTTTTAAAACTGCCTCTTCCATTTTCCACTGAAATATTTGCACACTATTTCTCGCGTTTTTGTTGAACTTTGTTTTATATTTTCGGTGACTGAAACGTTTCAATCCAAGCGAATGAGTAAACTTAGGCGAGCGCGTGACTTAATGGCGGCCCATGACGACACAGACGGCCTCGATGTGAGCCGCATAGGCACTAGCGCCTGATTCCTCTCTAGTGTATATTGTAAGAACCTCTATGGCCGAACTTCCGCGGCCGGTCAGCGTAGGCTTAGCATCGCGGCCGATATCTAAACGCCGCTTTCAAAATAAGCTCTAATAGCAATTCCTGGCACAATTTATCGCCGTACTAACACCTACTTTCTCGCATGTGGAATTTTGTTTTAGCGATCAGATTGATTGGAAGAGTGGCGACAAGCTGTTGCTACCGTGGTCTGCGCCGGTTCGATCCGCTTAGTGGACCGAGCGGGCAGGCGCGGCGCCCTGTGCGCGGACTGTTTACGGAGGCAGAAAGCGCTTCACGATTGCCTTCTTTGTCTATTTCTTGCGAACGACGCGCGGAATCCACAAATTCAGCTCAGCGATCGTCGTAGTTGATCGGATGGGTCGAAAAACGAGTCGCATGTTTCGCTTTTGCCATGGTCACGAGCACTCTCGCTGGCTGCGAAAGCGACGCAAGAACGCAAGCTCCATCCATCGCCCCCTGTATTTTTGATGGGCGCCCGCTATTTCGGCAAAATAGCGTGCGCGCTAACCGCAAACCCAAACCCCATGTACGGCTTGGGATCTGCGCAGTACGGCGCCCCAAGGCGCTTGGGGAGCCCAGAGCGTTGGGGCCGCCTATTCTATAACACCTATTCGAAAGTTTTACATATCGTTACCGTGTTTGCGTTACCGTTTACCATGTTACCGGAAGCCGGGGATTCCGTTTACGCCTGAAAACAGTCGGACGCGTTGTAGCACACCGTTTGCGGTTTGCGTATTTCGGCCGCCGTTGCGCAGGTAGCGACATCTGATGAATTAGTCTCAAGGCAAATAACATATAATTTGGTGGCTCACATCTAATTGCTTTCGTTTAAAGTATCTTGAATATTTCAGTTTTCTGGTGAAGGGTTCAGAATAACTGTAGTTCTTTTGATAATACTTTAGCCATCACCTGCAGCGCTTTACGAAGAAAACGTGTAGCTGGCGCCATCTACCGAGTATAGTTACAATCAAGGTAAAATAGAATTTTCCCCGCCCTAAATATTTAGGGAAGAAATTAGTAAAACATGTTGCAGTAGTTACTAAGTAACCAACACTACCTCGCCCAGAACAATTTTGGAGGCCTAAAAACACTTTGCAAACTCAGAAACTTAGCACGAGCAGGGGCGGCCATTTTGCTCGCCCATCTGAGAAAAATGGTCGTTTGTCGCTCTCCTGAGCCTTATTTAACTACAAAAACGCAACACACTGCATCACGTAATCTTATTTTCTCCCGCCCGACAAGGACCCGCGTAAACTGGAATAACTACATCCATGGAAATACGGCGAGCCAACGTTGGGGAATACTGTATGTCCGGGCCCTGGTGCGATTATAAGCGGTCAGTCCTCCATTGATGTCCAACCGGTATTTCAAGTCATTTTTTTTCTGATCTTTGGCCTTCTCTTTGCTCTGAACTTCGATTTTCTTCTTACTTTCTCGCTATGTTTTTCGGTCACAACGACGTTAGGTTATCAGTCACAGTGCGATATTTCTGTAGGCCAGAGTAGGTGCATACTTTAGATGTAGCTTCAGTGATGCCTTGAATTTGTACCTGACATAATGGTCGGAAACTTGAATGCCTTCAACGTCCGCTGTGTTAATCGCCGCGGTATTATGTTCTGCAGCTTTCTTTGATTTCCAACCACTTTGACTCGCCTTGTTAATCACGGAGGTCATCGCGCCGACGGCAGCATTTTAATCTGGCCCGTTTCCTGGAGAAGCGGATGCGTAGTATGTAGCAATGTCTCCTAAGCCGACGTGAAGGTATACTTTACGCAAGGGGTCCGAGTCTTTACCGGCAGCGCGTCCAAGCCGTTCGTATCTTTCAGCCCTGTCGTGGTGTGGTTGTAGCTGCCGCACGTTTGTCTCGGTCGTCCGGCCTTACGCTGTACGCACTACAGCCGCACCTTTTCGAGGCCTAGTCAGATTGATGGATTGATTGTAGGGTTTAACGCGCCGACGCAACGCAGGCGATCAGGCGCGCCGTAGTCAGGGTGTCGAACCAGACTTTTTTCGGGTTCGGTTCGGGTTCGGGTTCAAGCCTTTCGGGTTCGGTTCGGGTTCAGTTCCAGAGCATCATTCCGTTCCGGTTTGAACCGGTTCGAACTGGTCCAAACGGGTTCAAGCGGGTTCGAAGAAAAAAAGCAGGCGTGTTTTTTCCTGTTAGTTTTTTGTGCTCGTTTTTTGTTTCCTTATGAAGTCCACATAAAAATAAAGTCATAATGAAGGTTTATTTGTCCAAATATTTTGTCTTCGCCAAACTAAAGCGACCCTGCAACACGTTTTTTAACTTTTTGGTAAATCTTGAGTGCTTGCAGGAAGTAGTCAACCAACACATTAGATTACGAGGTCACAATGTGCCTCAGCCAAAAATTACTGCTCTCTCCTCGTCAGATAACATAAAAACTTGCTCAAAATATTGTTCTCTCCTTCCTGGTCTTCGCGTTCTTCGACCGCTGATTGACGTCATTACAGTGGTGTACGCGGCTGTTTGCCGGCTTTCCTTAAGTTGCGGAATGGAACGCATTTGATAGCCACTTAAAAAAGCCACAAAAGCGAAGCAGAAACGGAAAGTGTTTTCGCAGCGACGAGCAAATCACTCACTGTTGCTGTGTGCTGGCAATGGCTATATTTTTCGCAATGCTTCCAGATGCGAAGAAGAGTGAAAGCGTTTATCGCAAGTGTTGATTCATTTATTTACTGTCTTTTTTATTTATTTATTTACTTGTTTATTTATTTATGTATTTAGTGTTAGGTTTAACGCGCTGACGCAACGCCCACGACGAGGCACGCCGTAATGGAGGGCTCCGGATTAATTTTGACCACCTGGGGATTTTTGCGTGCGCCGAAATTTCGGACACACGGACGTTTTCGCTTTTCGCTTCCATCAGAAAAGCGGCCGCCGCGACCGGGAATCTAAACCGCGTCTACGTGCTCAGCAGCGCAACGCCTTAGCCACTGAGCCACCGCGGCGAGTTTATCTAAAGTGTTGAAGAGCTCCTTTAACTGTACCTGCAAAATGTTTTTTTATGGTAGTGTGACGAGTATGTAGCGCCGACTGCCAAGCGCGGCAGGTTGCATTTAGAGACATTCCTTCTGCTCATCTTTTATCTGCTAATAAAGCTGTTCGAAAGAAAGAATGGCTCTAAGGACTCATTAGACGGCGTGTATAGGACGGCATTGGATAGGTAACCACCGGAGATAGTAACTTGCTAATGGCCCTTCAGCGACTGGTGACGGCGTTTGGGCTCTAGGAAAGATGATAGCCAAGTGAAGTCACAAGCAGCAGTAATGATCACTTGTAGAGAAAGAGAGAGAGAGAGAGAGAGAGAGAGAGAGACAGACAGTAAGACAGAGAGAATGAAGTTTAATTCAATCGAGTCAAAGTTTCAGAGAGGCGTCCTCATTCGAGGGGGCCGAATCGACAGCCGTTTCCATCAAGGCAACTGATATTCCAGGCCGGAGCTGGCCATGGCTGTCTCCCAATTCTCTACGGAAACGTGGAGGTTGGATGGATCTACGGCACACTTGTCGCAACCACCTAATATGTGTATGAGGTTCCCAGGCTCTCCACAGAAAAAACGAAATGGAGAGAGTTGTGTTCCATCAAAGCGGTGAAATCTGGTGTTGTGTGGGAAGGTGCATGCCCACAGGGTGCGGAGTAATCTTTCCTGGTTAATCGGTAGCGATTTGTGCAGGGAGGAATACGTTCTATGGAAGAGGCCATAGTGCTGAGTAACTTCCTTGCCTGTGACTGCAGGATGCATGCACTCGGGCCGGGCTTCATCAGCGCTGGCTAAGCGAGTCGATTGATTGATTGATTGTGGGGTTAACGCGCCGATGCAACGCAGGAGATGAGGCGCGCAGTAGTGCAGGGCTCCGGATTAAGTTTGACCACCTGGGGTTCTTTGTCGTTCGCCGACATCTCGTACAAACGGGCGTTTTTGCTTTTCGCCTCCATCATAAAAGCGGCCGCCGCGGCCGGGAATTGAGCCCGCGACCTCGTGCTCAGCAGCGCAACGCCTTAGCCACTGAGCCACCACGGCGGGTGCTGGCTAAGCGAGTCAAATCTCGACCCACGAGGTTGGTGATCTTGTTTGCCGGGGATGCCAGTATGAGCTGGTGCCCATGCAATCGTGGCTGGCCTCGTTGGTAGTCTCTGATTGATCATCGGAAGTCTTGTAACATACAATCGACCGTTCGCAAAGTTGGGCCACGCCTGCTAAGAGTCTGTTATGAGGGTTTTGGCGCCGCTTTGCGTAGGCGGACGTGCTATCGCCGGTTCCTCAGCTTAGATGGGGTGTGTTGGGGGGTTGATATGCTACACCTCTGGGAGGCTGCAGAACGGTAACACAAACACAGAGAAGGTATTGAAGAATGCTATCGGGCGTCTCCTGCATCAAACCGGTTGATAGTTCCTCCCTTTTTTTCTTGCAGTTTAGTTTCTTTCCAACTGTCTCCCCTCATGTATACACGCGGTTAGAAAACTCTTTGATGAATATAAAAGATGCATTAGGCAATTAGTTACTTTAGTGTGAGATGTCAATTTTAATATAGCAACAACATAATAGCGCAATACGGGCATAAAGAAAGATCTTTTTTAATTCAGGCGGTCGTCACATAACTCTGCGGCTACTTTGTGCGTGACAAAATTTTCTGATTGGTCGAGAAGGAGAACGCTGCAAAATTTCCAAATGCCAAGGACCCCAAAGATATCATGTTTGGTCCGACCGTCGAATCCGCCTTAACTGATCTGCTAATTCCTTTGATTCAAATTAATCAACACACCAGCCGCAATAATTCACATTAGCTCATTCACTCACCTAATTCACCACAGTCTACCCGCTAACCCGCACTAATCGACTTCAATCCATCCGCCTCTTAAGTTCAAGGTTGATCAGATTCAAGATAACATGAAAATGCTATCAAATATACTTTAAAAGTGAAAATTAGGATTCCCCATTTTTTATATCTCGTGTTCTCTTAAAACAGCGACCAAAGGACACAACGGCACTGTATACAAGAAAAAGTTACGTTAATTTTGAGAACTGCGAGTGTTTGTGTCTCAGTGCTGTTTGTATATAACTGCCCATTCAAACTAGAATAAGTGGAAGATATGGATTTATTGTCAATGGTGTCCCTGAAGGCCTTCACAAGCGGGCAGGGATGTATGCCAATTAACAACACATTGAAAACGTTACACGATTTTAAACACTATGTAGATAAAAACCATGAAGAATATTCCATGATTTGTTGCCTCGTAATATGCGTTTTAACTTAAGTTATGCTAAATGTAAAAAATAATTGGGAGAGATGGGCAATACCTAACGCAAACTGATAGTATATACGGACAAGTTTACATTAAATTGAGGGCAATAATTAGAAGAGGACATGATGGGCCTTGGGAACTGCAGAATACGCAAAATATTTCATGATTCTGTCTGGCGAGTGGCAAAATATCTTCAAACGACAGGTAGGGTACCGAAATGGAAAACTAGAAAACACATTTCTGAGGCCCCGTAACCGTTTCGGAACGGTTCCTTCGATTCGTTCAAGTTCGGGCTCAGTTCCAAAATGGCGGAAAAAATACGGTTCCGGTTCGGTTCTGGTTGCGGGCAAAAATTCGGGTTCGGTTCCGGTTTTCGTTTCGGTTTCGCTTCCGGTTCGACCCCCGGGGCGTAGTGGAGGGCTCCGTATTAATTTTGACCACCTGGGGATCTTTAACGTGCGTCCGAAATCTCGTACACACGGCCTTTTTGCTTTTTACCCTCATCAGAAAAAACGGCCGCCGCAGCCGGGAATCGCACGCGCGATTTCGTGCTCAGTAGTGCAACGCCTTAGCCACTGAGCCACCGCGGCGTGTCGAGGCATATAGTCAGGCTTATCTCGCGGTGGTGGCTTTATTTTGTCGTCTGTTGAATTTGTCTCGATTGTTTCGCTCAGCCCATCGCTATCTTGTTCCGCATCTTCTATCTTATGAACGACCTTTCGCATAGTGTCTGTAGGGTGGCCCACGGCTGGATACCTACACGCATTCCATACAAAAATGCCTTATGGGCGTCTATGGAAAAATGTATGGTGAGCTATGGCCGCCTATGGATCTCTGTATGGCCACCCATAAAAGGGCATGAATTAGGCTACAGACAGCTATTGAAGTTTTTATGCAGTCTGCACTAAAGAATGTAAACCACCATTTTTCTTTACACGATTATAGAACATCCTTGTGTGTTTAGTCTATAGAGTCAGAGCTATTCAGGTTACTGTAGCCAGCTAAAGAAAAATGTATGTCTTTAGTTCCATAGCTATAGACCATTGTTTAGCTTTAAGTCTTCAGACTTGAAACCATTCAGCTGTCTTTAGCCAGCTATTGAAAAGAGTTCGTCCTAAAGCTAAAGAGAGAAAGCCATAAAAGCTTATTTGGCTGGCGATAGCCCGTTGTTTAGCTCTAACTCGACAGACTCAAAACTATTCAGATGTCTTTTGCCAGCTACTGAAAAGAATTTGTCCTAAAGCTAAAGAGAGAAAGCCATAAAAGCTCATTTGGCTGGTATAGGCCGTTGTTTAGTTCTAACTCTACAGACTCAAAACCACACAGCTGTCTTTTGCCACCTTACTGAAAAGAATTCGTCCTAAAGCTAAACAAAGAAAGCCAAAAATGCTCATTTGGCTGAATATAGGCCGTTGTTTAGCTCCAACTCTACAGACTCAAAACCATTTCAGCTGTCTTTTGCCAGTTATTGAAAAGAATTCGTCCTAAAGCTAAAGAGAGAAAGCCATAAAGGCTCATTTGGCTGGGTATAGGTCCTTGTCTAGCTCTAATAGTCTACATACTTCAAACCATTCAGCTGTCTTCTACCAGCTATTGGAGAGAATCTGACCTAAATCTAAAGAGACGCACCAATAAAAGCTTCTGCGGCTGGCTACAGCGCAACATATAACTGTAAACCTTTAGGCGTCTAACAATTAAGCAACATTTAGCCGGAATTAGGAAAGCGTTTGGCGCACAATTTACATGCCTGCATCCATAAAAGCTTCCTTAGATAACTACATAGTGACATAAGGCTCCAAGTCTCCAGCCGCTGATAAAAAAGTGTTACCCTATAAAGGATAATTCGAGCAACCGTTAAATCCTATTACACTGGTTTCAATATGACTTATGACGCGTACTTCATATTCTCATGATTTACCTAGCTACATCTACAGCACAGATTGAATAACGATGATGAGGTTCATCGGCAGGTTATATAAAAGATTTTTCCCAATAACATTAGGTACTTATTATACCCACAATACGGAAATGTGCAATTAAAGGCAGCTACAGATTAATGCTCAAAGTCAGGTTGCAACTTTCGACACTGCGCGTCGGCAAAGCTTGCAAATGAACGTTGACCGAAAGACGTATAAGTTCGGAGAATTGTTCCACTGCGGCTCTTCGCTGCCGCGGTCAAGTAAAAAAGCGTGCTTCTCTGAAAATGGCCCTCTTCGCGTCAAAGCAAATTGGAAAGAACTTTCGCGGCCCACGGTACGTGCGGACACAGTCAGAAGTGTGGTGGCATCTGCGAACAACCACATTCCTTCTCCCCCACTTTGAAACGAGTCATTAAGAAAGGGGGAGAGCTACCCATGCCGAACCCAAGGAGGCGCGGAGAGGAAATTCTGGGAAGCGATTAAAAGTTAGAGGGGTCCATGACCTGCTAGGCTTTGGTGGAGGGGACACCTCTGATTCCTGTTTTATTTTCTGTTGTTTATTTGGCACACTGGTTTTAGCGATGAGTACCGAATGACACGGGCGGGGAGGGGCGACGTGGGTGCCGTGCGCGTCGACGCTGTATCCTGGACGTGCGAAGGAAAGTTTTCATTGAAAAGAGGGTCAGGCGTTGGGCGCTGTGTTAGTATTCATGCGCGCAGCAATTATAGTGACAGACAATTTCCCCTGAGTACTGAGAGAAGATATAGTTTTTTTCGGATGAAGAAAACAAAACATTAAGCGATGTTGTATTTACCGAATAAAATAATTACCAGCGAACAAGTTAGAAAAAGGTAGCAAGATGGGCACGTATCTCCGCACTATTTGCTAGCGCGATGGACCTGCTTATACCAGGATGTACTCAGTCAGCCACATCTCGTCTTCTTGAAGTAAACAAGAGAACCGTAGGACGTTTGGCCTAGGCGCGCATGGAAAAACAACTAACGAAGCAGTTCAGGGAGATATGGGCTGGGCGTCGTTTGAAGTTAGAGAAGCTCAGAGTAAAATATGCTTAGAGATAAGGTTGAGGGCTATGGATCAACGAAGGTGGGCAGCTAAGGTTTTTAGGTACCTATACTTGAAAAGCGTGGACACGCAGTGGTTAAGAAAGATGAGAAGGCTAACGATGAAAGACGGAAAGAACAGTGGGGAATCCAAAACAGCCAAGGTAACCAAAAAAGAGGCAAGGCAGATTGAAACGAATAAATGGAGGGAAAAAATGGAAGCTAAAACGTCGTTAGAGATGTACAGGGCTGAGAAGATGAACATCAGAAAGGAAAATTTATACGATAATTCCCAGGGCAGTGTTTTGCTTTTTGAGGCTAGAGCAGGTTGCCTGCGAACTAAGAGTTTTGTGTGGAAGTATTCACAAAATGATGGGGTATGCGTGGTCCGCGGAAAAGAAACGAGAAACTATGCGGCATATAGTGTTAGAGTGTGAGGGTATCCATCCAAATCTACATGAAAGAAATATTCGGCTTCCATAAGCACTACGATTTAACGGTATCACAGATGAAGTAAACTTCAGGGCTGTCGAGGGGACGAAAAGAAGATTAGAATGCTGGTGTACGAAAGCAGAGAGGGGAATATTTCCTAGGACAGTTACCACCTGTAACAGGAAAAAAAAGTATTTCTTGCCTAATAAGCTTTAGTGGTTGCCCTAAGCAGCGCTAGTATTAAACCAAGAGGTCAAACATGGTTATATTAGTCCTTTTGGGTAAGAGGACATGACATCCCCCCACTTCAAAGGGGAAACCAATACAAATCATCATCATCATCCTTGCTCATGTGCACGGGCATGGCACGTGTTGCCTGGTGCTTTGAATTTACGATTCCACCGCAATGCGTTCGTGTAGATGGTGTGGCGCCAAGCAAATGTGCCACTTTTCGCTGTCGGAAATTTCAGTGTTTACGGTGACAGTGTTATGATTATTTCAAGATCAACTTGAAGTCATGCGAAAATGGATACCTGCGATACCACAAGAGGAATTTCATCGTACGCAAAACCCCAGGGTGAGTGATCTTACGAACTGAAGAGGCTGTGCAGTGCGAGAAATGTAGGACTTTTTTTGGTGTTCAAGAATACGTTTATAATCTACCGTGCACCACATGGGCATTGCAACGTGCACAGAAGTGATCATATGGCCGCAGTGATGAGACAAAGATAATTATTTTTTCGTGAACTGAGAAAACTTACAAGGAACTAATTGAGCGGACTTGAAAAACGTTTTGTATTATTGCATTGTGTGCGACCGTCTTTATTGTTTTATTAAGAGTGCATTTCCATTTTACCCACCGTACTTGCAGCTTTGTGCATTGAGTACTGAGTGAAATGAACGGCTTCTGAGTGTTCTCTTTTCTGTGGACTACCCAGCACCTGTAGGTATATGTGTCTCGGTAGGGCGTTCGCAGAAAATGTGCCGCGTAGTGTAGCTGTCGAGCGAATAACGTAAGCGTGAGCCAGAGTGTTGGAATGCGTGTGCTGTGTTTTTCGATCGGCGTATGTGAACAACTTTTTACTGGCGGCGAAGTAGCATAGATAGTAGCCCTTTATGTAATGCATGGGATGAATAAACCCCTTGGTTTTGCTTTCCTTGTTTGCCTGTGTTTAAGCCTTTTGTTAATGAAAACTGGCGAAGTGTTTACAATCGCAACCTTGCACTCCCCCTATATCGCTGAAGTGTTCACGGACCATATATTACAGAATGCAGTAGGCACACAACCTAAGTGCCACAGGAGAAGTTCTACAGACCTGCAAGATTATATGCTGGCATGGCAGAGTGTTAATAATTTCTCAGCGGCTGCTGCTGTCGCTGTGTTTCAAATAGTGATGATTCTCTTCTGGCTGCAGCCCATGCAAAAATATTGTATTGTCAGGGTTTGAAAACCCTTCTTATGATTGTCTTAAACTCTTTGGCCCAATTACCTTTAGACGTTTCTACGGCTGTCTTTAGCCATTGCTATGGTCCTTTCTATGGGTGTCTTTAGCTTCTTCTATAGCCATAGCGACATCGAAAGAAGAGCAAAAGACAGCCATAGAACAGGCTATACAAGAAGCTAAAGACAGCCATAGGAATGTCGATATGAATAGCAAAAGACAGCCATAGAACTGGCTATAGAAGAAGCTAAAGACACCCATAAGAATGCCGATAGAAATTGCTAAAGACAACCATGTAACGAGCTATAAAAGAAGCTAAAGATACCCATAGGAATGTCGATACGAATCGCTAAAGACACCCATAGAAATGTCTAAAGATTATTGGGCCAAATAGCTAAAGACGACCATAAAAAGGATGTTCTATGGCCGACCGTACAATATTTTTTGTATGGGATGGGTATACTCAATAACTTGGGGTATGTAGATTTCAGTGGCGGCAACTAGGAAATCTACTTGACCATCAAGAATCTGTTCTTTTGGTGCTGATCTGGCCGAAGGAGATTGCGGGCGCTACTTATGACCTTTTTCTGCTCCTGATGTGCCATTTCCGGCATCCTCGTGTCTTCAAGTCTGAGGGAGGGATGGCCAGTAGCTTGGCGTAACTCAAGCGCTGTCTTAGCCGAGTCGCAATTTATAGGGGCACATGGTGTCATTGGGGCTGTGCATGCAGGTATGCGTGTACACTCTGGGGGTCTATGACCTGTTACTGGATACCCATTGATGTCGTTGAAGTCGTCGGCTTCATGTAGGTTCCGGTCTGCTCCTTAGTCTCGTTGCTCCCGCTTGTACGACTCGATTCATATTTCGGTAGGTGACGCCTTCTGTGTTCTTTTCTGAGATGAGGCTCCTGAGGGGCCAGGGCTTTTCGTCCGAACGTCTTTGTTCGAGCTAACAAATAATTTTTTACGCTTCTTTGACCGACTCGAGAGCGTTTTCGTGTTGGCCGCGGATTCAGGTTCCGCAGGCAAGGGCATCCAAACCATATCAAAAGGGAACTCCGCCGGCATCGGAAGTATCCTCACTACTCTTCAACGTCAGCATGAAAGACTTACCACAGTAAAAGCCATCCCGAACCTACGCCATATACGTTGACGACCTCACCGTCTGGGTCTTCACTGGTCTCCATGCGAGGCGACAAGATGGCTGATCATGGGAACGGTTCTCTGCACATAATCTAAATATATCTGCTATCTACAGATGACGGCTTCGTCCCTTACCTCCCTGGATGTTCTTCCACATTGTGCCGAAACCCGGGACGTCTAGTGACACGGCGATTTGAGTCATGGAGTGGCATTCAATTCTTCGACCACATTGCTCACCCCGAAGCGCAGAGGAGGCACAGAAGCAGATGAACCGCCTTAAGATTGCCCAGAACAGCCTTCTCGATTACAATCGGAAACTCATTGCAGAAAATAACGCCTACTCTGGAGCACAACAAAGACGTCGAGGCCGCAGTTTTGATAGCAAGGCTCCAGACAGTGCCGACCGTCTTGCTGCAATCAGCGAGAAACTGGATGCCCTTGCCTGCGGAACCAGAATTAACGAGCAACACGAAAACGCTCTGGAGTCGGTAAAAGAAGCGTACAGAATTATTTCTAACCTCGAAGGAAGACTTTACGGACGAAAAGCCCTCGCCCCTCAGGAGCCACATCTCGGAAAAGAGGACAGAAGGCATCATCTACCGAAATATGTTTCGAGTCCTACAAGCGAGAGCAACGAGCCTGAGGAGGAAACCGGAACTTACCTGAGACCAACTGTTTCAACGACATAGATGGGCATTTCGGTAATCGATCATCAACCACAACAACCATTAGGCATACTTGCGTCCCCAGCTATAACCATGACATGCGCCTGTATTATTGACCACTCGGCTGAGTCGACACACCAGAAAACTGTGCATTTCTCGCCCAGAAATGAAGACGCTGTGATACTGGATACACCACAGCAGCCACAGTAAGATAGCCAGAATCAATTCAAATCATCGCAATCCACGTCGACCACATCCGTGCCCGAAAGAGAGCGAAGTGGACGACGAACCGGTTGTAGAAAGTATTATCGGCGAAGTTCACGTGCCTGAAGTGCTTGAGACCCGCCCTGCGGATACAAGATGTACGTGCAGACTTTATGCGGGGAGGGGAGGGAGGAGGCCGTTGTCGATGGAAAGCAGATATATTTACGCTATGTGCAAATAACCATCGAATAGAAGCAAAATTAAAGTGGCCATGAAGACAAAACACAACTGTGTTCAGTTTGAAAGAACTGGGCTCCAGTATCTCACTCATCTTAATTCCATACCCGGAAGCCGTTTTCAAATGAACAAAAAGAAAGTGCTGAAGAAAATTGGTCGCTAGCCCGCCCTGGAAAAGGGGATGTTCAGCAAAGCTGTTGTAAGCTACTATAAATAGTTATGGAGGAGGGCATATGTTTCGCCTAGTCTTTGCAGGCTTGTCGCTTGCGCTAGGAGCGTGTCACTAGATAAGGGTGCAGAGGATCCGCACTATTTTCTCCTATTGTTCAGTGCCACCGCCATGATCGTCCTGACATTTGCTGACACTGCGACTGTTCATGGGCGCCGATATTTTGTTCTTTGGACGTTTTAGTCGGTCAAATCTGGTAGGGTTAGTTTGTCTTCCCTGCTCTGCGGTTCCACGCGGCTGACGTTGTTTTGGCATGCGAATCAAAATATAACACATGTAAGAGCATTTGAGCCGCAAAAGTGTGCAAAAATGCTGTTTTGCGGCATCTTCGGTAGTTGTTAACAAAAGACCCCGTCGAAGTTAACGGCGAGGCCTCAGATACGGCCATCTGGCAGCACTGGTGAACGACCAAATGACCATCGTTGTTAACTTGCGCGCCTCAGTGGCGGTACCGTAGTACCTCATCTACTGAGTCTACTCTCGGCTTCTCTGGCAGCCAATGCTGGGTCCTGCCTTGTCTGACGCATGCGCTCGGCGTTTTGGCCAATAACTGCTTTGTTTGGGGACACTAGTCCTGCGTAGCCTGTTAACATGATCGCAAACATAATCTTTCCCAGGAACACATGGCGGAGTGCCTATTATTTGAAGGCGCCTTTTCATCCACAAGGCGGTGTTTGTTTTGGGGCTTCTTTAAACGAATTCTGACCTCTATGCTGTACGCCTGATTAGCCTGCCGCATGCGCTCGGCTTTTTGCCAATGGACTCCGTTTTTGCCGACGGCGATGAAACCGTTGGGGGTATAGGAATAGAGCTTCGCCGTAAAACTTTCTCATTTATTTCCAAAGAGAAGAGTTAATTGCCGGCACCAGTCGTGTACATTTAGCCAACGCTAAAAACACAATGTTCAGCGTTGCAACTGGGCGTCAGCATTCAAGTGCTGCGATGAAAAGCAACTAGAGGACCCACTATGATTTTCCAGTAATGTGTTTAGGCCTCGGCCTCTAGTAGCGTGAGCAAATTTCCTTACGTCGTAGAAAAGTTTCCGGAAAGTTTGTATAATTTGAAGCGCAAAGGTTCCCAGAAAGATCCCATGGTTTGCAGAATAACAGAAAATACGGACTTAGTGTTCGTCCTTAGTGTTTTTTGTTCCCTTTCAAGGCATGATAACAGCTCACCAATAATCCCAGAAGAAAGGTCTACATCGCCGGAAAGTGATGTAGGAGTCGCACCTGTTTCTCATTTTTCTTCGTACCTCCATTACTTCTTTGAACTTCGCGATAAAATTGGTGTTATCGTTTTCAAGACAAAGCAGTCTTTCTAATAATCCCGACCACTATTTCGTCTCCACGGCCCTTTAAAACGGCACAAAAAAAAGGGATGAAATGCTGAAGGGATGAAATGCTGGGCCCAGAGGGGTCGCATATCTTTTGGGGCGTCGAAGCAATTTCGCGCTCTAAAAATGATCCGAAATTTCAAAAACATAACAAATTACAATCACCCAAACCCTAAGTACGGCATTTTAGAGGGTAAAGCTAACAAAAATTACGGCGCCTTCACCTAGTTGTTACAGTAACGGTGTGCTGATGGGTTTTCCAAGGCTCCTGCAGTGGGATTATGCAATATTTCTGCTTTTTGTTGCCATTGTTTATCTTATTATGGTCACATTGTTCATCAAATTCTTTTTTTTATTTATTTCTCTTACGTTTATAGCCAGAATTTAAGACACCGCCAGTCCGTATAATCAGATTCTGTGACGCGTCTGCGTAAATCTCCTTCTTGGCACTGTGTAAACTGTTATAACCGATCTTCAAACAACCGCGACATAAATCTTCAAACCTGTGGTCCATTCCCTCCAGCGTGAAAACTCACTCCAGTTTCAGTAAAAGGCCAAGTAAGGCATATCAGGCAGAGTAAGGCATGTTACGCACAGCGGATGCTGTATTTGGCAGAGCATAGCGCCGAAGGCGTACAGGATACACACAGGATGGCACTGTGGAATGCGTGAGTGAGTGAAAACTTTATTACAACAACCTTCAAGCGCTGATGGTTAGGCGCCCGCCCGGAGGTGGGCCTCCACCATAGTTCGGGAAGCCCTGGTCCGCGCTGGCTGCCCTGGTCCTCTCCACCAGGCTTTGCTGGACTGAGAAGTCGGTGCTGGTTAGCTGGCCCATGCACTGCTCGTACGTTGGGTGGGGATTGAGGACAAGGAATGGGGTTCGCTAACACTCCCATACCATATGGTACAGGGTGCAAGGTTGGGGACAGAAATTACAAGTAGAGTAGTAGAGGGTGGCGTACATGGCATGAAGGAGAGCGGCGTGGGGATAGGAATTTGTCTTTGGCAATTCTTCGCCATTTGGCATTTTTCTTGACATTATAAATGCCTTCGACACAGTTAATAGGGCCTATTACTTAGAAAGCTGCAATTGTATGGATTCTGTATAATAACTCTAGAATTTTTCAGAAGTTACCTCTCTAACAGGCAGCTAAAGGGAGAAATTAGTGGTGGAACATCTGATTTTTGAGTGATTAGCTCTGGGAGACCTAAGGGTCAGTTTTGCGACCACTGTTCTTTTCATTATACATAAATGATCTGCTAGACACACTGACTGTTTTTCAGCCTTAATGTATGTGGATGACGCAGTTCTCCTTGCGGACCGTGAATCCATAATCCAGCTGTTTAAGGGAGGTAACAAGAAGATAAAAACTGTAAATAATTGGTTACATTCACATGGGCTACAACTGCAAGACTCCCGGGACCCAGCTCAGTCTCCGCCGCGGGAAGAGAATAAGCTGCGTGTTTAGAGAACAATGTTACGGTATGTGCCCCCGGGCAACTTTTTATTTTTCTCTTTCTTAGTAGCCACTGACCCCTCCACGAAGAAATTCTTATCCCGAAGCTTCTAGGGCGCGTTAATTCCCTGACGCGTATTTAAAAGCCAACTCAGAAAGCACCAGCGCATTCGTGTCTGCAAGGCTCCCGGTAGGCAGCTCAGTCTCCGCCGCGGGAAGAAAATAAGCTGCGTGTTTAGAAAACAATGTTATGGTATGTGCCTCTGGGCAACGTTTCATTTTTTTCTTTCTTAGTAGGCCACTGGCCCCTCCGCGAAGGAATTCTAATCCCGAAGCTTCTAGAGCGCGTTAATCCCTTGACGTGTATTTAAAAGCAACTCAGAAAGCACGAGCGCATTCGCGTCTGCAAGACTCTCGGGACCCAGCTCAGTCTCCGCCGCGGGAAGAAAATAACCTGCGTGTTTAGAGAACAATGTTTCGGTATGGCCCACGGACAACTTTTGATTTTCCGCTGCACCGCCATGCGGCGCAGCGGTGGCGTAGAGGTAGAGAGTAGAAGTATAGTATCCGCCTCGCGTGTAGAAAGACCGTGGTTCGAATCCCGGCGCCGGGCAAGTCCCACCTAAAAAAAACCGCGCAATTATGGAATTGCAGTTGGGGCTTGGGGTGTGGCCTGACCCTGGCGACCATTGCCGGTGACGCACTCCCTCACCAGAGCAAGATTGGCCACCCTGGTGTAGTAACGGCCACATCCTCCAATGAACACGCCAATCAACCCACGCCCCTCAGTCTCCAGTGGCTGCGAAGCAACTGACCACGGCGGCGGTCAGACCTGTGACGCAGCAGAGGGTGCTAAGAATACCTGGACCCGGACAGGCCGCCATAGGAATCTGAACCTGGCAACGTTTAACACGAGAACCTTATCTAGTGAACCGAGTCTAGAGGTGTTGTTCGAGGAATGAAAGGGCATTAAATGGGATGTCATAAGGCTTAGTGAGGTTAGGAGAATAGGTGAAGCCTCTACGTTGCTGAAAAGTGGACACGTTCTATGCTACCGTGGTCTACAGGGCAGAAGGGAATTGGGCGTGGGATTTCTATTCAATAAAAGCATAGCTGGCAACATAGAAGAATACTACAGCATTAACGAAAGGGCAGCAGGTATTGTAATTAGGCTCAATAAGAGCTACAAGCTCAAGTTGGTAAAGAGCTATGCCCCCACATCCAGCCATGACGACCAGGAAGTGGAACGCCTCTATGAAGATGTGGAATCGGCAATGGCTAAAGGAAAGACACAGTATACCGTAGTTATGGGAGATTTCAATGCTAAAGTAGGCAAGAAACAGGCTGGAGACAAGGCAGTTGGGAACTATGGTCCGGGGTGTAGAAATAGCAGGGGGGACATACTAGTTGAGTTTGCAGAATGGAATAACCTACGCATTATGAATACCTTCTTCTGTAAACGGGAGAGCCGGAAGCGGTCGTAGGGGAGTCCCAATGGGGACCATAAAAATGAAATAGACTTCATATTATGCGATAACCCTGGCGTCGTGAAGGATGTGGAAGTGCTCGGAAGGGTAAGGTGTAGTGACCATCGTATGGTAAGAGCTCGAATTAAGCTAGATTTGAGGAGGGACCGCAACAAGCTAGTACGAAAGAAGCCGATTAATGACCTAATAGTGAGGCGTAAAGTAGAAGAATTCAGGATCGCGCTGCAGAACCGATACTCAGCTCTTACCGAGGAAGCCGAGCTTACGACACAGGAAGCCAGCGACAACCTTACACGCATTATCACAGAGTGTGCAGTAGAAGTCGGGGGCACTATGGCTAGACCGGATACTGGTAAACTTTCACAGGAGACGAAAGATCTAATCAGAAAACGGCAAACCATGACAATCTTTACCGCAGCTGAAAGAATAGAAGTATCGGAGCTTTCGAAGTTTATCAATAAGCGTAAGACAGCTGACATACGGAAGTATAATATGGAGAGGATCGAATACGCTGTAAAGATCGGGGGTCGCATGAAAGCCGTGAAGAGGCGTCATGGCGTGGGGAAAAATCAGGTGTATGCACTTAAAGATAAGCAAGGCAATGTCATCACAAATAGGAATAACATAGTCACAGTGGCATAGGAGTTCTCTAGGGATCTGTACAGTAGCCGGGACATCCAGGATAATGCCGAACGAGAAAGTAGTTCAGAAGAGATAGACATCCCACCAGCAACGACCGAAGAAGTAAGGAAGGCTTTGAAAGAAATGAAAGGGGCAAAGCACATGGTGAGGATCAGATAACAGCCGACCTTTTGAAGGATGGCGGAGAAATTGTACTTGAAAAACTGGCAAACCTGTATACGCAAAGCCTAATTACCGCAAGCGTACCGGAACCTAGGAAGAAAGCGAACATCATCCTAATCCGTAAGAAAGGTGACATGAAGGACCTGAAAAATTACAGGCCGATCAGCTTATTGTCACTCGTCGACAAGGTACTTATCAAGGTAATCGCTAACAGAATTTCTACAACCGTATATTTCAGCCAACCTAAACAAACAGCCGTGTTCCGTAAAGGTTATTCAACAATGGACCATATTCACAGGATCAATCAGGTGATAGAGAAGTGCGCTGAGTATTCGGAACCCCTGTATATAGCCTTTATAGATTATGAGAAAGCACTTGACTCGGTCGAAACCCTAGCAGTTATTCAGGCATTAAGGAACCAGGGGGCAGATGAGCATTATGTAAAAATAATAGAGAATATCTACAATGGGTCCACAGCTACCATCATCCTCCATAAGGAGAGCAGTAAAATACCGTCTGAGGAAGGGCGTCACACAAGGAGACACAAGCTCTCCAATGATATTCACAGCATGTTTATAAGTATTCAGAACGTTGGATTGGGAACAGGTGGGAGTAAGGGTTAATGGAGAATACCAGAGTAACCTCAGATTTGCTGATGACGTTGCCTTGCTAAGTAACTTGGGGGACGAATTGCAGAGCATACTTTCTGCTCTAGACGAACAAAGTATAACCCTGGGCCTGAAAATTATTATGCAAAAAATTAAAGTAATGATCAAAAACCTCGGGACAGCACAGCAGTTTGGGATAGGGGGCGAGGTAGTTGAAGTGGTAAAAGAAGATATCTACTTAGTCCAAGTTGTGAACCGGGATGCCAACCATGAGTCTGAGATAATTAGAAGGATCAGAATGGGGTGGAGTGCATACGGCAGACATTCTCAGATAATGAATAGCAGGCTACCATTGTCCCTGAAGAAGAAAGTGTAATGACAGCTGCAGCTTACTGGTACTCACCTACAAGGCAGAAACTTGGAGGCTCACTAAGAGGGTACTTAAATTGAGAACGACTCAGAGTGCAATGGAGTGGAAAATGATAGGTGTAACATTAAGGGACCTAGAAGAGAGTGGAGTGGGTCAAGGAACAAACGCGTGTTAAGGACATACTAGTAGAAATTAAGAAGAAATGGACGTGGGCAGGGCATGTAATGCGCAGGCAAGATAACCGTTGGTTATTAAGGGTAACAGAGTGGATTCCTAGAGAGGTCAAGAGTAGCCGGGGGTGGCAGAAAGTGAGATGGGCGGATGACATCAAGAAGTTTGTAGGGACACATTGGTCACAGTTGGCACTGGAGCGGGATAATTGGAGAATAATGGGAGAGGCCTTTGCCCTGCAGTGGGCGTAGATAGGCTGGTAGTGGTGATGATGATGATGAAACCTATATTTTTATATATGATTACGCGTACATGTCCAGGTATATCTAGGTTATTTGTGTATTTTATTTCTTATAGCTTGTTTTACGAACAGCGCGTGCTTTTTATTATTTAGCATATTGTATATGCCCATTTCCTAGTATTCCACTGTTTCTTTTGCATGAATCCATCTAGCCTGCTGGCTAGAGATTCATCTGTCCTTCCTGATTCCTCACGTATATATCAAGGCTCTAAATAAACCAAGCTTCCAATCTTCCAAATTTCTCTCTAAGGACTCATGTCTGGTGGTCCAGATGATATGCAGTTTCATGATCTGGCACACACTGTAGAATGTGGAGTGCCGCGGGTGGGCCTAGCAGTAAGTGGTGGTAGGTGGCTTGGGAGTCGGTCATTACAGTAAGGTATTGTTTCTAGTGGTGGTGGCCAAAGCTTTGACAAGTTCTTCTGCTACCTCAATATATGTGAAGACTGTAGCCGCCATCAGTTCTGCACCGTTGGCGTCGTATATGGCGTCGTTGGCGTCGTTGGTGTCGTATATGGCCACGTATATGGCGTAGGTTCGGGATGGCCTTTAGTAGGGGTGGTAAGTCTTTCATGCTGACGTTGAAGAGTAGTGGCGATGCAAGCGATCGTTTCGGAGTGCCCTTTTGGTATGGTTTGGGATGTGTCCCGTCTACGCTGTCGGATGCGTACTGTTGCTGTGAGCTGGGTGATAAATGAAACGAAGCATTGGAATGTGCGCAATCCACAGGTTGTAGAAGCGAGGCCTTGAAGAATGGCTTGGTGCGAAACGTTGCATAGGGCCCGCTTAATGACGAGAGCAAAGATAGACCAATTACTGTGGTTATTAAGGTTGTTCAGTACTTCGTCCTTAAGCTGCAGTAGCATGTATTGGGTTCACAGATGTGGGCGGAAGCCATATTTGTGGGCACAACAGATGGGACAAATGGGACAGATGTGGCACAGATGTGGGCGGAAGTCATGGAAGGGAAGTAGCCATTGTCTTCAATGTGTGGCAAGAGCCGGTTGTGAGCCATGTGTTGAAACAATTTGCCAGCCCATCAAGGCAGATAAATTGGCCCTAAATTTTAGAGGTTCAAGGTTTTGCCCTGTTTGGGGATCCAAGTGACATCTGCCTGCTTACATTGCGGGAGCAAGGATCCTGCGAGCCAGCACTCAATAATGTAGTCGAGGAGATTTTCGAACACAGCATTATTGATGTTTCGCAGTAGTTTATTGGGGATTTTGTCTCGAGCCTGGGTGGTATAACGGGTAAAGTTGTACGCTGCCACATCAATTTCAGCAAACGAGATCGGCTGGTCCATTTCGTAATTCGGATCACCTGTGCAGTCAGCGTGCCTGAATGTGTTTACAGTGAGGTGAGGCCGCCAAGGCTTGCTTTAGTTCTTCCAACAAGTAGTCGTCAGCACCCGTGTAATTGCGAATTCATCAGCGAAGATGGTCTGCGGCGCCGCCTTGAATTCACCGGTCGCCATTACGGAACGCAGTAGGTACTATGTTTGGCGGGTTCCCAGTGTTCCTGGCAGCTTACTGCAGAACCATACCCAGTTTGGCTGGCTGAGCTGACGGGCGTACGTTTAGGCATCTGCCGTAATTTTCGCAATGCAGAACTTGACCTTGCCGTTCGTCTCGTTCCTTTTCCATCGCCTGAGTAGCCCTTTGCGGGTCTCCCATGGGTGAAGGAGATGGGCATCGACGGCGGGATGATCTTCCGTAAATGAGAGTTCCTAAGTCTGCTTGCTCGCATCTTGAATGAGCTGGGTAGTGCATTCCACGAGACTTGTGATCGGATAAGTGGGGGTGGTTTCCCAGAAGTCCTGCGAATTTGTTATTCGTGCCGTGGCGATTTTTTGGCAGCTAGCTCCTTTATCGGAGATGGGGAACTGTATTATGCAATGGTTGCTGCCCAAAATTTCGTCCAAATGCGACCATGCAGCCCGTTTGATGTACGCAAACGTCAGGTCGGGGGTAATGTCGCACGAGACACTGCAACCACGCCTTATGGGAATGAGGAGGGGGTTACAAAGTTGAAGTTGGTTTTGCAGAAAAGCTTCCTGTAGGGCTGTACTCTTTTTGTTATTTGTGGGGTAACCCCAGTCTGTATGCTGTGCATTGATGTGCCCGAAGACGACAAGTTTGTGTCCTCTCGTACGTTGGCGGATGGTTTGTAAAAGTCAGTCGATCCCTGGGAGGGAATGGGTTGAAGAACTGTAGATGATCATGGCGTACAGGCTGGCTTGCGAGTTGTTGCGGGGTGAAAGCTCGACAAGTGTATATACTATTGTGGTAGGGAGAGAGTGGGCTCGGGCTGTTTGAGGGGCTTGAGCGAAGACGGTCCTTCTAGATGGTACGTTAATGACATATGTTGTGTACCCCCGGAGTGACACGTATGTATCAGTTTCTTGCAGATCAATCATTATCGGACGAGCGTTGGAGGGCGAGGGTGTGAGATACGGTTGTTTCTTGCGAACTGATGTACACTTCTATTTCCAAATTGTCGATGGCGGTTGGCGTGCGGATGACTTTACGGGCGTTGAGGAATTGTTTATTGGAAGACTGTAAAAGCGGTAAAAGCATTGGCGAAGATGCGGGGCGAGATGCGTTTTTTGGTCTTTTCTTGGTCTTTTTAGCGGCTTGGTGATTTGCTTGTTGTATGGCGTGGGGCAAGATGCGCTTTTTTGGGTTTCTTTTGGGCCTGACGATTTGCTTCTTTGGCGTGGAGGCGCCGAACAAGCGCAGTCAAGCGGCTGTTGAGGCGTTCTCCCGTATCATGAATCAGGCGTTCAAGATGTCCATTATCTGTGGGAGCGGTAGTGGCGGTGAAAGAACATATAGATGCCGTATTAGGGTCGCTGAGTCTGGTCTTCAGTGCGCGGGCCTCAAAATAGTAACTTGTACATGGTTGGTTTCTGGCTTGAGTGATCTTTTGTCTGGGCCGTGTGTCGCTTCTACTTCTTTTACAGGGCCGCATTGGTTTCACATGGACGGGCCAGGTACCTCGACAGATATTGGTGATTAGAGGCGCGCTCGTCGAACTCAACAGCGCGAACTATACGCGCATTATCATAAAAATAGTGAACAAAATAAGAACAAAACAATGAATAGGACTCGCATGTAACTTGATTCTGTGATATATATTTTTTTACGTTTCTCCTCGATCTTCTTCTCTCTTCATCGAAGCAGCCTTGCAGTACGCTGACACGAGACGGGTATTTCTTCCTCGTACAGGTCACACGCGCATTATTCAGGAGTATGGCACGAAAACTATGCTGCTAATTCACGGCCTCCAAATTCACCTGTGCAAACAGGACTTGCTTGGAATCATTTTGCAGTTTGCTCTATCCAGAATGCGTGTATTTACAAAATGTGCGGGTGTGAATCGCTCCTTCAAATTTTACTCATTTATCCGGAATGTCGCAAATGCAACTTGTCACAGTATACATTGTTACTTGCCTCACTGATGTGTCGATGTCCAAGCAAAACACACTGCATGAAAGGCAAATGTAAGCATCCTGATGGAAAGCCGACTTCATGAAGTGGGTTCCAGAAGGGATACACCAATGATAGACGAACAACGCAACAATGGGATGTCTTTGCCCTCCTGTCCTTGCAGGCCTCACGTAACATGTAAAATATACTGTGCAGTCCACACGGTTAGCGATGATGATGGTGATGCAATACGTTATCTAAGCAGAGTTTGACTTTAGCTTTGGGCTTTGTTCTATTTCGGACTTTAGGAGAGCGGATTTTAGTCTTTGGCTTTGCTTCAGATTGCATGTAAGAAAGATTCGTGTTTGATTTTGTTAGTTGAAAGGTGTTTTGATGTTTTGCTGTAATAGGACCCTGACAGGCGCTTCGCGACTTCCGTAAGTGGTAGACCGATGGCTCGGCGAAGCAAAAAGTCTAATGAAGCAGGAAACGTTTTTCACGCTTAAATAAACTTTTTAAGGAAACGCTCAAGTAAAATTCCTGAACCGTCAGCAACAAAACAGCCTCGACAAATTTTAACGGAAATTAACCCCGCAAACGCCTCAGTTGTAAGCCCTTGTTTTCTTTGGACAAGCTAACCCGTGTCAAGTGTGCATGTAATGGGGCAAGTGTAACGCCTAACACATGCCCCATTCTAAACATCTGCCTGCGTAAAACTTCCTGTTGAAGCAACCGCTTCCATTCGCGTCAATCCCGGTAGGAACGAAAGACAAGAACAAAAAAGTTTAGACTTACTTTTCCATTTGCACTCGCACGATAAGGGGTCACGGCAGGTCCCACTTTCAACTTCATGTTTCTCTTTTTCTGCCTTAATTTCACATTTAAAAGTGCATAATAAATTCCGTGCATTCTGCCAAAATGGGGGGAGCAGAAGAGACATAATCAGATTCCATACTAGCAGGAACGTCCGTGGCCCTAAGGCAAAAACCTCATGTGAACAAATTTCTGTGACTTTAGCCGATGCGTGAGTAGCGTAATGTAAATTTGCAATGTAGGTTACTGTAAAAGACTTTGACGCTAGGTATAAAAAATACGTGCCCACCTTAACATTGCTCATGGTGCACTGACTGTGAAAGTGTGCGATTTCAACACATGTTTCCATTGTATTCATTTTTCATTTCCTTTTGCGTTTTTACCTTACCTTGGTTATATTTCGCAGCACATAACCTCGTTCACGTTATCAAACAAAGAGAACATTTAAGGAGGCGGTGATATGGTACTCCCCAATATGGGCTCCCTGGACACGCAGGTGTGAATGGGAATGAGGAGGCCCACGCCTTAGCGCGAGCTGCTCTCTATGATCCGGGCACCCCAATACCCTCGCCTCGATTTTATGACCCAAAAGAGCACCGCCGAGGAATGCGTCATACTCGTAGAAAGCACTTACGGGACGCCAGAGATCAGAGAAACACCCTCGCCTTCCCCAGGAAATTCGCCCGGCCTGACGCTGTCCTCATTCTAGGAGAACAAATCTGGACGCTACCAACACAACACATACAACACTACATATACGGGCTTCCAGGCACACCAAAATGCTCACACTGCGACCAATACCCCAACAATGTACACACCCTCTGGACATGCCCAAACGTACAAAGCACCCTGAGATCTTCCCTACAACCCATTCCTGCCACAAGGCGCCCTACTTGCTGGGAGGCATGGGTCACACCCCATAGGGAGCTCGTAGAGCTCTATTTGACCACGCTTGTGATCCACATTAAAACATGCCAGGACTATAGTCCCTGTAAAAAGCCGAGGAGTCCTTTAGATACACGTTTCAAAATAAAGTTTATCTCTTTCTTTCTCTCCCCAAAGTGCTACTTCTGGAATTAGGGCTGTCTCAAGTTATTCAGGTGTACTTTAGGATACGTCTCCAACTTTCAAACACACGTTCCCGAGTCGCATTCACCACGGCCCACCTCAATCATTAGGACTCAAAGACCGGTGGTGGTGTCAGTGTGTGCTCGCCTCCCATTCCGAAGACCTCTAGTTCAAATAAAACACTGACCGAACTTTGCGTTTTTTCAAAGCACCTACTTAACCCTGTTTAGAGATTTCGTTAGGTATGTGGCCTCAATTCCGGCACTGTCTGATGTGTTTCTTTGTTGTTGTTCCTATGCTATCGGCTGTTTTGTGAGCCATCCGTCAGCCCTTTTGTTGGGAGGTGTTTTAAGCAAGGACACCAGATGTTAGAGATACCGAGTAAATGATGGTTCCGCATTATTAAAGAGAGACCATCGTATTTAGCTGAAGTGTGTGTGCAGAGAACTGCGCTGCAGTAGATGAACCGAACTCGCTGGTTTTAGTGAGTTCTTACGAGCAAAGTTTGAATCGAGATTTATTGGAAGAAATTATGGATAGTTCGACAGAAACACATGGTTCAATCCTCCTCCTCTTTGCCTTCTCCGGCGTCCTCGATTGCTGGAATTGATTTCTTTGCTCATCCAACCAGCCCCTCCTTTCGCATGTGTATCTATATATGCATATATATATATATATAATATATAGATATATATATATATATAGTATATATATTATATAGATATATATATATACAGGAAGAAATGCCGGCAGTCTACAACGCCAAATAAGGCATAGGGGAATGGTTAGAATATTTTTTAGCGTTAGTGATGTTACATTATTATTTATTATTATTAATTACGTGAGAAAGAAAGAAAGAAAAACACGCGCCCAGAGTGGGGACCGAACCCACGCCTTTCGAGACTGCCGGCATTTCTTCCTGTATTTTCTAACGAGCCCCTCATTTACAAACCCTATATATATATATATATATATATATATATATATATAATATATACAGTACACAAAAGGAAGAAGGAACGGACACAGCGCTGTGCCCGTTCCTTCTTCCTTTTGTGTACTGTATATATATATATATCTATATATATATAGGAGTAGTAGAACTTTGAAGATGTAGAGAACACAAGAGAAGCAAAACTTCGCACAAGGTAAAAGCACGATTGTGGCCTACGTTTCAGCAAAGAGAACTTGCTTTCCTCAGGAAAGCAAGTTCTCTTTGCTGAAACGTAGGCCACAATCGTGCTTTTACCTGTTCGAAGTTTTTCTTCTCATATATATATATATATATAATTATATTAATATATATATTATATGTTTGTGTATATAGGGAATCCGAAGGGGAAAATAAGGGGGCTCGTTGAATTCGGACAGAAATAAGAGTTGGCGGTCAAGAAAAGAAAAACCTCGGAAAGCAATGGAGAAGAATGTAGTAGGTGATTGAAATAGACGAATTTGGACAGACAGAAAGAAAGGGGAGAAAAAATGCCCGCCGGGGTGGAATTCGAACCCACGGCCTCGAGAATACTTGTCTGGTGCGATGACCACTACGCTAGCACCGCGGCTGCTGTTCCTCCACTTTCTCGGGTATTTATGTTAAGGCATTCTGTTTCCTGCGCGTGGGTGGTAGCCAGTGCCACTATATATATATATATATATATATATATATAGATAATATATATATATATATATATATATTATATATATATATATATATAAAATATATCGTATAATAGAAAGATAGGTCGGTAGCCTTCAACGCCTAGGGAGGCATAGGGAATGATTAGCTATTTTTACGACGGTTAGTGAGGTTACATATTTTAAAGTTACGTAAATAAGAAAGAAAGAAAACCACGCGCCCCAGAATGGGGACCGAACCCACGCCTTTTGATTAGATCTCGAATGCTTTACCTATTCGGCTATCTGGGCACTGTGTTTTATTCTTCCTTTCTGGGGTATTTATATTTACAACTGTATCTAACGCTTAACGGTGGTAGCCAGCGCCACTCTGACTATACGGGGAGAAGGGGACCTTCTTTCACTCCCGAGGCATGGCTCGCTAACGGCTACAGCCTGTCAGGAGCGGGAAACTGGCGGGAAACCCTCCTATGCTACCTTGGCATCAGCTGCCAGATCCGAGACCCTTGCAAAGCTGTCGCATAATATGGTTAGAATGAGGGGCTCGTTGGGAAATACAGAAAGATAGGTCGACAGTCCTCAACGCCTAAGGAGGCATAGGGGAATGATTAGGCTATTTGTTTACGACGGTTAGTGAGGCTAACTTTTCTTAAAGTTACGTAACAAGGAAAGAGAGAAAGAAAAACACGCGCCCTGGGTGGGGACCGAAGCCACGCGTTTCGATTAAATATCGAATGCCTTAACAATTCGGCTATCTGTATTTCGTCAACGAGCCCCTCACTTCCTACCATATAATATATATATTATAGATATATATATATAGATATATATATTATATATATATATATATATATATATTATTCTATTCAAACCGGCTATAACGAACCGGATAGAGGGAATTATGTTATATATCGAACAAAAACAATTCAGTTATGGAAATACTTGAGAAACATATTCCTTAAAACGAAGATGAAATCTGATATATAGAACTCTGGGCTCCTAGAATGGACCGCCGAAATGCATGGTCTCGAGCGGCGATTGAAATGTGATTGCCTGCGACCACGGAGCAAGAGCTGCGCGACTGTGTTGGGCGCGTGTTTTTCTTTCTTTCTTTCTTCTGTATATTAAAAAAATGTTTACTTCATTACCCGTAGTGGAAAAGAAAAAAAAGAGCCTAACCACACCCTATGCCTCCTTTGGCGTTGTAGACTGCTCGAACCTATCTTTCTGATATATATATAGATATAATATATATATATATATATATAATATATATATATATATATATATATAGATATATATATATATATTTATATATTTATATCCCCAACCATCTAATAAATTTATATATAAATATATGTAGTTCTAATAAATATAAATACCCAAGAAAGTGAAGAAGAACACAGTCACCCATATAGCCGAATTGGTAAGGCATTCGACATATTGAATCGAAAGGCGTGCGATCGGTCTCCACTCTGGGCGCGTATTTTTTTCTTTCTTTCTTACGCATATTTAAAGAATGTGAACTTGACTAACAGTAGCAAAAGAAGAGCCTAACAACACACGGTAAATGTCACGTCCGGAGTTATGAGAATAAATCCCATTCAAGGGGATGCCCTTCCATTTGGGATAGAGAACATGTACTTGACAAAAATCGGTGCCTGTCCCATTAAGCAGTTTGTCAGATTGCTTTCTTCAAAGGCGCTGTGTTCTTCATATGGCAGGTCGCCCTCCAAAACCTCAGGCTCTGAAATTAATGGCAACTCATCTGCTCTGCTTTACGCGCTGCAATTGCAAATCGCCTTCTGCCAGGCTTCTCCGAATAAAGAACACCATACGTATCAGCATTCAAAACTTGAGTCACGGCTTCAAGAGCAACGACATTTCTCTTGCGCATTCGTGGGTTCTCCGGTGTGTCTCGGCCTTTGTATCAGGAAGACCATGGATACCCAACGTCCCCAACAGTTGGCGACGAACGCGTGTGAGTTTGCTATTCCGACGGTGAGCCCTCAGCAACCGTATCGAAGACGTGAATTTGCAAGTGGAATCAGAGTTGATACGTGTGTTGAAACAATCCATAATGAATTACAGCTTATCCCGCCCGGGAGGAAGGAAAATGTTTGATCAGTGTTCTCTATCGTACGCATTTTCCGCCGGTACGGGCAACGGGAAAAAGGATTCTTAACCTGCCTTCCTGTGTGAAAAGCTGCATGAACCACCACTGTACGGTTTAAGAGAGGGAGAAACAAAAGGGACTACTGCCACCGGTATAGTGGAGCTAGTCATGATGACCACAGGTCTGAGCAGTTGATCAATATTTTGTAGCGTGAGCTACACTGGCCGAGGTTGAGCAGTTTCGCGTGGCTCCTTGAGAGCCGTGCAGCGCATGCGCGAGGAGCAGTGACGTCACACAGCGCACAGAACGCTGCTCACTGCACGGCGTCTCTGACACTCCGCACGCGCCCAGCGTCTTCGCCGACCTCCGCTCCGCACGTTCCGGCCCGGTCCATTTTGATGATCGTGTGAGGGGTGGCAGGGTGCGGAACCGATGGTTCGTGCGTCGCAGCAACAACGGCGTGCGTCTGTGGAACCAGCTTATCGCTGGGGCGATTGGTGACGCTGCGGCGGAGCCGCTTGATTATTATACATGCGTCACATAATGCGCTGGGTATAGTCATTGAAGTAGCACTAAGCATGATAAACTAGTCCTATACTACCAAGAAAGCTTAGAATAACTAGCTGAACCTTAGCTCACGCTACGAATATATCCTTGGCATAGGCGAGCTAAGCCAATGCTACTTTTTCTTTAATCACGAAGAGATGCTATTCTATGTGATGAGCACAGAATATTAAGGCTTACCTGGCTTCGGTTGACAGCTGCAGTGGCTGTTGGCGCATTTTTCTTCGACGATGTAAACAGGTCGAGCGCAAACCTGCTTGCAATCTTCATCCTTACCGCATGCACCTGTACCGTGAAAGGGAGAAAACATATCAGTATTCAGAGAACGGCCTAGTGCTCAGAATAAACAAAAAAACTTCAAATATTCTTGTATAGTGCAGCAAAAGCAACACTTTTTTTGGAAGGACGTATAGGTTTGGGTGAGTCGGTAATCCATGCTGTACTTCAACTGCGCCAAACAGGAACGCAGACAGTAGAGAGCCGACAGGAGACAGAGCTCACTTTCAACAAACTTTATTAGGCAAAAATCACAGATTTATACCGCCCTACTCACACTCATCCACAAAACAAGGAAGAAACACCGCCTCTCCTGTTTACATTACCACACTCTTAGGGCACGTGCCACTGCGATTGCGGTTCCACGAAAAAACCGTTGTCTTGCCCAAGGAAGTGTATCTCCGTTTCAGTAAGTGAGGGGGAGGGAGTGCTTACACAGCAGTCTCCAGCACGTGCTATTTTATTGGCCTCAATGATCTCGCGGGTCGTCTGGTTCCTGTTCGTCGCTAGAAGATAACAGTTATCAAACCGGGGGGTACATTTGCAATCCCAACAGTGAATAGCCAAATGGCCTGAGTTGGCATTTTTCTCATTGTTATTAGGTTTGCGAAGGTAATCATTGATACACCTTCCAGTTTGCTCACGTACATCTTTTTGTAGTCTCAGCGAATGACGTACACTGCACACGTAGCGCAGTCAACAAAACTTACCATGTGCTTGACTTCACAAGGTGATGTGTCTTTACAGTAGTTCCTGCAAAGAGCTACTGTAAAGACACAAAACGAAATTGAGAAGTCAAGGTACTCTGCGTCAGCGCACCCTGCAGCTCGTCGCATAATGAGCGCTAATTTCGGTTTTGTAGGGTTCGAGCGTAATCCGCAACATGCTGGGTGACTTGAGCGATGCGGTGCTTCAGCAACCGATTGTGCTTGCGCGTCTTCCAGTAGTTTTCTAAGCCTCGTCGGGCTGCCTACAGATGGGTGCCTACAGAGGGATGTAGAGAGGGTCATAACGGTTGTGTACTTCTGAACCGAGGACAGGAGCTTCGGTGTCCATTCTTCGACGTCCGCGATGTCATCTGGCAGGGAGGTGGGATCCATGCGGAACGAGGACCAATCAGTAAGAGTAGCGTAACCGATTTTACGCTTGACTAGAAGGCGGCCAATAGTGAGTGCCACAATGTGATGGTCACTCCTCAAAGTATCGGGTATTCTCCGCCATTGGAGGTGAGGGGCATTTCGAGCGAAAGTTAGGTTCGGTTTGGTGTCGCGTGAAACATTGTTCCCGATACGTGTCGGGAGGGCAAAGTCATTGCACCGCGTGAGTGCGTGGTGCTGCGTTGCGTGAAGGAGGGCAGTGCCTGGGGGGCTTGGTTATACCCCACGAGTGGTGGAGGGCGTTGAAATTCCCAAGCAGAAGAACATTGTTAAAGCCGGTTTTTGTGTAGCCATCAGAAGGAGGGGTCGATGTCCCTAAGCGGGTGTTGCGGGATACTGTACAAGTTGAGGATAAAAAGGCTGAGTTGAACCGGGTGAGTTGGGGAATCTCCACGGAAATGTGGTTAATGAATGAAGGAATATGGTTCCTAAAGCAGCGAAGGCAGGTTTGACACCCACCTTTTGGCTGCATTCAGGTGGATGTCAAACTTTCCTTCACAGTTACTTACTCCACCTCGGGGATTTCCCCTAAATCTGGTCGATTAACGCTTCCCTATGTATACAACCGAACAGAGCGAACCATTTTCACAAATAGACGAATAAGAAGAAATGATAACGCAACTAGGGAGAGGGTAAGAGAAATGAGGTGAGCAAAATAAAAAAGAGTTACCGCACAGAAGTACAGAGATCTCTGCGTGATCCAAAAATAAATCCAAATGAATATTTGTGTACGTATAGATGGTATTCGTTGAAAAGTTTAGCGGTCAATTTCTTCACTTGGCAACACTGGAAACGGCCACAGACATGGCCGATGCGCCACGGACATGGAAAAGTACCGCCATCCCGCGGAGCCCGACGTAATGAGTGACGGCGCACTCACACGGTTGCATGGAGGAGAAAAGGGGTGCCTGATCAGGGGACGTGCGCACAACGTCGCCTAACGGACACTTGGCCACAGATATGGCGGCGCGCTCTCATGGTAGCCTGCATGCATTCCACGCCTTCGAATACAGGCCATACATATACTCACACTTATACACAATTCGACAGGGAAAACACGCCCTCAAATACTGAATGCAGGATAAAGAACGAAAATATAAAAAGCCGTTAGGCATCTTGCAAAGTAAGTTTTTACAGTCAGAACCAGGCCAGTGTATTTCCTACTTAAAAATGCGCGGAATAAGAAGCCCGAGAAAAATATGCCCAACAATCTCTTTGCGGGGCTGTAACCAGATAATAAAACAAAACACAATGAAAAATCTAAGCCATTCAATAAACCACACATTGTCAATGAGTAATAATTGTTTAACCTGCGTTTTGAATTACCGTATCTCAAATTCTTTATGTGCCCGTTGTAATGCAATGCGTGAAGGAGCTTATTTGTGCGCTGGTGTAGTGAGCTTCCACTTCACTGCTGACGGGGGTATTTCGGCTCTTACGGGTTTTCCCTCAACCACTTTTTCTTGCGAGAGTTTGCCTTACGGCATAACCGTTATATGTACAACATCACATTTGTTTCACGCAGAAACATCAGCAGAGACCGGTACTCAGGGCACCATATCCACCGCAGAAGATCAGGGGGTCTCCCAGGATGGAGCCCTGGGCCCCGGAGATGTTGCAGGCGAGAGGCTTGAAGGGCAGGGCCGGTCCATAGGAGGTGGCTTGTGTCGGCTTGGGACGCAGGGTCCGTACAAAAGGGACAGGTGTCCGCCCTTCTTGCTTCTAGTTTTATGCATTGCCGGCTTTCATTGCCGCCTTGGAGCCCGAAGAAGTCGCATTTGAATATGCTTTTTCGTTCTCGACTCAGGATTGTCGTGCGTTACACTCTACGCCACGCCTTTGGTACAAGAAAAATTATGCTCACTGCTACGGTACAACCCACTGCAAAATTTGTGGGCAGACCGAGATGCTGTCTTTTAGTTGACGGTGCATATCTGTCTCAGAAAGTGATCGCAGAATCAGCGAATGCACGGCGTCGCGCGCGACTGTGCTGTCATCTCGCAGCGTGTCGCCGCTGCTGGCGACCACGTTGCAAATCGTGTTTGAACCTGGCGCACAAATGAGCTACACACGGGGCAGTAGTGTCTGTCGAAAGTGTGAGTGGGGGGCAGTGAGAGAGATGGCTTCATAGCAGCGCGTGCCGCCTTCCCCCATGACAGTTTCGCCAGACGTGCTTGCGAGCATCTCGTGTGGGCTCAGCCTACTGCCCTCCCCAGCACCCTTTCGCCACATTTTTACCCCGCCGTTCCCTTCCTGATTTCACTCGCTCGGTTACGACGCCATCGCATTAGCCATCACCGCTGCGAAACCCGAGTAGCGGCCGCCAGAGTGCTGGCGCACTAAAACGAAAGCGGCCGTGTCATCTGCAGCTGCGGACGGAATATGATCTGAGGGTGTTATTTTGGGACAGACTCGTTTCTTTCTTTGATATACACGGTATAATACCAGACAGCCAATACGGTTTTCGAAAAGGGCGTTCGACTCAGCAGGCGTTACTTCTTATCAAGGACACAATATTAGCTAACATGGAAAATCGAAAATATGCGCTTGGACTGTTCTTAGACATTAAGAAAGCCTTTGACTCCATACAATATGACCTGCTGCTTAATAAGTTGTTCATTTAAGGTGCACGTGGAATTGCCCTAGTTCTTATTAAGTCCTATTTGCATCACCGTTACCAAACTGTGAATGTTGATGGTACAATATCTTCAAAATTAATGTTGAAACAGGGTGTCCCACAGGGCCACATTTTGCGACCGTTCCTCTTTCTTGCATATATAAATGATATTGTTTCGATACCCCATTCAGCACAAGTCATAATATATGCAGATGACACTAATATTTTTTTTACGTCTAATAATCTGACGTCACTTGAAAGCAGCGTTAACGATTACATGCGACGCCTGTCAAATTGGCTGAAAAATAACAGGTTACAATTGAATGCCGAAAATACTGCGTAGATCATATTTCCCCCTATAAATAAACCGTTATGCACCACTTTTAAATTTATGTTCAATAACCAGCTTCTTGAAGGGGTTAGACAGCAAAAGCTCCTTGGCGTTTGGTTTCAGGAGGAAGTATCATAGAAACCGCACGTTGAACGCTAATGGATAGAATTGGCTAGAACTGTTGGCACTCTGTACAAGGTAACGACATTAAATCTGATATGACTAAAAAAACCTCTTTACCGGACTTTGTTCTGTTCGAAGCTCTGTTATGAATAAATAGTCGGGGGAACAACGACGTACGGCAATTATAGTAAAATAATTGTGCGACAGAAGAAAGTGCTCAGACGGTTTTAAAACTATCACGGGAACTACCAGAGTCTGCCGACATCTCCTCTGTTTTTCAAACACGACATATTAGAAGCAGACCAGCTTTACTATTTTAAGCTGCTTCAGTACATACAACAACATAACCTGTACAGGCCGGGCGTAGATGCCGATTCAGGTTATTCAATACTACAAAAAAGGGGAATGCCGAAAACCAGTACAAATTATGGGAAACACACAACTGGATACCAAACACTTTTTATACTCAATCAATCAATTAAATGGTAAAATAGATTTCACGCGTTCAGTAAACGAGTTTAAACAGCACATTAAAAATGTATTGCAGTCACTGGGTCTCCACTGCACCAATTCGTATGGTCTGGCATTTTGCGAATGGGCGTTACCGCGCTTAGCGAAGTACGCATTTGTATAGTTATAAACTGTATCAAGAGAAATGCATGTACTATTGGATGTGGGAATTTGGTCAGTTGTAAGCGTTTTTTTTTTTTGGGGGGGGGGGGGATTGGTTTTATCAGCTGCTTTATATTATGTTGTAAACTTGCTCGTAGCTATTGTGGATGTAGTTATTTTCTTGATGTTCTTTTAAAAGACAAGTTGCTTTTGATTTTTTGGCAAACTTTTGCTGTACAGATACCCAAACTGTCTATATCTTTTGCGTAAAATGTACACGCACCACTGTTGAACTGCAGAGGGACAGAGTCCTCGTCAGGCAATTTAGCCTTTCGCCTCTGTCCATGTAGCACACTGTGTATGTTGGTTTCTTCGAATAAAGGATGAATCAATGAACTTCTACGTTCGCTTGCGGCATCTTCAACCAGAGCACAGTGTTGAGAAAACGGTCGCTATAGTGAGTGATCTCCTTGGAGTCAGCATGAGCTCGGTGATGGACCTGAAGGATATACAAAAAAAGATTCTTCGAATGCCCCGCAGACCCGTAACCCCCCCGCCCATTCCCTCCCCTCACCTCTGGGAGCAGAAGTTGTGCGACCCGGGGGAGTCAGGCCGAGTCCTGACCACCTCCCGGGCCCTGGCGGACGCGGTGGTCCTGTGGGCCTCCTCCACCCCCAATACCTGATCCCCATGGATCAAAAATGTATTCCTTCCTTCCTTCCTTCGGACGTAAGATGCACGTAAGATAATACACCCTGTGGTATGGGATGCAGAAACGAAGTTGCGAAATAAGTGCCTACGTGAAAGCGTGTAACTGAACGCAGTATGCCCGTTTGGCTTGCTGAGCCAAATTGTATTCTGAGAGAGCGTTAAGAACAAATAAATCTGCTTCAGTGTATCATTGCTTATTTCATTTGCTCTGCATAATTCAGCAGTGCACAGGTTTAGCTGTATCAGCCAAATGTGACCATAATACAGCAGAGAAGAAAAGAAAAGTTGCTCTGCAGTGTTTTATTTCTAATTTCATTCTGTTTAGCCTCTTCATGGCTATGAACTGTCCGATGCAGTAATCAGTTTAAATAGGTTTATCTGCTGTCTATTACACTGGATAAAATGTTGAAGCATGGCGTTCATAAAAACAATGCCCAAAGCTTTGGGAAAGGGAAACTTGATGTTGGTTTGAGGCCTCCCATGTATGCAATTCATTTCATGTAATGCATCTTTGGCAAGATGACGAATTTCTTCCTGAACATTTGATCCGATTCTTGGTCTCGCGTAACAAGAAAAGTATGAGACACATTGATCAGTTTCAGCGCACCGATGTGTAACATGAACCAGACTTGCCTGCATATATATGGGTTACTCGCTTTCTGGTTTTATATACTTGTTTTAAAACGGTAGGTAAAAATAGGGTGCTATTTTTTAACTGATAATCGGGTGGAAATTGAGTTTTTTTGTGAACCATTCCGAAAGTCTAGTTTTTTGGGGTACATCGAGAGATGCACTTAGTAATACAGTCAGTTTTATTTTATCAGTAGATTTGACAAACACCTCCAAAGGGTCATGAAGAGATTTAAAAAAAAATGTTTTGTGTGTGCGCTTATAACCGTGGAACCTTGATAAACAAACAATGCATACCCGTTTCGTTGCACTATATCGACAAACAGGAAAACAATTGCAGTTACGGTTTCACTGAAGCTTCCCTCCTCAACCCTTGAAGTGACGTTTCAGTAAGTCAGTAGGAAGCCAATCACTGTTCTCCCTCGTCTGCACAATATGCCGGCATGGAGCTGATTTCTGATACGACTGATCAACATGCTCGAACTTTCAGACAACACAGGCGAGTGGCGCAGGCAGAAGTAACCACGTTTAATGTAAACTGGGCATCCGTAAACTGTTTACGCTGTTTCGCACAGGTCTCAACTGTCGTTTTGGCAGCCGACATTCTTGCACAAGTTTGCCAACGTCTGTCTCACGTAGCCTGTAATGTGAGTGGCGCCAACGTGAAACTTCTGACCTGACGAAATAAATGACCGAACGCTTAAAAGGAGAATTTATTACATAAGCACGTTTAGCGAAGGAACTTCGAGTAGTCGGAGCTTAAAACGCACCCATCATTTACTCATCTAACACAAAAATAACTAGCGAGAAGCAGCGATACAGCGCCGAGTCGCCGAGTCCCATCATACCACTGTTCAATTTCTTTCCTGTTTCTGTGTTAAACAATGCTGTTAAAGCTGTATCGTTGATTGTATACGCTACCCTTTGGCTTACTGTAGAAGCGTTCAACAGTAAGTTGGCGGTTAAAGTTCTGGGTTGAATCGAATTTATGAAAACACGACAGAGTGCTGGGTTACAAATGCGAAGCGGCTTTCATGCAGCAGTTTTTCGCCGCGCGTCCTTCTGATGTCGATAGTGTAGTGGATAAAGTGTACTACTAGGCTGGCCTTAACCTTTGGCTGGCCCGTCGGCCGCAAGTTCGTATCGCACACGGGACACTTTTATTAGGGGCGAAGCACCTAAAGGCAATTGTCCGCGTCGGCGTCCGTGCTCAAGGCACAGCACCGTGTAAATCGAAACATCTGAAAAAAGGTTCACAAAAGGTTAACAAGAACAAAACAAAAGGTTCACAAAAGGTTAGAAAGAGAGAGAGAGAGAGAGAGAGAGAGAGAGATAGAGAGAGAGGGAGGGAGAGAGAGACGCACACCACCGTGCAAGCGAAACTTTTGTAAACAAAAGGTTTCCAAAAAAATAACAAGAACCAAATAACAGGTTCACAAAAGGTTAGAGAGAGAGAGAGAGAGAGAGAGAGAGGGGAGAGAGAGGGGAGAGTGTTCTCCTGGAGATTCGGGCTGCGGATGAGCGAGGAGCATTATATTGCATTGGATTGAAATGGATTAGATTGGATTGGATTAAATTGAATTGGATTGGATTGGATTGGAAATCGTTTTAGCAGTAGTAAGCACTCTCACGGGTTATTTACGGTAAGAATGATCCCCAGTGCTTCGCCCACTCTTCGTGATTCACTTCGTGGAGATGCGTGAATATTTTTTTCTCTGAGCGGTTTTGCGCAATTTCATACAACAAAGGTAAGATTCCGAAGAGAATTCGGTAAAACAAGGGCGAAATTCATCAAGGAAACTGGCTAGAAACTGTACAAACAACCAGTTGGTCTTAATTCTGCTAAAATGGTTGCCAGACAACTGAAGCGGTCATGACACCACTCACGGGATAGAAAAGTGTTTTTGGCAACGAATAAATGATGCATTATTTATAAAATATCAGGTTTCCAGCTTTGCAGAACAATATCCACAAATAACAGTGAAGGCGTTGAACTCTGGAATGTACTTGAGGTGATGACACTGCTAGTTGCGCTGCTGACCGAAGGTGCGCGCATGGTCACTTGCGATGCGCCCCAAAACGAGAATTTCAACGGCACCTCCTAAACTCTAGAAGCAACGAATTGTGAAAATATTTGGGATTTATTTTCTTAAAAGGTCCTTCAAGAAGACAAAATTAAGCAGACAAATGCATTTTCTGTTCACTTTCCCCTCTAACTCCAACAAGTTAAAAATTAGTGTTGGTATCAAGCTGGTGATCGGGAATATCAAGATTTTCTAGCACTTACCGAAATTTGGCGTTTGTTTGAAAATGAACGATTAATGACGACAGTAATGAGGTCGACCGTAATGAGAATGATGACATTGATAACTTCTATAAATGAAGCATTTTATTCCAGAAAAGCTGGTCATCCATTTTTTACACATCCTAGTTTGCATACATTATCGTCTGCCTGCGCAACATGCCGGTCTCCATTTGAGACCAGTCCGATCGTTGAACGTAGCGAGTGGGAGAAAGTTCTCTCGACATCAGAACTTCCATTAGCTAGGCAAAATAACGTCAGTGCAGCATTTGCGAGCTTGGGTAGCGAGCGGTAGAGTGTTGCCAATACTCAATGAGTTCGAAAGCTGTGCTTGTAAGACCTGTTTCCAGCAAGTTCTGGTTGAGAATGGCGGACCGTTAGTGCATGATTGTGCCGATCGCTACTTTCAAAAATTCTATTCGGGGAGAAATCGGGTTTCACCTGATTCTCCTGAAACGTGTTCGAGGTGTTTTTATTTAAAAAAAGGGTAAAATCGAGCTTTACCCAAAAAGGAACAACCTATATGTGTGCTTCCATGCATCCACTCAATCGACATGTCAGACATCAAACAGGGCCGATACTTTTTTACGATACAAATCACTAAGTAAACCTTTAAACACACTTCATTGCCTCTTTTATGAATTCAGCATCAGTTGATGTGCTGTCATTGTTGCTTACGCTCCTTGCATAAGTTTGGACATTGCGCATGCTGAGTTGTGAACAGCGCTGCGGTAAACAGCAGCTTACTGTTCGACTCGGAATTCACGATGCTGAGCACTGCTGGAGCAGCTACGTTTTCACTCCAGCAGCTACTTGTGGCCCAACACTGAGACTGGATGAAATGCTGACATGTTTTTCACCTTGAATGCGCTATTTCCTATTTGCAGCACTACGTGCATGCATGCAGATGAGCATTGCAGCAGCAGCATTTTACTTTGAAGAGCTTATGAAGTTTATGTCACTTATACAAGTGACATAAACGAAAGGCTAGCAGCGATTATACGGCTTAAATAGAGCAGATCTATCGTGCAAGAATTTGATTTGGTGCACAAAATGCATGCTCATGTGTAGGAAAAGTTGAAATGTGGCTTATTTAATTTCAGTGCATCGTTTCATATCTTGACATGCATTTCTGCAGCTGGTCATACCGGTGAAATCCAGCTGCTAAAATGTCACTTTCGCGAGGCACGGCTTATTCACGAAGCATAAGCGAGACAATGAAACTCAACTTACATTGGTAATAATCATTTGGAAGATTTATAATCATAGAATTATTGCAAACTCAAAGCACATTCCTTTTACGGCAAAGCAGTACAGTTGAACCCCGCTGATACGTCTCCCGGACTTACTGACGACCCGCTTCTTACGACGGATCACTGCGGTCCCGCCAAACTCCCTATAGAAACAATGCATTAAAACCCAGGATGATATGACGCTCGGGCGCAGGCGGTCCGCCTCATACGACGGACCCTGGCATGGATAAACTGGCGTTTTTCCCGTATTTTACCCAGCTTCGCCGCCTCTTCCCGACCTTCTTTATTCTTAGCCTCATTTGAGGCTGCTTGATGTGCAAAGGTACGCAGGAGGGCCTGACCACTTGCAGAAGAGGCGCAAGAAAACAGGCGGGTACTCGTGATCGGGAGTAAACATTAAACGGCCCCACGCTGCAGCAGTACACCAACGCGCGAACCGCGAAGAGTCGAAGTTAAGCTGGAAAGCGGACAGTCAATTCGAAGCTGCCGTCGAGCCGCAGGCAAATGCGGGAACCCATACGACGCAACCCCACGGTGACGACCGATACCTATCTCTGGTTATGAGGGTCTGTCAAAGCTGAGAGTGCCTAAATTTACGCGCGTCCGCCGCATGGATAGAGACACGTACCCGTTGGCACCACCCATTTTGGTCCACTCGCTAACCGCCTCAGCAAGCCACTGTAGCAAAACCGCGCTATAATTTTCACCGCAACACGGCTTAGTGGCGAAGTTTGAATCATCCTATCTGTTTTGCCTTGGGGTCTTGTGGGAAACAAAAACAGCTATGTGTTGAGCACCTTGACCCAATTGCAACGACACGGAACCGTTCAAAGGGTGGCCCACCAGGAACGCAATGCCATTTTTTTTTTCATCTTCGCCTTGTACTATCGTTTTTTTCGCTTGCCAATGGCAGTTTCACACTCGCCTTTTCCACTCTCGATTTGCTCGACCACGTAGGCCTCATCTCGCGCGCTGAAGGCGTGGGGCTGGCGGGCTGTAAGTAGCGCCGGATGGCACAGGTGTCGTGTAGCGCGTGCCGCTTGACTGGTGGGCTAGCTGGACGACATGGAATGGAGGGGGGCACAACAGAGGCGTTGCTATTTTGTGATTTCAGCTAATGGTTCGCAAATCACACGAGAAGGAGCTAAATATGGTACTTTAAACAAGTTCTTAGGCCACCTGTCACGTGAGACCGTCTAGACGCCGGCATTTATCCGCACCCCGGTTGTACAGCACCCCGGTCATACGACGCTTTCTGGCGGTCCCTTGAAAGTCGTATTATCGGGGTTTCACTGTATATACCTAACCAACCCAGTTATCACCCCGGTGCCATCGATTTAGTCGGCGCCTTTCCGGGGCTCCTCCTAACCACCGCTCACATATCTTTCACAACTATTTTTCCTCTCGCATCCCCCGATGCCCCCTTGGCAAGTTGCGCAGTCGGCAGCTATGGCAGTAGTGTGGTTATCAGATGGTTGTGATAAATAAACAGAAGCACGGTTGGGCGTAAAACAATGCACTGATGACTACTACACTCCCTAATATGAAATTTGTGCGCAGCGCGAGCTGCGGTCTTCTCGGTCACGGCGCATTTCTGCTGCGTCTCAGGAAGTGTTCGCGTGATCAGCGAACGCACGGCGGCGTGCGCTACTCTGCTGCTACCTCGCAGTGCGCCGCCGCCACCAGCCAGCATGTTGCAAATCGTGTTTGAACCTTCCGCGCAAATGTCACGTGGTTCGGATTGGCCCCGCACAAGGGAGCAGCGAGCATGTTTCTGGATATCGGGTTTGAACCTCCCGCACGAACGTCACGTGGTTTCGATAGCGGAGAATAGAACAGCGTCTGGGGAAAGTGTCAGGAAGAGGTCGCTCCTTGGTGGCTATGCATGAGGCGTGTGAGGGAAAGGCAGAGACAGAGATGACGCCATAGCCGCGCGTGTCGTACTCCACCTCAGCCTTTGCTAGACTCTCCTCTCAGTTTTCTTTCTGTCGTCGCTGCTGCGTTTGCTCACTCGTTTACGCGGACATAAACAGACCCGCTCCCGTGAAGCCCAGGTAACGGCTGCCTAAAGGCTTCCCGTTAAAACGACCGAAACCGGCCGTCGCCATTTCCACTCAAATTCCACTTCGGCAAGTAGCTGCGAATCCCTCCCTGTAGAAGAGACACTTCTTCATTTGGAATGCCGGCTTGAGCCCGTATTTCTTTTTTAGCTTGGAAGGCCTTACGAGCGACATTTTCGCCAATGTTTTTCACGCCTATGTGCCATCACCGGTTGCCGGTTTATGCGTGCGCGGTTTGCGGGTAGAAGAAATTAGTGCCCTTCCACTCTGTGAAGAAGGATGACCTGCAAAGCTGTACGTAGCCCACGGATTGTACGAAACAAAACAAGTTTGTCGTAATTTGCGATGGAACATATTTCCTAGCTGAATGAACCTATGAAGCATCCAATCTTTGTTCTTGCACATAAACATGGAGCTACCTGTGTTCCTCCCGCGTCGTTTGTGTACTGTTTGTGTACGGTGGGTTCAGACTGTTGCTGCAAATGTTGTAAAAACTTTAAAGAATGACGTCATTTCACGTCTCAGGCAACCGAACTGCGTGAAGTGCCGTGTTTTTTAAGTCCATACATCACGATACGGCTTCTGCATCGGTGGTCTGAACATAGCAGCTACCACACAAAACCCTATCCCTTCTACCACTAAGGACTCCGGACAGGTCCCATTGGGCCGTTTAAGGTCCGCGTTTAAGTCTCGGACCAGCACAACAGACATCCCATCCATCAGGACGAGCATCAGCAATAATCAGAGGCATCAAAAAGAGACGGCATGTCTCCTTTTACTGAGAGAGCGTCTTCTGCAGGAAAACCAAACTTCGAACTCAGTTACCACAATCTGATTAATTTCGACATGATGTCCAGAACCAGCGTGCAAACAAAAACTGCCTTCACCTTTCTTTTTCAAAACTGCCTCCCATTTTCTTCATGAGTATTGCAAATAAATGCGGTTGAGCCCTCTTTCGTAGGAATAGGTAAAACACACAAGGGAAATGCGCCTTCACTGGAGCAATCGTTTTTGTGCATTGATGTGAACTTGCACATTCCAATTTATATTTCGTCAATGTGGCACCGTTAGACGCATCAACATTAGACACTGGAATACACGCGCCGGAGCATTGCGAAGATCCCATTGAGGCGCTCGCAAACCGTGCGAACGAAACTGAACGGGTTGTCAGCGAATCGTTTGGAGAAGCCACAGTCATGCACTGGAGCGAAAGAAGCATGATTTGCGGGTACGCAGCAGTGTTGCAGGTGTGCTTGGCGAGAGACGTCCTGCTGTCGGGTCGCTTCGGCAAAGGTGCGACCACTTCGGTCCTGCTCAGTGGTGTGTACGGCAGACGCTTGCGTTGCCACGAGCTCAGCTTGTGTAAAGCGAAAGGTGACTTGGATCATCAAGGCGTGAAAGCGTTCCGCTTCCCGCTACCGTGTCTCTCGTCGCACCATAGCAGTCAGGAGCGCGACATTTGCCACTCGAGGACGTTGCCTTTCTGCCTTAATGCAACAGTTTTCTTACACGGGGCCACGGTGGAGGAATACATTATACCTCCACCGTGCACGGGGCCATCACACCCGCAGAATCGGTGGCGGATAAACACCGCAGCTTACGCTGCTACACGCTGCCCTATCGAGGTGCCCACTATCGGCGCCCACTATCGTCATGACGCAGTACTTCGCTTCACCTCTCCTAGACGGCAGCACCAGCAGAATGGAGAACGTTATAGGGAAGAGTATAACGCACGTTCGTAGAGCTATACAGGCTTGAGTTGATAGCCCAGTTGGCAGAGCGTGTCACACCTCCCGTTGCGGCCATAGCAATCATAAGCCAGAAGCTTAGCGCCACCGCTTGAATTGAACTTATTCTGGCGGTGTTATTTCCGTGCCGGATATGACGTTGGTAAGGTCTTGCTGTACCGCGGCACAAAACACTTTCGTGTTTAAGAAAAATAAAGTGTACATACGTACCTGCAAGTGTGCACCAGCATTGCGGCCCTTTGCACTCCGTATGGGTAACGCTTTGATTGCTGAACGTCTGATACAGGCCGATGCATGAGTATTGACAAATGAATGGTTCGCATGTGTCCGGCGTCCTATAAAAGAGAGTAGGAAAGCGATCAATGGCTTCAAATGCTGTCAGTGCTAAAAGACGTATGGCGCGCAATACAAGCAAGAATGTCACGTGAGGCAGATGTAAAGACGAAACTCAAATAAGAACTAAGTACTCGGAAATTAAGAGTGCATGTAGGATGCTGACCCAGCTGTCATATATTAAAGAGCGCCTTTGTTCCAACAATACATCGCTACTCTGTGAGTGGGAACATTTTGCAAGACGCAGCGGCATTGGTCTAGCATGTGCCGAAGCTTTGGCCCAACGCTGCGTGTTGAGACATGGGGACGTTTCTATCTTTTGTAACACGCGCATCCACATATCGGGGGAAAAAAAATCGACATGATGCAATACAAGAACGGGACGTCTTTTGCAGCGAGCACCTACGGCTGCCACTTATCTGGCCTGTAAATCTGTTGACGTTGCAATTACCACACACAAAGGCACGCGAGGTAACCACGTATGAAAAACTTGAGCGCCAGTTTCCCGTGCAAGTTCGCACGTTTTCGGACCCACCCACATTATATCCTCATCATCATCGCCAGCCTATCTACGTCCACTGCAGAGAAAATGCCTCTCTCATAGATCTCCAATTATCCCGATCCTGCGCTAACGGCGACCAATTTCTCCTCGGAAACTTTTTGATCTCATCGTTTTGATCCCAACTTTTGATCCCCACTTTTTCAACTTTTTGATCCCACCAATCAATCAATCAATCAATCAATCAATCAATCAATCAATCAATCATCATCAATCAATCAATCAATCAATCTGATACCCTTAATGTATAGCCACATTGTATATATAGTATATAGCCACATCATATAGACCTTTTTAAGTACTCATACCAGCCAAAACAGCTATGAGTGGAAACGCTATGAGGTTACTTCTGCCGCTATCGCGGAAGCTTTTGAAGCCCGTTTCGTAAGGCGTCTGCCGTGAAGCCGTACACGAAGCCTCTTTAGTGAAGCCTTATTCATAACTCCTCTTTCATGAAGCCTTCGGTGGTTTTTACTTCAAAATTCTGATACTCTTCCGCAAAACGTTTATGCCGGGAAGAGGGAGAGGGCGAATCGGATAAGCGACGACTCGCCGTTAAATGTAACGCCATGCTCTGTGTTCTAAAGTTATACCCGAGCTCCGCGTACGATGAGTAGCATTACGCTGGGCACGTTGTCGTAAACACAAGATAATATTAGAGGTTAGAATTAGCGTCCAGATATAAGTTCTAAAATGGACTTATTGCACGTTCAGGTCCGGCTACGGGGGAACGTCGCAAGACCCCAAAAAGGCGCGTACCCGGCAGTTGATGCTGTTATTCGTATAGAGGTATGTACCCTCAGTGTGCCGCCCACCCGCAGTGTTGTTTTGTACATTTTGCAAGCTTGGTGCATTCTGGGAAATGCACGCTTCCTTCAAAGACTCCATAAATTATTACTTTTACCGCGACCAATAGGGGGTCGAGAAAAGAAGTCTGTGCTAGTACTTTGAATCCTTTCTGCGGAATCTGAAGTCCACCAAGTGTTACTTTCCCCACTGGTGGTTTAACCAACGCTTTATCAGCAGGAGTGTATGTGTGGTGGTTGCGGAGTTGGCTCTGCAAAACCGTCTATCAAGATTTTTGTAGCATGAGCTACACTGGCCGAGGTTCAGCAGTTTCGCGTGGCTCCTGGAAAGCCCTGCTGTGCATGCGCGAGGAGCAGTGACGTTTCACGGCGCACAGCTGGCGCGCCGGAGCCGCCGCCACGGAGAATAAACTGGATTGGATTAGATTAAATTGGATTGTACTGGATTGGAAATCGTTTTAGAAGCAGCAAGCATGATTATCAGCTAATCCTAGACAACCAGGAATGCTAACAATAGCCAGCTGAACCTTAGCTCACGCTACGTATATCCTGGCATAGCCGAGCTAAACCACTGCTTATTTTTTTATCCCTGCAGCAGAAAACAAGTAGAACAGCGAGCACGCACCATAGTAAGCAGTCACGGCAGATACTGGCATTTAGGCAAGAAGGCTTAGGGCAAGCCCCGCTATAGCTATTGTGCGCATTGATGAAGTAGAACGGAGGAGACGTGAATTTTTCGCTCTCTCGGGGAAAAAAAAAACTGGCAACGGCGGATCAAAGCCGGCCCAGGACGTGGTCAGCAGAGTTACTTGATATACGAGTTGCGAAACTTCCCATTGGCTAAGTGCATCAATAAGTGGCCCCACGAATGGTCCACTGGTTTGGATTTAACCGTACAGTGGCGCCATCTGTTGGTGACAAAATAAACTATACAACGTGGTTCACCGCTCGATGAGCTGGACGAAAAATGGTATTTGGGTGCTCACGTAAATCTTTTTTTTTTTTTTGCCGATCAAGCCTGAGATGTTCAACCACGCAAGTGTTTTATATGAATTCGAACCAAGAGTAGTAAAAAATGCGGTCATGTGTCCAACAAGATGCGTTGTTGCTCGCGCAGTGTCGTCTGCTGCGCGCCATCTGCGGTCTTCCGGCGGCAAAAAAGTGTTAATAATCCGCTTCGAAATCTTGACGCACGCTTGAAAGGCTTATTTAGAGCCACTTCATCACATAATGAATTCGTTTTGGCATAAAGTGTGATGTACGCCGAGCGACAACTGCAAATTTTGTACTTCAGGTCTGACCTGTGTTATGCCGGTGTGCCAGCACAACACAAGTGCCAATCGGTCGAGACAGTTGCGCAGACGTAGAAACAATCGCAATAAAAACCGCAGTTAACGAAGCAATGAATAACTTAGGAAAGTACAAAAATGAAGAATTATGCTCCTTTAAAACAAAACTTAAGGTTAAATTGTCTCCTTGAATAATTAGTTGTTGTTTTTAATAGCGCATGCGGTGGCAGCAGTAGCGCCACCGTACGTGCTGTCCAAAGCAGGGGGGCCCAGGTGCGGGTCGGTTTTTGGGGCGGCGTTTTGCAACTGCCTACATCGAAGAGATCTGCTCGTCACGGCGCGGCCCAGCCCGTATCCAAAGGTGCAGAGGGCACAGTAGCAGACGATAGGAAAAGCGAGTGAATCTGAAGGAGGGGCAAAAAAAAGCGACCCATCCGAAAACAATGAAGTTACGTCACAAGACGTGACGTCCGGTGCTTTGATTATTTCTTTTCCCTCGTGGATAGTGCCGCACGCGTGCCAGATGGATCTAACCGTCGGAAACCTGCACCAATGGAAGAGCCTTCGTTTATACGATCCCGATGCCGAGCGCATGCCTTGTCGACCAGGGCATTCTGATGGAGAGGGCAGGCTGTGCAAAGATGGCGCTTACACTCCTGGACTAAAAACCACCCCCAGGCACAGAAATACTCCGTAAAAGTTTTGCTCTCTGCTTCCGCCAATTCCGGTGAGTTAAAAATTCTTGCTAAATTTTTAGCATACACAAGCACTCACAAAAAGCCTGCTTTAAAGAGATCGCGCAATCCTTAACAGCTGTCAAAATAAATTCCCACTTCTACCTGCCGTACTTTAGAGAGCGCCCTAACACTCGCGACACTAAGGTAGTTTTGACAATTCAAAATTTTCAATTTCATTGTCATCCACAACTAAACAGGACCAGGGCTCCGCGTTATAACAGTAAAAAATCAGGTGCTGTTTTGCGCCGGCTCTAGACACCACAAGTTTGAGGGTGTTAACAATAAAAAATACCTACCTATGTATGAAGAGCTGAATAAGATAAAATTTCTGACTTTTATCGTTCAGACCAGAAGAGGCTCCACGTTTTACCATAAGCTGTTGTTTATCGTGATATTTGCCGTTTCCTTTGTTCCTACCCATCTGCGTTCACTCAGACTTGGCTTCGACAGCTATCTAATCAGTTGAAATTCGTGCCAATGGCATTTTATAGCGGCACACTGCGGCATCGTAGGCTTTTGCGGAATGCCTTGAGCGTGCGGAACCATCGAAAATATTCGCAATCTTTGTTAAAGGGACCACCAACCGACCTTTGTCGAGTCCCTTATTCACGTACAGTGACTAACTAAAGCTCGACTAAACTTAGTAGGCCTGGCTACTTAATCAAGACTTACGTAAGTTAGCGCTCAGTAGGCCTTGATTAATCGAAACGGTATTCACGTCACCAACCAAGTGTGTTGACTAAGTATTCAAGAAGTAGTCGCGACTGGGACGTATACACCCAACGCTGTGCATGCGCCTTAGAGATTCTCCCGTAGCAGCGGCGCTGCGGCTGTGGCTGCGGCTAAATTACGGCCGCCGCCCGGCCTCTTTTTGTTCTGGTTTCGCTAGCCGCCCTATCGTCTGCTTCAACGCCGGTTTCTCCGCGCGTTTCTCGGTCGTCTTGACAACGCTTCCCATTTGTTTACAATATGTGCGTCTCCGATTTTACCGTGCAGATTACCAATATACTTTCACTTTTAGCCTTTATTATATTTAGGCTCGCGTATGAGGTTTGCTTTGTGTTTGTTTTGCTTTTATTATTGTGGTGGTTTTTCTATCGTCTGCGGAGGCTTTGTTTCGATGCTCTGCAGTTTTTATTATGGCCCATTCCGGTCGCGTGTAACAAGACATATTCCTAGTGCGTCGACTGTGTTTGTTTTGTGTCAGCCGCGTAAGTGAACTCTTTTTTGTTGTGAACGTCGTGCTGAGTACTGTCTTCCCTTGATTTCTTATTCGCCTTCGGGTGTCATTTATTATTGTTTGTGCGTGAGGTAATTCTATAATGGCACCGCAGAAAACAAAGAGGCCGCGGAGCGAAAACTGAAGAGAACGCGAACACCTTGCGCTGTTAGACGCCATTCTTCCCAGAGTTTCAGTTTTAGAAGACTAGTCCAACGACCATGCTGTTAACTACAGAACAAACATCGAGTAAATGGAGCTTTCAATAGCTCCCCGGTACCACACGAAGTACAACCGGTTATACCCAATTGCAACAATACAAAAACAGGCCAACCGGCAAAGAGAATTTTGTCCACACGAAGGTGGAGAGAAATTAACGGGAAAGACTTTCTTGCGACCCACCGCCAGGGGGACGAGCCCGGGGGGACCCCTCTTGTCCCCCTAGGAAAAAGCCGGATAGGGTGGGTTGCTGGGAACGGGAACTTGGACATCGGGATGGGTTATGGGAAAAAGGGTGGGAATGAGGGAAGCAATTCTGCTCCAATCCTGTTGTCTGACTCTCTAAGGAGATGGCCGCTTATTTACCAGGAGTTTTGCGCTGCGGTGCAAGCGAATGACGGCGACCTGACTCGTATGAAGGAGCAGTGGCGCCGGATGAAAGTCACGGCAAAAAACAACTGGCGGCAATATTTGAACGCCCGTTCTTCCACTGGGGGAGGTCCGCCTCCAAAACACCCCTCTGCAGTGGATACTGCCATCAAGGATGACTTTCCGGCACAATGTGAACGTACCAGCTCGTATGGCGACGACAGTGTGCTGGATACAGATGGGTAAATATTGTATTTACGCTGGTTTCATCTGTGTTAGTGCCGCGTAAAAAGCAAACAGTCATTTTAACGTATAAAAGTGACAATAAGTAGCTTGCAAATTTTTACTCCCTGAATTTTGTATTTTTGCGGCGCAGTTATCCGGCAGGGCGATACTCGAATCATCTTTACTTAACCTGCACATTTCGGAAATATGCAGGCCGGCCGCAAGCTAGCAGCGTTTGGTGACTTCTGCCAGCAGAATATTCCAAGAAATCACCGGGAATGCGTCAAGGTGGCGTATACCGGTGCGATGCTTGGTGCTCAGATTACTACTTTTCTGCGCGCATTGTTTATTTACTTTAGAACCGTTTGTAGGGCATATTTTTTTTCAGCAGGGACGAGGACTTGCTCCGCAATCCATTCGCTTCAAGTTCGAGTTTTGTGTAGCCTACACGTGGTCGTGAAAGGTAGCCAGATGCCATTGGCCAGATAATACAGAGGCCGAACAATAAACTTCGCTTTCATGCGGCACACGCGACAGCTGCGTGCTCGGGCCAGCAGAAGCAGAAGCCGCTGAAGACAGCGGAACTCAGTGTACAACCGCAGGTACCCACGAAGGAGGGCAACAGAGTGACCCCCTCGCAGCCTCCTCAGCCACACCAGTCGTCTGCAATGGCGTCGCGTCAAGGATCTCTCGGAGTCGGTAATTACACGGACGGGGAAGTGGCGAGTTCTCGGGTAGTTTTTAAGATTCCAATCCTATCCCCAATCTATTGTATCTGTCTTATATCAAATTATTTTGGAGGGTACCCTGCAGTAATCAAAATATCGCTCTCCCATTTCGTACCAAACACTCTTTCGGAAGCATGCAATTGTGAGTTTACTATTATGCGAGTGATCTTGCGTAGTGATTGCTTTAGGAAGGAGAGGAAGCTGAAGGCAAGAACGGAGAAGAGAAAATAAGCGTGGAAACTACAAAAACAATTCAGAAGTATGTTCAAAAAGTGAAATCCTGAAAGGCGATGTTGAGGAAAATCATTAGGGCGTGTCTAGTGAAAATTTCTGTAAGCATGCGCGGCTGCTGAAAACAAAAACGGCAACAATATTCCTTACCCCGTATGCACAACAAGAACGCCTCGTTATCAACCTTTATATAACAACGGAACTGCTCTGAATTCCTCTTTTGAGGATAATTGTTCCAAGTGATGCGGTTCCAGCAGGCGCGCCAACTTTGAAATCTGCCGCGGGCTAACAAAAATTTAACGTACCTCGTATAACGAAACCCACCTTACGTTATTACTGCTTCCAATAATTTTATTGCCCACATAACGTAGTGGTACTCTAGCAGATCATATCAGAAAGACTCCAACGCGTTCACCAATGTAATGCATCACCACCACTCGTTCTTTTTCAGTAATTTTTATTGGATCTCCACTCAGACATTTCTTCCAGGCCCCAAGGAACTCCTTGGTCGGCGCAGTCTACGGTGGTAGCCGAGTGCTACGAAAACAGACTGCGCACGCAGATGACGTACGAGCGACAGCACCACGAACTGCAAGTCAAACTCCAGGAGCGCCAACTGGAGCAGGAGGATGCCAAGCGAAGGCACCTGGACGAGGGGCACGAAATGAAGATGGCCATTTTAAAGCAAGAGCTCAAGTACTGGGAGAAAAAAAAAACAGCAGCAATTATGTAGTTATCGCCAAAGTCTGTTACCCACTCCTCCCTCAACGTAAAGTAACCTGTCCTTTGGACATTTATACTTTTGTATTTGTTATGAGTTTTTTTTTGTTTTTATTCTCTGTCAACTCTATTGAAGACGTGTTACTCAAGATAACAAATTGTCCATTTCCCTTTCGCTTATTTATACCTGCCATTCTAAAAATAGGGAGAAAATTTGAGTGCGTTGCTAATCTTTCAATTTGGACTAGTCCTCGAATGATTGTGGAAAAAATATCAGTTTACAGCCTTCCTGAATAACCACAGTGTCCGTAGGCTATAGTAGAACATAGGCTATGCGTCTCTATTTAGTTTGCATGATATCGTCCATTCATCGCAAAATTGCTTCGCTCCACGATGAATAGAATGTATGCCAAGGTGACATTGTGGGAAAACGACGTTTGAAGAATAATGAGCACACTACCAGCCGCGAAGTGGGTCCGTATGTATAGCACCCTGAGTGCTGCTCCAATCGGGTAGTCTGCCGGCACATCGGAGCTGCAGTCGTCGTCGTCACTTCATCGTGGTGCCTGTCTGACATCCACCACCTCGTCGGAGTCCTCCGAACTCTCATAGTCATCTTAAGAGGGAACAGAACGAATTATCACAGGCTAATTCTGTTAGTAATGAACAAACATCTGTAGTTTGGAATTACCGTTCTGCAATTGGGCGATAGTATGCACAATGCACGTAGCTACGATCACAGCCTTGGATGTGTCAAGGTAAACCTACATTTTCTTGATCAAGCACCGGAACCGGTTCTTCATCTGCCCATTCACGCGTTTGATGACGTTTCGGGTGGACGTATGCGCCCTGTTGCACGCATCTTCGGGAGTGCGCGCCTGGGCTGAAAGCACGTGGGTGAGAAGGTGCCAGCTGCAGGCGTATCCGTTGTCGCCCAGGAGAACACCGTTCACTTCCTGGAAGGCAGTTCGCTTGACTATTATTCCAATGAAATGTGCTTTACATTCACGGAGCCAATCTCGCTAGAACGTCTCACCACGCAATGAAAGCTATTTAGCGGAGGTGCCGCGGTGAGTGAAAATAATACATTTTAACCGAGCACAGATTCTATTCGTAGTTTTTGTTCCACTCGGAGCAAGCGAGCAAGCAAGCGAGTAATTTGATTATTGCGGTGGGGAAGAGGGGGAGGTAGAGGGCTCAAAAGTGTGTGGCGTTGGGAGCCGGCACCTTATCCAGCCCACTTGTGCTACGGGGATGGGGGCGTAAATCAAACCTGGATCGTGGGAACAGCAGGTAAGATTTATAAAGAGAACCATTAAAAATGTGCATATCGGCATCTCGTTGCGAGCGCTTGCATGTGTCCGCCGTGCGAAAGGAGGGAAAAGTTAAGCAAGGGCCACTACAACAGCGACGACAGAGAAAGGCGAAACAACAGGGGAATAGAACGGTTGGGGCAGACGTTCTCCACCAGCGACGAATGGGAGGAGATGCATGGTGGACCACTCGGGGAGAAAATGTTAGACGGAGCGCTAGCTACCCCCAGAACTGTGCTAGCCACGGCCCCAATGTGCAAACAAATACGAAAGAAATTGCAAAAGGAAGGCCCAGGAGATCAGAATATGCTGTGTGTGCCCATGGGAGGCCTTAATTTGCGCTAGGGAGCTAATTACTGATTTACAGGACATATGTGAGGCAGTGCAGGTGATTAGTGGTTCCTGTTGTGATTTTGCAGAGGCGTGTTGTGCGAAACACGTTTACTGAGAAGAAGAATGAACTTTTCCAGTCCAAAAGAAAGCCAGTGCCCGCATTCTAAGATTACAGTTTGCCGGGCTGCCTCGCCCCGCTGTTGACCAGAAGCTAAGTGGACAGCAGAGGGCCCGGCCAATATTCCTCCTCCACCACTCCCCTACGGCTGCTGGTAAGACGCTTGAGGAATCTTCGATAATGAATTTGGATTATTGGCACTCTTGACTATGTGGCACTCTTGACTAGGTGCCGGGGCTTCGCAGAAGCACACACGGGTGAGTAGCGTGTAGGTGACAGCGTAAAGGTTGGTTGAGGGGCGGGTGTGGGAAGCATCGCGCGCTGCTGTGCTTTCTCAATGGGGTGCGCAACCTGCGGAGTTTCGCTCAGGTTCTACATACAGGCTCGGCGTCAGAGGCCACACAGGAGCAGGCCGCAGAATGTCAGCGTAGCGAGGCGGTCAAGGGTTCACAAAAAGTTACATTTTTTTTATTTAATAGCTAGCGCTCCCATCGCTTCCCTACGGGCGAAGGTTGCGAGGAAGCATGGAAGCAAAAGTGAAATACAAAAAGAGGCGATAGAGGAGGCACAGCTGCCGTTTTATTTATAGCATCCTCGATTAACCGCACCGGTGCTCACCGGTGTGCACCGGTGCGCCTTTTAATCCTCGATAAACCGCACCGGTGCGCACCATCTGCCCTGGATAAACTGGGGCGCACCGTCTCGGGGCGATTTTTTGTTGCCCCCTCGCACACCGTGAGAGTTGACGGTGCGACAGAGTGCAATCCCGAGATGCATCGCGGACGACACCGGCGAAGCGGCTTCCTCCGCCGTCAGCTGCAACGACGGCGCATCGGTACAGTGAAGTGTAGCATCGGTGCACTCGTGTGAAGGCGGAAAAGGGCTGTATATTGTTGCTGAGAAGCATGAATTTCTTGCGAATTAATCCGACAGCGATGCGACGGGCTCATAGGGCCGGGGATTGAAAATGAGGACGCGATCGACCTTCGTGTACTTAAAGGAAGGCTGAATGCATGGCCAGCCAGTTGGAGCTTTGCATTCGTTTCGTTCGATTGAATTACACGAACAGTTACTGGAGTGCGTAGACCACGAAGTCCTACATGCTTTGCTGTGGCGGAAGGGCGGAACGTAACAGGCACTCGCGTTATGGCTCTCAGAACGAAGATGAGAAGCAGCTTGTAGGCAGCTGTTTAGTGGAAGCGGTGAAGTCCGTTGTCGCGCATTTGTGACGGATATGGCTTGCGTGTACATATAATAATTATATTTAAATGAATATCACTTTGTAGTGGCGCTGTGGCATGTCATGCTGCTTTTTAGCCACTACTTGTGAACGTTTTGATGAGTTGCTTTCACAGCCTAAGAGATGGCGCTAGGGTAGAACAGCTCAGTTTGTCCTCGATCAAAGCACCGTGCCGGTGCGCACCGTCATTGCGCACCGTGCACCGCGCCGGTTTTGGGGGCAACGCCGGTGCGTATTTATCGAGGATGCTATTAAATTTTCTTCCGTCCTCCGCAGACCGCGCCGTCCCGTGATATTTCGCTAAAGGCATCGACCCCGCCACAGAGAAGAAACAGCGGGAGTGGACAGCAGTCTGGCGAATTGGGCCAACCACCGCCCCGCTGAAATGTCACGAGACTGTGCGGGCGAGTCCACTCACTCGGTTATGAGGGGGGGACTCATCCATCCGTAGAGGAGCGCGCATAAAATATTTTGCCCAAACTGTGTGCATGTCAAAGCCGTGATCATCGCCGTTCTGGTTTGTGACCCGTGCAACCGTTTTTGGTGGCCCTTCAAACGTTTCTACGGCGTTTTTTTATACTGTTTGTGTGGGCCAAAGCAACGCAGGAGTGCGTACGCTATGAACGGACATCTCAGCGGCATGCGCTGATTTCGTCTCCCTAGGTTTCGTTCGTGGCGTTTTATAAGTGGTGCATTGAAACGGATACATTCGCGAGGCTCTGTTCGTCTCGGGTTTCTCCCGAGTTCGAGGACGCAGGTTGGTAAAAGGTAACGTTTCAAGCACGTGAAAGGTTCTTTGAGCGAGTTTTGATGCCTCTTGCCGTACGCGGCGCGTGAAATAAACTAGTTGGTTCCCAAAAGTCCTTGCTTGACTGCTTTCATTGCTCTCTGTTTTCAAATTGTTCAGGTAGAATGTTTTGATGCGTCCAGCGTTTTCTTTTTGTTCAGTTTTAGCAAATGACTCGCACTTCATTACAGCGGTGCTGCGTTTCCACCTAGTCGCCCGTTGTGTTTACTCGTACAGGCTTAGTGGGCACGGCGGCAACGGTCTAATTAATGTCGCATGACGGCGGCGATGGGAGCAGTCGTTGTTGCTTTTACTCAACCGGCCGAAGCGCTTCCGCTCACTGACTAGCCAGAGTCACTGTAATTAATAATAATGACTCTGGCAAGTCAGTGAGCGGAAGCGGTTTGTCCGGGTGGGTAAAATCAAGACAGACTGATCCGTTTGCAGTTGCGAAATGACACCAGCGAGGATTGCTGTACTGGATGGGAGCAGCCTGTCTTGCTTTTTACCTAACTGGCCAAACCGCTTACGCTCACTGTTTAGCCAGACACATTATTAATAATTACCAGTGACTCTGGCTAGTCAGTGAGCAGACGCGGTTTTAGCGGTTGCTCCCATCGCCGTCATCATGCGACTCTAATTAGACCATCGCCGGCCTAGTGAGCCTTGTATTTTAGGTCAACGTACCCATGCGAGAACGTGTAAAATTTGTTACTTACGTTGGCAGCAAACTTCTCACGGAGATTAGACTCCTCCCAGATACGGTTGTCGTGAGCGCTGCCCCGCCACCGCGCAACGACGTTTGTGATCTTCTCGTCTGCGTCGCAGACCAGCTGAAATAAAAACCGTCTGTGATGTATTGCGCTTAAGCCTAACTCAGTAGGTTCGGTCACCTGAACGTTCAAGGAGTGGAAGTTCTTGCGGCTGATGTAGAGGGCCTGTGTGTCTCCTCCAGGGTTCTTTATCGGTATGTGTGTGCCGTCGATAGCGCCGACGACACCGGGGAAACCCAACCTCTCGAAGAATACTCTGGTGGTCTCTCTCTGTTCTTGCCGGCTGGTCGGGAAGTGGACGAATTGCGTTCGTCGCTCACACAGCGCCTGCGAAACTTTCCGCACCATTCTTGACTGTGTCAGCTGGCTTATGCCGTGAATGTCCGCCACTTCGTCTTGTGTACTATATATACCTTCGCAAAGTAGCGCAGCGCATAGAGCACTTGTAGAAGGGGCGGTACGGCGTCGCAAGTCACTGTTTTCGCTTCCAGGCTTCCGCTTAGCAAGTCCGTCAAGCTAGCGACAGTCTGCTTACGCAGACGGTAGCGGCGTCGAAATGCTTCCTCACTCCACGTTTCGAGCTGGTTGAGGCGATCCCGCAAGAGTCGCGGCGCCGTTGAAGGAGGAAATTCGTCGCAAAATTCATTAAACTGGCGGAGCTCATTTAGCTGGCGTAGGTCGGCCACATTTAGTCACTGCCAAAACAAGCCCCGAGCACGACTAAAATTTTCCTAGTCGCGGTTTTAGTCACGGCTACTCGATCATAATCACGACCTCTGAATACGACCAACGCTAGTAGAGGCTACTAAACGGGTCACGTCCAAGCAAAGATCAAGCAGAAAAGCGAACAATGGGCGGCAGAAATGCGAAATAAGGAAAAAAGCGCATACAAGAAGTTTTGGAACCATGCAAAATTACTAAGCTCGAAAACGATATCCATCAAAAATTCTTGATTGATGAGGAGGGGAAACATTTAGAAGGAGAGCACGCGTTGGCGCATATTCATCGACTGATCTGTGAGAACTTTAGGGAAATAGAAGTTGGGAAGCCTGCACCGACAACATCAGCGCCACAGACGACGGCGGAAAGGGAAAGAAGTTTGACAAACCTTGATTGGTAAAACAAATACCAAAAGGTTTTCCCCAAAACAGCAGTTGGCCCGGAAGGAACACCAATGCAGCTGATAAACCTGCGTGGACTAAAAAGTAAGGCATTGTTTATGAGGCCAATAAATGAGGTGATACAAACCGAACAAATACCGGAGGACTGGCTAGAGAGTAGGATGAATTTAATATATAAAGGAAGAGGCAACGAAGCCAGTATTGATTCATGCAGACAACTTACAGTAACGTCAGTGGTGTATAGATTCGTAATGCAGGCGATAAAATCAGAAATTCAAGCACGGATGGAAGGAAATGAGATCCTTTGGGAACTTGCAAAAAAGATTTAGACAAGGCAGGCGATTGGATGATAATTTGTTCGTGATAACGCAATGCACTGAAATGGCGAAAACGCAGAATAGACCATTATGGATTACGTTCTTGGACATCAAAGTGGCATATGACAACGTAAACAGACAACTGATGTGGAGAATGATGAAACTCCAGGGAGTAGATGACGAGGTAATAGAGCTCCTTATAGCAACCTATAAAATAATAGAGTGCACGTTACATGGGAAGGACAGAAATGCGCCCAGGAGGTGAACACCGATAGGGCACTGAAACAGGGATGCCCTTTGACCTCAATACTGTTTATGCTTTACATGGCAGGGTTAGAAAAGAAACTGAAAGAAGGTCAAGTAGGGTTCAACCTAACGTATGTGCTGCAAGGCGAAGTGGTACAACAGCGTATTCTGGGAATGTTATACTCAGACGACATTGTTCTTCTCGCTGATAACCAGACCGATATGCAACGGATCTTAAATATTAGCGGCCAGGAAGCCACCGACCTCTGCTTAAATTTTAGCGCAGAAATATTGGGAATAATGGTTTTCAATGACACTGCCACTTACGCAGTGTCTATCCAGCATGACGAATTACCCACACTGAAGGAATATAAATATTTGGCAGTGTGGGCAAATGAAGGGAATAACTACTTAAGAATTCACCAGCAGCAACTTCATGGTAAGGGAAAGCGAAACGCAGCTATAATGAAGCATAGAGCTCTGTGGGGGTATAACAAATATGAAGTAGTGAGTGGAATGTTGAAAGGAGCAATGGTTCCAGGTCTCACATTTCCGAATGCAGTGTTCTGCTTAAAAGCAGACGTTCTATCTGGCCTTGAAGTGAACCAGAGAACAGTAGGCCGTTTGGCCTTAGGCGCGAATGGAACAACAACTAACGAAGCAGTGCAGAAAGATATTGGCTGGGCTTCGTTTGAAGTTGAAGAAGTGCAGAGTAAAATTTGCTTTGAGAGCAATGGATCAACGTAGGTGGGCAGCTCAGGTGTTTAGCCAACTATACTTGAAAAGCATGGACCCGCAGTGGTTAAGGAAGACTAGAAGGCGAACGATGAAATACGGAAAAAACAGTGGATAATCCAAAACAACTAAGGTAAACAAAAAACAGGCAAGGCAGATAGAAACTAATAAATGGAGAGAAAAATTGGAAGCTAAAGATCGTTAGAGATGTACAGGCCGGAGAAATCGGACATAAAAAAGGAAAATTTTTATGATGATTCCCAGGGCAGTGCTTAGCTTTTCGAGCCTGGAGCAGGTTGCTTGCGAACTATGAGCATTCGCAAAATGATGGGGTATGCGTGGTCCGCGGAAAAGAAACAAACTATGCAGCACTTAGTGTTAGAATGCGAGGGTATTCATCGAAATCTACATGAGGGAAATATTCGGCTTTTAGGAGTCCTACGATTTAAGGGTAGCACAGATGAAGTTAAATTGAAGGCTGCCGAGGCGACGAAAAGATTAAAATGCTGGTGGACGAAAAGCAGAGAGCGGAATATTGCCTAGCACAGCTACCAACTCTAACAGGAAAAAAAGTATTTTGTGCCGAATAAGTTTGTTGTTCCTGCCCTAAGCAGAGCTAGTATTAAACCAAGAGTATAAAGCATAAATATATTAATCCTTTTTGGTAAGATGACACGTCATCAACCCCGCTGGAGACCAATAGGAATCATCAATGATCATCATCACTAGAGAATTAAAAACAAACACAAAGGAATGAAAAAGGCTACGTTTCAAGCTTTTTTAGCTGGGGGAAAGTTTGTAAATATCGCGTTTCATCTCGCATATAGACAATAGTATGTTGCAGCGCTACTGTACGTCATAGTTGCCAGCGTGATTTTTGGAAGGAAACATACGGCTCGTCGATATAAAAACTTCAATTTGAAAAGTTCTAGACCGTTATCCGCAAAACCGTTGCTCGTTTAGGTGCTTTAGGGGATGCCCTTTCATTTGGGATAGAGAGTATATACTCGACAAAAATAGGTTGTCTGTCCCTTTAAGGTGTGCTTTAAAACTTTGTTTGAGATACTGGTTGCCCCTTTATTGGCTCGAGAATATCTTGAAAGCAAGTAGGAAATCACAAGTTAGCTTAAACACGACTTAGAGAGGCGCTGTTCATTTTTACGTCATCCACGTGCGACGATGTGTTGTCCCAGAGGGTTAACAAAATCAAGCACGCCAATCCGCTCCGTGAAGGTGGTTGGAAAGCGACCATGCGTGACTCTACAAAGAGTGACACGAGGAAGATGGAAAATATACTGAATCACACCCTTTATTGCTCAAAGAGATATTCTTTGCTAAGCTCAAATCAATGCACGATTCATGAACTGTGGTTGATTGAGTTGTATTAGTGAAGCTCATGGGTGGAAACTTTTTTTTAAAACTATAGGAAGCTGAAATCCCGTGTTAGACGATCTCATTTCTTCTCAGTCTCTGCCGCCGCCGATGGAGACGACGAGATTGGCGAAACGGTGGCGACACAACCCTTGAGGGGTAAAGGTAAAAAAATCACTTAAAAAAAAAAATTCGCCCCACATTTGCTTGTTTCACTGCAAATGTCGTGGTTATACTAGTCTTCTGTCGCCCATGCCAGGAGACTACGTAGCCGCTCCTTCTCCAACCCCTCACTCTCTACTTCTTCCTTCTCGGTTCTCTTCAGATGAATCGACTGGGGGTTTGTTCAATGCAATTTTATTTTCCCAGTGATCTCAATACTCCTCGCGCGTCATCGTTTGTGGTAGCGTGTATCTTTTGCTTTATCTTCTGTCTGCCGTTTTGCATGAAGCAGAAAGCACGAGCGGGAGCTCTCTTCTTTTGGTGCTTTCTTTTACCTCGGATGTGCTGGCGCCTTTCTGGGCCATTTCAACGCGCTACCTTAAAAACTAATATGACGCCGAAACTACTGCTTCAATACTTATATTTGCTTCAAATTAGCATTTGCTTTCTTTCCTTAGCGCTAAGCAATGGGGGTTTTGACTAACGCTAGCAACTTTGGTTGTTTGGAATGGTTCTGCACATATGTAATTCATTTTGGCCAATTGTTTCAAAATTTGGACGGAAAAGGCTTAGTCGAGGGACAGACAGACCGACCAAACTTTTCGCGTTTACGTAGGCGAAAAAGGAGAAGGCTGGATAAACTTTATTTACAGTTCGCAGCTTTCGGGATGGTAGTGGCCGCTAAATGCAGCGCAGCGGTGACGTTTGCCAGGGCTGTTCCGCCAGGGTTTTCTGGACCCCGGTTCAGAGCAGCCTAACACCGTCTCCCACTGACACCGTGGTGTTTAACGCAAGGAAAAGAAGGGAGTTTGATAGACGTACGCCTGTCTCGCACCTACTCGAGCTAAAATAGAGATTTTAAATGTGAGATCCATTGGCGAAACCGGTGTTGTAAGAAATGAAGTCCAGGCTTTTCTGATAGCCAAAGCCGCAAGCGCAACATGGTCCCGACCCAACTACCGTGGTTTGTGTCGCCCAGATAGGCAAGTCCGGTAGCTTTTAATAGGTTAAATAAAAGCGATCCGGCTTCATAACTTGTATCAACCGCAACATGGGGCCCGTCGGCAAGATCGCCGTGTGGGGACGTGGCGATATCGCTGCGAGCGTCTCAAAAACACTAAAATACTAGAAACAGTCAGCCATATCTATTGAGAGCCGAGCCATACGGGCTTGACTAGCTATATTTTGAGGCCCTTGGGCACTTGCTTCGTTTTGCACTATAGCGCCATCTGTCTATATGGAGTGTTCTGCGTTGTGTATTTTGTTACAAAGCGAAGACTCACTGGAAGGTGACCGAAGGTTACGTCACGACAGTATTTACGTGTGCCGTCATCTACGCCTCCTTCGTGTCAGTGTATCATTTGTATATTTACATCAGTGTAAGTAAATCTGTGTACAAAAAAAAAAAGAGAGGAGGTAAAACGCCGGCGCCATGTTCTGAAAGTCGCTGGTTCGAGTCTTCCCGGGAATGTTTTATTTGTAACTGCCTTTAATGCTTTTCAGAACGTAAAACGTATTATTTAAGCAGAACGTACGCCCCCGAGCCAGGCCGAATAGTCAAACGACGCATAAGCCCAAGCGGGAAGCTCCTTCACTGGATCTGTTTACAGAACGCCGCCGTTGATTCTGGGCATGGAGGGTCAGTTAGACGCACTGAAAGCGACGCAGCGGCGGTGAGGCGGCGGACGTTGTATCTTCGCTCACATGTTGTTCAGACCGACGAACATACGAAGGCCTGCCGCGGCGAATTTTCCGCCGCGCCAACTTCATATTGAAAGCTCGGTCCCTGTATTCTGGCCTTAGGGCTTTAATGCACGTTCGCTTTTAGATGCGACGCTGAGAGCATCTCTTGTCGGCGGCCCTGTCCTTCCTGCGTGCGTCCGTTGTTGTTGTCCGCAGCCACTCTCCCCCTCTCCTCTCCGATAGCGAACACTCTCTCGTGAGGTGCATTGGATTGGATTCGATTGGATTGGCTTGACTTGGCTTGGCGTGACTTGGCTTGGCTTGGCTTGGCTTGCATGACTTGGATTTGATTGGATTGGATTTGGATTGGATTGGATTAAAATGGCATGTGTCGGATTGGGTTGCGTCATAGCCGCGGCACTCTCTCTCTCCGCGGTCTCCTCTACTTCGGGCGCGCTGCGCATATAACGGGTTTGCCTCTCTCAAGCGGCCTTTCGGTCGATGGTTGCTCTCCGCTTGCGCTTGAACCCCCCTCAGCGTCGCATCACACCAGGGTTCCCGCGAGGGGAGGTGGGCGTAATTTTTGCTTATTTTTCGCCATAATACGTATAATACGTTTCTCTCTGTTTGTGAAAGCTTATAATCGTCTAAGTATAGACGGATAATACATTCGTTAGCTCAAGTTTCTGGAAAGTATCCCTTTACGCTGTTTCAAAATTTATGCGAACGTTTTATTCTGTATCACAGGGAACATGAAGCTTGGAGACTGCGGAAAAAGCTGAGAAAAAGCCGTTCTACGGAACCGCAGGCGTCCACGTTGGCACACCTACGCCGCCCTCAAGGACACGTGGAAACGGACAGTACAATTCTCACACACTCACATACACTCCTACGCACTACAGTTAGAACGACATTGCATTGGCACGTAGTGCTATACTCAGTAAAATGCCCGTTTGCAGAGTTAACTAAACTATTGCAGTCAGTTTTAACGCCCTTGAACTACCACAGAACAGAAATGCAGGGTTATGTTAATCATACTTACAAATCAATGGTTTCGGTGCTGGTTGCTCGGGCGAAGCAGAGCAAGCCGAGTACACGTAGGGCGAGAAACGGAAGCATTGTGGTGTAAATCGGCGTCTTCATTCCTCCTTGTGCTGGACGGCTGTAAAAAAATGAATAAAATTTGGAGCCCAGTTTCGAAGTGTAGGCGCCTTTTTTGGCTGCCCCGGCATACGAGAAGTTAACAACGCCTCGCAAATATGAATGCCTGCGTTATTTCTTTTGGTATGCTAATAGTATATTAATTTAACGTGCGCTTTTTTACGGTCTGTGTTCCGAGAGCCAGCGGTGGCGCCATTGTGCATGCGTGACGCGCTTGACAACGAGCTGCTTTACCGCAGCTGGATTTCCCCACGTAGTTCCCAGATGGCTGCATACAGCAAGGCGAGCGCCATTGCGAACGCCCTATCTCTAATTGAACCACAAGCGAAGAAAACGCAGAAAACACTTCCGAATACGCTGAGATATCCCACACGTGAACGACATTAAGAGCGCAAACGGTAAACGTCACCCAATGGGCAAAGCAACTTTCACGCAACTCCCAGAAAGCCAGCTTTGTCCTGGCTATTCCAAAGTTGAACACCTCCCTTTAATTTATCACCATTACATTGTGTCACCGACCCTGCAACAGAAAAGAGGCGATACTTGGCGGTAAACACATTTGGGAAACCGAAAAATGAGTTCCTATATTTTCTTTCCTGTTATTTCTTGCGTACACATGCAGAGGGTGGCGCAAATATTTCCCCGTCGAAGATGATGCGGCTGTCGCTTAGCTAGAATGATCTTGCTCTTCATGACCTGGTTGTGCCGAGCGGGCTGGCGGAAAGGGAGCGGTACATCCAGAAAGGCCAGCCAAAAATCTCCAATGTGTGGGGGTTTGAGTGCTCGAGCGTGCTGGTAGCGGCAATGCAACACGCGGTTCCTGCAATATTTCCTTCAGTAAGTGCGAAGATAATATAATAACGATACGGATGTGAATATTGTTAGAGGAAGAGGGTATATGTTTCCTCATTATCGAGTATAACCCTGCAGTGTGATCGGACATCATCATCGGCGCCTTATTTCTTGCATCTTCGTGCAACGAACGCCACGACGGCACGCTGCAGAGAAAGGGCTGGGATTGCGGAACTCAGTTTTGTGCAACTCAGTTTCCTGAGCTATTTTTCCTCGGTGTGTTGTATTTCAAACAATGAACCGCACAATGTCACCGATCCCCCTGAAGGATAACGCGAAGGTCAGCTGACTTGTATAACATAGCCGGCTCTTATAAGATCTCGAAGTGATTTGGGTAAGGAGGAAATCACTACCTAAGGGTTGGTGGTTACGATGTCCAACTATGGAGGTTGCAGGGGTGCCTTTCGACGACACTGATAGTTTGAAAGATTATGACCTGTAATCTTGAGCTTAAATTTAATTCGTGTGATTCAGGTACGCAATAGTAGATACAAATAGCTGGCATACAGAATTCTACCACATTACTTACCGAGACGTGGCGACAGCCGTTATTGAAGTTTTCAAACTTCGTTTTTCTTTGGGAGGGGGCTGGAGTACATTCAAATCCCGTTTTTGGGAACCTCAGATTAATGGTTTTTTCAGAATAACGAACATATTAAAAATTCCCTAACTAATCCCCATTAATTTCTATGTAAAATATTTCACTACAATGAATTTCAGAACACCGATTATTTCAGAATAACGTATCGAATTTTATCATCCTCAGATAAAACACCACTTAAAATGGCGAAGTCTGAGTGTACGAAATTATGTGGGTGTGGAACGACGACTAATGGTAGGCATGTACATTTATCATCAACACTAGCTCTATCGCCATCGCCTAGGCTTGGGGGCGAGACCATGCAATTTAAGGGAAGCAGCTGCAAAGGCGGCAAGAAGTCGAAAGTCGGAGTTTTTGTACTGATGTGCTGCAATGTCACAGGCATTAAAAAGCTCACTCCCTTGGTAACGGGGAAATACAAGAAGCCTCACTGCATCACAACCTTGGTCTTGTGCCGTGCGATCCCCGACCCAATTCACACGCGTGGATGACGCGAGAGCTGTTTTCTGAATGGCTGCTCAAGGTGCACGATGAGATGAGAAGGCCGGGCCGAAAGGTCCTCATAATCGTGGACAACTGTTCGACACACCTTGTTAACTTTTGCTTCACAAATGTTCGGCTGGAGTTCGTCCCTCCGAAGTGCACGTCCCTGTTGCAGCCGCTGGACCAAAGGGTCATAAACAGCGTGAAGGCTCATTACCGGAAGCGCCTTGTTTAACAAGTCCTGATTAACCTTCGCATGAAGGTTGCGACCGCAATTAATGTGGGAAAGACCGCGGGAGTGATTACCGGGGCCTGGTGGAGTGTGTCGTTGACCACCATCGAGAACTGTTGGAGGAAGGCCCGCCTACTTGAGATGCCCCCTGAAGCGGAACACATGGTGCCAGACAGTGAAGAATGCTATGCATGGAATGAAGTCGCAGAAAAGCTGGCCGTGGACGCTGCAGTCACCTTTAAAGGTTACGTGCAGTGCGACGACGACGAAGCATGCACGTCTGCTTAACTGATGACTGAAGACATCGTCAAACCAGCAACGAGGACGCCGACAGCGATGACGATGACGATGACAGGGCCCACAAGCCAAGGAGAAGCCGTGCCTTACGCCAATGTATTAAGATGGGCTTGCGTGCGGTCTAGTTGGTATTCCATAACGTTCATCTTCAGCGCAGAAAAATACACGGACACAGAAGACAAGGACAAGCGCTTGTCCTTGTCATTTGTGTCTGTGCATTTTTTTGCGCCTAAGATGAACTCCGATATTTTGCAGTGCGCAGCAAAAATGCAGACTTTTCTTAGCAGGTGCAGTACTGCCACCACGGCAGTGCACAAGAGCGTGGACAGCCTTGAATCCTTCGTGTGGCAGCAGTTGAGTGGCACACGTCAGGCTTAAGATCACCGATTCCTTCAAATAAACGTTCATCCAGACCAGCGTTGGAAGCTAACGCGATTGTGCACGTGTTCCGAGCGAATGTAGGTGGATGCTTTTGTTACGTTCACAATTTAAGCAGCGCATTTTTAATTTTTTACTATAGCGATTATTCAGAATAACGAACTGTTTCTAGCGGTACCTTTATTATGGTTTAACGAGATTTGACTGTATGTTGACGCCTTTTCGCTTCAGTTACTGAAATTGAAGCAGTACTGAAATACTTGAACTGAAAGCGAGAAACCAAGTAACCTTAGGAAGTTCCGGTAGACCGAGCTTCCCCCCGCACGGGGCACCTTGAGTAATCTTGGTGACGGTGAGTGCCGACACCGCGTACCCCGAGCCCCCCATACTTAAGCTGTCACCTACCGTGGCCAGAAGTTGAACGGTGAAGGGTTAGAAGCCGTGAACGGTGGCCGTCGGAGCCTTGGTCAAGCTCCGGCCGATGGGCTCCCTGCCTGTCTACCAGGCAGGGAGCTCCGGGACCTCTTTGACTATCAGGGTAAGGTCAACGAAGAAAGTACCCCCGTCTCACTGCTTTCAATGTGTCATATGGCATTTTCTAAACCCCCTCCCAAACGTGATCGGTCCCTGAAAAGGGGCCGCACCGAAGTATCTTTTCCTCCTTTGTCTTCGATCTCCATTCCAAAGCCCGATAATTTCTCGCGCTTCCTGGTAATGGAATGACTGGATAAATCAAAACCCATCACTTCCCAGTCTGTCTTTATCATTTCCAAGTTTCTTGAAAGCCTTGTAGGCAAATCGTACAAAGCTAAAAAGCTCACAACGGGAGAAGTCCTAATTGAAGTCCAAAACAAACAAAAATCCTGTAACCTCTTGAATCAAACGCGCATGGTCGATGTCGACATCCAGATCACGCCCCATCACAGTCTTAATAGCTGCCAGGGCGTGATCTCTGATAGAGATCTAATAAATGAGACTGAAGCAGATCTGCTGGACGGCCTTAGCGATCAGGGCGTAACAGCATGTGCGGCGAATCACGATACGCCGAAATGACCAAATAATAGCTACTAAACACATAATCTCGACATTTGACCGCTCTACACTCCCTGAGTCGGTCAGCGCAGGTTTCCTGAGATGTCCGGTCCGACCCTACGTGCCGAACCCACGCCGCTGCTACAAGTGTCAGCGGTTTTGACATGGCACTAATGCTTGTCGTGGTCGACTAACATCGCGCCAAGTGTGCACAACATGATCATGCATCTGACAACTGCCCATCGCAAACCCTTATCTGTGCTAACTGCAAGGGACCCCACGGGGCCTACTCTAGAACATGCGAGAAATTCAAACAGGAGAAGGAGATCATCAAGGTTAAAGTGACTGAGAATCTTACCTTCCCAGAGGCGCGAAAGAGGTTCGCCTCTTTCCCCCTGGGAGGTATGCCGACGCAGCTCGCCGGGGGGCGGAGCGGCGTCTAGTTTCGGCGGGGACCCAGTACCGCGAGTCGGACTGGTCCCGCCCCCCCGCCACGCCCCCCCCCCCTCCCCCTGGGTTGCCTCTGGCAGCCCAACCCGCCACCACGCCGCTTGCTGAGGGCAGCAGCGATTGTGGTGGCAACGGACCGGTGCAGCTTCCCGCCCTCTGTCTCCCCATCCTCCCAGTGCGTTGGAGGGTACCGAGGTGATGGGACACCACGGGCCCCGCGCCCGGCTCCACCGCCACTTGCACCGCCCGTGCCACCTCTGGCGCCCCGGACGCCCTCGGCGGTGGCGGCTCAAAACGAAGGGCTCCCAGAGGGGGGCACAAGTCCAGGGGGACCCGGTCCGTCGGGCACCCCTCGGACATCCGACGACGAGATTGATGTCGGGCCGTTCCCTGCCTTGCAACGCAGCGCAAGGAGCGGCCTCCGACTGGCCAAGCCAGTAGAAGGCCTAAAAGCCTAATCCAGAGTAACAGCCCCGAAAGACGACAATGAACACACACGAACACACACACTCCAGTCATTCTTAAATTTAAATAATGGGAACAGAAAACATCATTCAATGGAACTGCAGAGGCCTTTTTAAAAACCTTGACGATGTGTATGAGATTCTGCATGCCAGTCAGCCAAGTATCATGTGTCTGCAGGAAACCCACCTCAATTCTAAACAAACAAATTTCTTAAATAGGTACATGGTATTCAGAAAGGACAGTGTTGGCTGCACCCACTCTTCAGGAGGTGTGGCCATTATCGCCCGGAAATCATTAGCATGCCACCCTCTCTCTTTAAACACTGTCCTCGAGGCTGTAGCGATCCGTACGATAATATTTAATAGGTTGACAACGGTGTGCTCCATCTACATTCCTCCTGATCATGCACTTTCGAGCTCTGATTTCGAGGCGCTGGTCGACCAGCTGCCCGAACCATACATACTAACAGGCGACCTTAATGCGCACAACTCTCTTTGGGGCTCCTGCAGAACGGATGCCCGACGTCGCCTGATAGAGAAGTTTCTTACATCCTCCGGAGCATGCCTCTTCAACAAAAAACAGCCTACATACCATAACTTAGGACACAATACATACTCTCATCTTGACTTGGCGATTGGTTCCACAGTTCTCTTTCCATGTCTTGAGGGGGTGTGGGCACAGACCCATATGGTAGTGACCATTTTCCCACTTTATTAACGTATATAGGTATAGGCCCGAGCAGTCCATCCTCCCATAACAGTTTAATGAATCAAAAGCAAACTGGAGTACATTCACAGAAACATCTAAACTACACCACACAACCATAAAACACCTACACGTAGAGGAAGCAGCCCAACTCGTCGCCGCACACATACTCGACGCCGCCGAAAAGTCCATGCACCAGGCCTCCAGTGCGTCCCGCGCCCCAAGGAGGCCCTGGTGGAACGAGGACTGTAGGCGGGCAAGGGAGGCCCAGAACAAGGCGTGGGGTGTCCTTCACCGGTACCCCACGCCAGATGACCTCCTTTCCTTTAAACGGGCAAAGGCTCTTGGGAAGCGTGTGCGTCGTGAGGCGAAAAGGGAGAGTTGGCGTGCCTTCCTCACTTCCATCAACTCATACACCGACACTCACAAAGTCTGGACACGAATACGCAAGCTAAACGGACAACAGACACACAGCCTGCCCCTGGTTAGCACAACAGGGGACACACTCGAAGACCGGGCCAACACGCTTGCACAACACTTCGAACAGGTGTCCAGCTCAGCACACTACACCAACACTTTTATTAAACACAAAGTATCATGTGAGAAGAAGTCCTTGCGAGACACTAATAAGTCGAACTCATCCTATAACACCCCTTTTTCTCTTCATGAGCTGAAGGTCGCACTCGGTACTTGTAAACCTTCAGCTCCAGGTGCAGACAGGATTTCATGCACAATGATACAACACTTACATGCAGACACGCTTGAAACACTTCTTCACCTCTACAATAAAATATTTCTTTCGGGGCACTTCCCACAGTCTTGGAGGGAGGCCATAGTAGTGGCTTTCCTAAACGAAGGGAAGGACCCTTCCTCTCCCGCCAGTTATCGCCCCATTGCCCTGACAAGCTGCCTGTGTAAGCTCTTTGAGAAGATGATAAACAGGAGACTCGTGTACTTCTTAGAGTACAACGGCCTTCTCGAGAGCTGCCAGGCGGGCTTTAGGGCGGGGCGATCTACAAACGATCAACTCGTTGCGTTAGAGTCATATATTAAAGATGCTTTCCTCCAAAAGCAGTACTGTATGACAGTATTCTTTGATCTTGAAAAGGCGTACGACACTGCTTGGCGGTACGGCATCCTCAGCGATTTGAAGTCCTTTGGTACGTCGGGTAACATGTGGAACACGCTTGCCAGTTACCTCTCTGAAAGAACGTTTCGCGTGCGAGTTGGAACTGCACTCTCTAGAGTTCATGTGCAGGAAAACGGTTTTCCGCAAGGTGGAGTTTTGAGTTGCACTTTGTTTATTGTAAAAATGAACTCTCTTCGGAAGGCTCTGCCACCAACCATTTCCTGCTCAATCTATGTAGACGACGTGCAATTATCCTTTAAGTCTTGTAACCTGTCTATCTGCGAGCGCCAAGTCCAGCTTGGTGTTAACAAGCTAGCTGGCTGGGCAGATAGCAACGGTTTTAAATTTAATCCAGTGAAGTGTACTTGTGTTTTGTTTTCGAAAAGGCGTGGCATTCGGCCGGATCCAGACATCAAACTCAATGGTGTCTCAATTCCAGTCAGAAATGAACACAAGTTTTTAGGTGTAGTCCTTGACGAAAAGCTCTCGTTCATTCCACATATAAAACAACTTAAACATAAATGCTTAAAGGCCATGAATATACTCAAGGTTCTCTCCCACTCTTCATATGGTGCTGACAAACAACTTCTTTTACGTGTTTTTACTAGCCTGATAGGTTCACGATTAGACTATGGAAGTGTTGTTTGTGGGTCAGCAAGTAAGACATCCCTCAAAATGCTGGACCCAGTGTTTGATCTGGGGCTCCGGCTGGCATGTGGCGCTTTCCGGACTAGCCCGGTGAAGGGCCTCTATGTGGAGTGTAATAAGTGGAACCTACAACGTCAGCGAGCATACACAGATCTCCTTTTTGCTTTTAAAATTTCATCTATGCCACACCATCCTTTTAAATCAGCTTTTTATGATACGTCTATGACTGCACTACTCCTAAACCGACCATCGTTCTCTGCGCCCTTCTCTTACAGAGTTAGACAGGAAGCGTCAGAGCTTTCTGTCTCCTTTTTAGACACCATAAAAAGTTCTCAAACAGATTTTATAGCACCATGGCATCTCCGCCCTGTCTTATGCGACACATCTTTCACCCATGTAGATAAAAACCTAGCTCCGACATGTGCAATTCTGCAGCACTTCTTGTATTTGCAGCAGAAGTATCAATTTTCGGAATTTTATACGAACGCCTCTAAAACTGCCACCTCTGTGTCCTGCGCGGCGCATGTGCCCGGCCTTAATGTCACTAGAAATCTTAATAGTAATACCAGTATCTTTACGGCAGAGGCTTATGGTGTACTTCTTGTTGTTAATCATATCCTTCAAAGTCATACCCCACAATCCATTATATCTACAGACTCCCTCAGTGTCGTGCGGGCGTTGTCGTCAACAAAGTCTTCAAGAAATCACGTTGTAAATCTAATAGTCCAGGGTATTATGTCTGTGTATGTCCACAAATTTGAACTAGTCCTTTGCTGGGTCCCTGGCCACTGTGGTATAGCCGGGAACGAAGCAGTCGGATCGAATGGCTGCTGCTGCTACACTCTTGAATACAGTAGACATAACCACATTACCCTACACCGACGTGAAACCACACATCAGACAACAACTTCGCAAAACATGGTAAACACACTGGAGCGAACAAACAGACACCAAGTTACACGTAATAAAACCACACTTGGGACCATACACCACCGACACACGCAATAGATACACTGAAGTCCCATTGGCTAGATTACGGATAGGGCACATTCATGCAACACGCTCGCACCTTCTCGCTGGATATCCAAGACCTCTGTGCAGCAGGTGCGGAGAGGCCCTATCCGTGATGCACATCCTCATACAATGTAAGGCACTCGACACTACACGACGCAAACACTTCCCTCAACTACAACACACGACATATTCCACCACACCCATCATACTTCTTAGGAGATGATGCCATGTTTTCTGTTCAGCGCACCTTTAAGTTCCTATCAGAAGTTCACTTTTTACAACTCATCTCATACCACCCATAGCTTTACCCATGGTCCTATACCCCAGCCACCTTATTTATCTTTAAACCGCTTTTGTTCTTCACCCTGGCCCTTTACACCAGCCGTGCTCATAGTTTTTAACTGATTTTATTTCGTGTTCTCTCCTCATCAAATCACTTTGTGTTTGGTGCTCTTTGCCCATGTCGGCCTTGCGCCAATAAAATCAAACCATCTTCATCATTAGACCGAGCTTCCCAGGTTCAGACTAAACAAAAACGCTCTCTTGGGACCCTGCAACACTTACCATCGACTACTCTGAATGAACTTTGGAGTAAAGTATATTTTACCTGCAATCTCCTCCCGCGAGAATTATGAAACTCCGTTCACTATCACTGAAACTACGGGCGATGAGAAATCGCGCCGAAGCGTTGCCTCTCAACTCGACTGCGGACAACGCAACAAAGACTGCGCGCTCTCTCCCTCGGCCTTCCATATATCACAATCCGAGGAGTTTTCTCCTTTTCTCCGCAACGTGGAGGGGTCTATTTCCGGTCTGGTGCCACAAAAAAGCTGGCATGGGTGCCGGCTCGCAAGCGCGTGCTCCGGTTGGTAGGACGTTTTTGAAGCAATAAACGTTTGTTGTCGAGGGGTCTCGTTGAAAGGGGAGTATTGAGTTTGTCACTCAAATGGATGGGAATGGGAGAATGGGAAACCTCTTCCGAGGCGCGACGACGAAGGTATTACACACCCTAACGCAGATTGTGCTGACGATAAGGCCAGTTATGGGGCAGGATGCTTCGCCCTTCCGAAGGTCCAACTCCAACAGTTGGAAGTTCTGCACGTGAAAGCCGCAGACTTATTACCGGCCTACGTAAGCACACACGTCCTTTCTTGAAGCTATCAAGAAGAGGTCTGGTGACGTGAAGCCACCTTTGCGGAACACCTTCTACCGAATTTTGCTGCCTGTCACGCCGACCAGCTTCCCACTCAACTACCGTCGGCCGTTGCCCCATGGGACGACGTCTCAGTTCGAGGCCCGTAGCCGCTGATACTCTCCCGTAGCCCAGAATATCACAAACAAACGGGCGCATCCACACGTGTCGTTCTTCAAGGAGGGGAAGTCTTCACCACTGCAGTGCCTAATGAAAGAACACTCTGCAACACTGGTGCGTATTGACTGCATTCAGCCAAAGACCCACATGGTTCAATTCTCAAAGGCACCAAACCCGTGTCGCACACTTCTTGACGCCATCCTCTTCGCTGTAGAATACATCAATTCTACGTACAGCACCGACAACTCCCTAAGGTTTAAGATATTTACCGGCCGCCGCGAGGCTTTGGCTGTACTTGTTCAGACCCTACATGTGGGAACTACTTGTGCCGAAATCAAAGCCATCTGCTATCGATTGAAGGAAACGAAGGACGCCACTAGTCCCGCTAAGAATATAGATGTGCGGGTGGACGGCGTATCAGGCCGCGAAGACAGGATATGGTGACGAGGCTGCTTATGCGTGTGCGGGTAACCCTGTAGAACTCCGCTACAACCTCGGCTACCCCGTCCCATTCGCAAGTAGCCCTCCCGACTTAGTATAGGCCAAAGCCACAGACAAGGAAGCCTCCAAGAGATAACTGTGGATTCTGACACCGCACGATCCTTCTCCATTGCCAGCAGGACTGCCGCTAGGCGCCGAAGTGCTCCTGCACAATATATGGGCAGAGACGCGCTTACAGAGAATGTGCTGGCAAAGTGGCAGGCCTAGGTGCCCAAGCGCCATCAGCGTGTTGACCAAGACCCACCGTCGCAACAGTGGTTAGGTGCACCTTCTGCTTCAGAGGGGCCAAACCCACGGCGCATCATATCCTGTGGGACTGCTGCCCGTACAAATGCGACGCTTCAAGTGCCTACCGCCGGTTATTCGGCGTCTTTCAGACTGGGCAAACCCGGTGCCGGTGGTCGATACACGGCGGAGGCTGCTCTCTGTGTGGGAGCTCGCTCGCTCCACAGGCATTGACTATCGTATAAACTCGCCCTCCCACCTCTTACCTTTTCCCTAGCAGGCCACTGGTCATCCCTGTTTTAATAAAGCTGTTGATTGATTGATAACTCAAGGGTACCAGGTTCTATTCAGACCACGGGATGCATTTTCTTTCGTGAGATGCTAGTGTAAATTTGCCTTTCCGGTAGTGCGTTTTGCGCGACGAACGAAGTTATCAGTGAGGCATAGAAAGCTTCGCTTTAAAAAGTACGATGACACAAAGGGCTGTGTTTGTGTCACTGCCTCTTTCCCGTTGCTGCCTCGGTAGTTCGCCTTTCACAAAATACATTTTTATAAACCAATTATTCCAAGCAACTACCCTTGCAAGTTTCATTTTATAGATATTTTTAGCTTCACATAAGAAAATAAGTTCCCTGTTCAGGATGACACAAAGGGTTATGACTGGAGCGGCTGCCGAGAACAAGCAACTTACAGCAACGTTATATGCATACACTGATACCAGTATAGTTACAGCCCCCCACGTTTTCAGAAATCCTTGCGTAATCACAAGGTGCATGTTTCAAATCCCTGAGGATTCTCTTCTGGATTTTACCTAATTACGGCACCAAAGAGCCTCCGCAAATGAAAAAAAAAAACACGTACATAACCACACCACAATGTACTGCGAGAAATGCAAGGCTATGAAAGAAAGCAGCGCAGCACACTTGTCGAGCAGCAATGCGAACCTAAAATTTTGTCAAATTTCGTTTTGCAGAAATATTTCGATGCAAAATTTTCAACGTCATAAAATCATTCAATTCGCCATACGAATAAAAACCGCTGTATTTGGTAGTGCCGTATGTGCACGCCGACAAAAAGTTGAAACCATATGGCTAACGCGTCCGCGCCGGTACGCGTCCTGCTTGAAAAACCCTCGAGGTAATCCAGGTCCCGTTTGAATTGGAAGGCTGGATAGTTCAATCGAATTTCGCTATGCCTGCCCGCTGCACGAAACCCCGAACGCTTTCTCACCCCGTTGCCTTGAGATGCTTACCAGAGTGGAAGACAACTAAAAAAACTTACACCTGAGTGTTGCCGTGGCAGCTCTCAAGGGTGATTGTAGGGTTTTTCGGGATCGTGGCGGCCGAAGGGGTCGACACAACCTGTTTCTTCTTCTTCTTCTTCTTCTCGTTCCTCTTCATCTTGACCTTCTTACGCTGTAAGATGTAACTCATACCCATGGCGGATATCGGCCAAGCCTTTTAGGAAGATGAATTCCGAACATAAAGGGGACCAGATGCAGTACGTAGGGCGGTGGGGTGACATCATGAAAACCAAAGTCCCTTCACCACGTGAATAAGGAAGGCCGCAAAGCTGGCGCTCTGATTACATTTGCAAAGTTGGAGATGGTATACTGTGGATTTGCTATACTGAATTATAAGGACAGTGGCCTAATCTATATGCCACGGACAGACTAAGGACACCCACGATTGGTGGGTAGAAACAATTACGTTCTAATGTAGAGCCGCAATGCCAATCACTGGAGAGGCTCTATTGTGCGCAAATTAGGTGGCCGTAGAAGAGCGCAGGACATCGAGAAATTTCATGACGCGAAGAGACGCCGCGCCTGGCCTGAGAAAGAGGCGGCGGCGGTGGTGGAGAGGAGGATGAACTGGCGCTGGGACCATACTCCCTGTGTAGGTGGCTATGCTTCACTGCACAACACTCAACGTGGGCAGCCAGCGTACAAAGACCAAGCCTGCACTGATCTTTTAGAGACGATAGTCTTTCTTGGGCTACTTTCACGCAGGAAGTCTCGTTTTTCTATATGTCTGTCCGTCTGTCTGTGGCTCCATTCAGCCACCCGGCCAAACTGAAACAAAAGCTGCGCAATATTCTTATATACCCAAAGCCAAATCTAAGTCCTGTGCTAATCGTCATACTTGGCAACATTGCTGAACCAGAACAAGACATTTCTGAAATATAAGGCCGCAACTCAATACACGAGTGATGTTTGCAGTATTCGCTTATTAAAAAAGTGACAAATGCTTGCTTTTTGTGATAGCAAATAAAATACATCAACTGCAGAAAACGTCGCCTGATGTTGACCGCGCCACCTGGTGGCATTTAAAAAAAATCAAATGGCAACAGCAACGAAAGGTGCCACTTGATAGGTTTCACGTTCCGCTTGGAACGCTCGTGGAGTAGGGGAACGTGGTTATATGAATGTTTTAGTAAAGCGCCTCGATTCACGCGCGTTTCCGCCGTCCGGCAGCGCTGCCATCGAGGCTCCCAACTTGGACGGTGGAAATGAATAAATTTCAATTGGCTTGAGCACACCTCCAGCGTGTTATCTTTGGAGGAACGAGATGGCAGAGAAACAACATGAGAGGTGAGCTGGAAAGGGAAGGGAGGCATTTGCTTGCCAAGGAGCCAATCGTCTATCGTCTTTGGATTGACTGATTGATTGGTTGATTGATTGTTTGTTTGTGGGGTTTAACGCGCTGACGCAACGCAGGCGATGGAGCGCGGCGTATGTGGAGGGCTCCGGAATAATTTTCACCACCTGAGGATCTTTAACGTGCACCGAAATCTCGCACACATGGGCGTGTTTGCTTTTCGCCTCCATCAGACAAGCGGCCGCTGCGGCCGGGAATTGAGTCCTCGTCCGCGAGCTCAGCAGCAAAACGCCTTAGCCACGGAGCCAGCGAGGTGGGTGACTGTCGTGTTTCGTCGACATCTGCAACGAAAGGAGCAAATGTGCGGCCAAGTTTTTGAATTCGGCTTCACCTTTGAACAGAAATGCATTTGTGGACAGACATTTTTTGTGGGAAATGTAAGCCGTCTATATCCCTGTCCAACGTGTCTATTTAAGTGCACTTCCACGGAGTGTCCTAGGCTAAGAAGTAATACAGGCGCATCTAAACGGCAAACGCGAATAACATTTTCCACGGAACGCACTTTAAGCTGAGTGTTTTCCCTGGCCCACTCGCCCAGTGAGTAATCTTGTCAGCAGGGTCCGGAACACCAAAACATAGCACAGGACGGCGAGAGTTTAGGCGACTGTAAGCAATGGTATAGTTAATTATGGATATCATGATAATTTATTCTTACAGAAAAAGATGGAGCTTTCCCAAACAAGAAATATTCTCGCGCTGATAATAATGATGGTGATTGCTTGTGGTATACCCTTTGTAAAACTAACATACCTATGTTTTTTACTCCTCCTTTAATACTAGCGCTGCTCTTAGGGCAGACACAAAATACTTATTTATTTATGTTACACGTGGTAGTTATCCTGGGCAATTTTTCCCTCACCGCGTTTCGTCCACCAGCATTCTAATCTTGCTTCGGTCGTCTCGAAAGCCTTGAAGTTAATTCCATCGGTGCCACCCTAAATCCTAGGGCTTCTGGAAGCCGAATATTTCCCTCATGTATATTTGGATGGATACACTCACATTCCAACTATGTGTGCCGCATGTTTCTGTTTCTTTTCCGCAGACCACGCATACCCCATCATTTCGTGTATGCTTCCCCACAGAGCCCTTACTTCCTAAGCAGGCTGCTCGAGCCTCAAAAAGCAAAGCACTGCCCTGAGAATTATCGCAGAAACTTTCTTTTCTAATGTCCCATTTCTCCGCCCGGTACATCTCTAGCGACGTTTCAGCTTCCATTTTTAGGAGCGAGTTCCCTTATGGTATGGGGCTGTTGGCGTCCCCTGTCGTCGTCGTAATCGTCGTCTCGTGTTGTCACAGTAATAAAGCGCCGGGACACTCGTTTATGCCTCGAGCAAGAACGTTAGGTGTACCAAAAGAACACCGGGACACTCGTTTATGCCTCGCTTGAGAGCTTCCTGCTTCAAAAACAAAAAACTTTTACAGCAAAGCTGTATAAAGCTGTGCCCCCAACGGCTTCAGCTTCGTTGGCAAAAACGCCAATGCGCCAAGAATACACTTGTACACTGCTTGCTTCTTCGCCCCTCTCCAGGTTTCACGTTAGTGGAAATGGGCCCGGGATTGTTCTTTCGGTTATTTTTCTATCAGGCCGTGCCTCTTTTTTTGTTCTCCTTGGCTGTCTTGAGACTCCACTGTTCTTTCTGTATTTCATCGTTAGCGTTCTATTCTTCTTTACCCACTGCGCGTCCACGTTTTTCATGTATAGCTACCTAAAAACTTTGGCTGCCCACCTACCTTGATGCATTGCTTTGAACTTCGCTCAAGAAGTATTTTATCTGAGATTCTCGACTTCAAACGACGCCCAGCCCATATCTCTCTGCACAGCTTACTTAGTTGTTTTACTATGCGCCCCTAAAGACAACGGCCTACCAGTCTCTGGTTCACTTCACGCATGCCAAAGCATCTGATTTTAAGCAGAATACTGCATTCGCAAACGTGAGGACCGGGAACATTACTCCTTCCCACATTCCTCTCACTACTTGATATTTGTTATACCCCCACAGAGCTCTATGCTTCATATTAGCTGCATTTCGCTTTCCTTTACTCTTAAGTTGCTCCTAGTCAGTTTTTAAGTATTGGCCCCTTCGTTTATCCTCACTCCAAAATATTTATATTTCCTGCCTTTGGGTAATTCTACATGCTGTATTGACACTGCGTCAGTGATAGTATCATTGAAAAACATTATTCCCCGTTTTCCGGTGCTAAACGTTTACCTGAGGTCTGTGGCTTTCTGACCAGTAATATGTATGAGCCGTTGCATATCGCTCTGATTATCAGTTAAAACAACAATCTCGTCTGCATATAACATTCCCGGAATACTCTGTTGTACCACTTCGCCTTGCAACATATGAGTTAGGTAGAACCCTAATTGTCTTCGTTCTAGTTTGTTTTGCAACCCTGCCATATAAAGCATTAAGACTATTGGGCTTGTAGCAGCATCCGCAACAGTACCATCGTCATCGCTATGCTGTTGCGTGGTCTGAAAAAGAAGAGAACAAAGTTTGCCTCCAGGCTCGAACGCCAGCACTGCGTCTGCGTCTCCTTTCTCCATGGCCCTGGCCCGTCGGCCACAGGCGCCGTGCAATATTTGTGGGTTCGGGTGGTCCGCCACTTTTCGCGACGGCCGGCCCTGCCTACAAAAGTGGTGACCCGGAGTCACCGGACTCCATCCAACCATGCATTCACCGCTGGGGTATCAGCGATGCTTCAACAGCTAGCCGCCATCTTCGCCATTCCTTCCAAAGCCACCTTTCAACCCCAAGGACCTGGAGCTGTTGTTTGCGCTCATAGAGAGCCACTTTTTCATCCCCGGCTTCTTCAGCCAAGCCACAAGGTACAGCATCACATGCCGCGCTCTCCTGAGCGAAGTTTTTACCCATCTCCACACGGTACCATCGAGCGCACAACCCTACAGCGAAATAAAGAGCGCGGTGCTCGAGTGTTTCGGCCTACCAATGGTTTGTCTTCAGCCGCTCGCTACTCAACCGAGCGCATCCACTTCTAAGGCGCAACCGCCAGCCCCTATGCAGAAACCCGAGCCTCCTACCGATTCCGCCGACCTAAATGACACTGGCGTGCCTATGGAAACGTCGTTACCAGACCCTTTGTCCTCCCAGTCACTTCCAGTCACCGTCACTGTCGCAAAGATGTCGAGGCCCATTCTATTCACGCCGAAACGAAGATGCCAAATCCCCCGCACGGGAGTGACACTTCAACAAGCGCCTCCTTGACTCACCCTGCATCATTGATTGCGCGCTCAGCCATCTTCAGCGGCACGCTTCTGCCCCTGAAACGATAGAGCCGTTGTCCACTCCTAAGGTGAGCTCCACAGTGCCTCCGACAGTTCTCGGAATCCTTGCTCCACTAAACGAACCAACACAGTTACCTTGCTCAGCTGCAGTTACCTTACCCGATGCACTGCCGTGTGCCTCCGTCGATCGTGACCACAATTCCTCTTCAACTACTAGAGGCCAGCGTAGAACTCGCGCCACTGGTTTCGCATCGGCAACCGTGGGCTCCAATGCCCAGCGTATCAGCCAAATGCTGCTCATATGAGGTTCGCCCCAGCCCCTGAGCCCCGTGGCGCGAAGAAGCACTCGGTTTGGCGGCGAGGCAGATGGCACGGCGTACCAAGCGCCGTGCGTGGCATCGACGCCATGGTCGACCACCGCGCCGTTACTCCATCCCGACATCTAGGTCTACTTCTAAACGTATCCACGTTCGACATCGCCACCATCCCAGACCCAGGCTTCTTGCACCTGCCGACCCTCGAGCGCGTACCCCCATCATCTTTTATCTCCAAATCATCCAAGAGTCCCTGTTCACAGACTTACGCACTACGACCTCAGGAATTCGCGGAACAGCATCATCCGTCACGCGGCAGACCTCTGCCGCACTCCCATCCCAGACCTCCGGAATTCCCTCTGTGGCTGCCGGTGCTGCAAGGACCTCGACTGGGCATGCACATTGTAAATACCGATCTCGATTGACAAGGACATCGTTTGCACATATCAGTGCTAAAAGCGCTTTCTTCTGTCATCTCATTTGCACATAGTTAACGCCCTTACGCAGTTGTGTATACAGCTCATGTGAATTCTCAGCATTTTTCATCGCTCACTTCAACCTGCTCGCTAGGGGGGAGGCCATCTGTAGCAGCATCTGCAACAGCACCATCGTCATCGCTATGCGGTTGCGTGGTCTGAAAAAAAGAGAACAAAGTTAGCTTCCAGGGGCCCTATTCTCCACTGCACAAATTGCCGGCAATTCGCCCATTTTTTTGCGTAACCACGACGTAAGCAATCAGTGACGTGCTGCACCTATAGCTATGACGACATACAGTGTAATTTGACGAGTCACTCATAAAGATCGCTACCAAGATATCAAATATGGTGCAACAAAGATATAAAAACACTTGGCATGTACTATAAAAATTAAGACGCTAGCTCAGGCTGAGAAGAAAAACACATTTCTGGAGGTCAAATTTGGCGTCAACACCACAAGCAACCACAAGGCGATCGAGTAACGTTGATCCAAAAGCGAGCGAAAGGCGGATGTCGAGCTAACGAACATCACACAATTTTTTACCGTATCTATTTATATCTTTTAATCGCTTTTAGTAACATATCTGCGCTCTCTGCTTCAATGCAAGCTTTGTTGCGTTGTAACCTTCCCAGCTGCCGCCACCGCCGCCACGCCATCGTCTGCTGCTATGTTGCAAGTTTATGGCGTGAACACAGAAAAAGACGGCTGCGACCATCGCTTCAATGACACATAAGAGCAGCAAAGCGCTACGCCTGATAACCGCGGAGCGCACCGATGTCGCTGATTCACTCATTCGTCAATGTCGACTTCAAACAGCGCTGTAATGAACAGAAGAGTCACTTTTCTTTGTTGTTTTTCTCTTGAGTTCGATCATGTGACCCAACATCTGACTAGGACGAGTGTGGACAAATGCCATGCATTGGGTTCTCTTTGTCATGGAGAGGCTTGTACTGCCCTCTTATGTTGTGGTTACGACAAACAAATAATTTTTATTTTATTGCCAAACATAAAACAACGTACTGCACGTGAGTTGTATGCTTTATGATTGCCGACTTGGAAGCAGTTGAAACCAGAATTTGTTTCGGTAGAAAACATGCTTTAAACAGCGCGCATGCGAAACTGCGTCTGCTGCAAATTGGCGGACATTTCGCGGCGCCGAAAGTCGGGGGCAATTTTTGCTCTATTTTGCTTGTATTTTGCGACAACAACAGCCGCGATTCTCAAGCTGTTACGTACGATTACGTCACTTTTACGCAGGCTGAAGTTGCCAATTCATGACGTATTGTTCACGCCAACTGTTTATATTACGTCATGCCTTCTGAACCAATCACAGAGAGGGCGTGTATTACAGGCATTTTTGTTGTTGAATAGCAAAGACTGGCCTACGTTGTCATGTCTAGTGCTCTTAGTCTGGTTTTTAATTGCCGGCCAAGAATTATGCGCTTTCAATAAAGAGAAATGAGGCAAACTTTAAAACTGGTGCCCGTAAACGTCATAAAATGTCAAAATGACGACAGCACACACAACCGCTTTGTGAACCGGAAGAGCCTGACCAAAATTAACAGCCAATCAGAAAAGACTTCCGGCAAATTGACGGCAATTTGTGCAGTCGAGAATACGTCCCCAGGCTCGAACGCCAGCACTGCGTCGACTGCGTCTGCGTGTCCTTTCTCCGCGGCCCTGGCCCGTCGGCCCCAGGCGCCGTGCAATATTTGTGGGTCCGGGCGGTCCGCCTCGGTTCGCACCGGCCGGCCCTGGGTACAGGGCCGGCAGGGCCTCCTTTCGGACATTGCTGTTTGAGTCCTCGACGGGTGTTGTCCTGCTGTGGACGTTTCTGGACTTCATATGTTATCCCACTCTGCTTCGTTGTGATATGTCCCTTTAATGCCCGAGAACGTAGTCCATAATGGTTTATCCTGAGATTTCGCAATTTCAATGCACTGTGTAATCACGAACAAATTATCATCCAAGCACCTACCTTTTCTGAATACATTCGGCAGTTCCCCAAGGATTTCATTTTCTTCCATCCATGCTTGAATTTCTGATTTCATCGCGTGCAATATCCACTGACGTTCCTGTAAGCGGTCGGTATGAATCGATAGTGGCTTTGCTGCCGCTGCCTTTATACATTAAATTCATACTCCTTTCTAGCCAATCTTCCGGTATTTGTTTGGTTTGTATTACCTCTTTTATTGCCCTCATAAACGGTCCCTTACCTTTTGTTAAAAGCAGTTTTATAAACTGCATTAGTGTTCCTTCTGGGCCCACTGCTCTTTGCGGGGAAACCTTTCGCTAGGCGTTTTCCCAAACAAGGTTGGTCGAACTTATTTCCTTTTCCGCAATCTTCTGTGGCGCTGATGTCATCGGTGCACGCTTCCCTACTTTTATTTCCCTGAACTCCTCACTGATCAGTCGATGAATATGCGGCAATGCTTACCCTTCTACTAAAAGTTTCTCCTCCTCATCAATAAAGAATTTTTGATGAATACTGTTTTTTGAGCTTACTGATTTTATGTGGAGCCAAACGACGTTCTAGTCCCAAATGGTGGGGTATTGCTCCATGGCGGCCGTTCTCTGCAGCGTTCTTTGTAGTTCTGTTCTCGTTTCAGCTTTTAAGTGCGAATGCACTTCTTAAGCGAGCCTGAATCGTCCGCCGCCGTAGTCCGCATAGCAACAGCTGCGGGTGCGCGCGCTCCTCGTCTTCCCTAGCAACGGGGGGAGGTGGGCGCGCGCTGCCTGGCCGCGTCCCCATGGCTCATTCTTGTTGTTGTTCCTGCTGACATGGCACATACCCACGTGGGGGATTGGCCAGGAATCGGGCGTGAGAAGGGCTAATGCACCCGCCTAAAGGAGTACTGACACGAAATTTCAAAGCTGAGATCCGCTCTAGCAATCAAGTACAACGACAACACAAATAGGTGTCTGTGAATAAATGCATCTTTCTTTCTTTGTGTTGTGTGTGTGTGTGTGATCTCTCCTTCGCGAACATTACCGAACCACGCAAATTCAACTCGTGCATTCGCACTTTCACATTCTTCCCATCGGGGAAATGCGGGGAATTTTTTTCTACTATTATACGCGCTCTCTGAATATTTTTCCTTGATAATAATGCTGCTGCGATTCGCTTCGCAGCGAATAACAGTGAAGATATAACCGCCGATGTTCATCGCCGTTCCGAAGGGTTTTTTTTTTGTGTCTGCATGTGTGCACTTGGGCGACTATTACAGTGTTGAGCAATCTACATATTGAAGTGTTTACGTTGTTTCTCACGTGACCAAGAGAGGGAATTTTATGTAATTTTGCGGAATATTTACTCCAGCTATCGTCACGTACATTCGGCAAAATGCTTGTCTATAACGCTCGAGCGGCGTGCTCCGGACTGCACGAGAGACACCTGATGATAACGCCTGGTTTGAGATAGGTAGATTGTGAGCATGCGTGGCTCGTATAAGCGCGATGGCTGCGTCCCTGCACGCTGCGCCCATCGCCTTGGCTTCCACACCTTAGTTGACCGTGATAAGCGCTGCATGACAGCGCTGCCTGGCCGGAAAACAAAAGCGGAGATTACTCCGCCTTAGCGCACACTGCTGTGAGTTTTTGTTTTTTTGTCGTCGCGCGAGATGCGGAGTGTGAACAGCGCGCGCTGTGAGTGTTTTAGATGCGGAGCATCTTATAGTCTGGGCATGTCCGCCGTCGGCGTCCGCACTCACACTGCGCATGCGCAACTCTCCTCCTTCCCTCTTTCCCACAGCTGCGCGATACTCCCGCCACTTCTTCTCTCGTACCAGCTGCGTGAACTTCGCTTTCGCTTCTCCCGCGTTCTCACTTCTGCTATCGCGGCGCATGCTCGGCGCTTGCGCACCTCTCCTCCTTCTCCTCTCCTCTCCTTCAACCTTGATTGTAAATCGGGTAGCGCGCTGCGCGCGTTCAGTTCAGCGCTTGTTGCGTTTACTCCACTTGACTCCGTTCTTCCGATGAAGTGTGATGGAAGCTACAGTCCCGTCAGTTATTGGGTTGGTGCAAGCAAGCGTCAGTACCACCCCACAAACTAACAGCAACGCTACGTCCACTGAAGACAAAGCTGCGCAGCGAAGGGCACGAGACGATGAGCGCAAACGCTTGAAGCGAGCGGCGGACCCTGAGCTTCATCGGCGCGAATGCTCGGCGCTTGCGCATCTCTCCTCCTCTCGTCTCCGCTCCTTCAACCTTGAATGTAAATCGGGTAGCGCGGTGCGCGCGTTCAGTTCAGCGCTTGCTGCTGTTGACTCCACTTCAATCCGTTCTTCCGATGAAGTTCTACGTACACAACGGAAACACAACGGAACCCCGAGATGTCCACATCTATTAAGCGTTCCCTTCGGGAAGATGGGGCTAATTTTTTGTCTGCACTAGGTTTGGCGCACAGTGGCTAATTCTGTCATCCTTCTGCCAATACGCTGCATGAGTACCGCGTGCACGACTATCCGGTTTCTGCGCTCGGCTTTGCACGTCCCTTCTGGCGGGCTCACGCCACAGAACTTAATGCTCTGTGCAGTTGATCACGGACCGATGTCTAGTCACTCTAGAACACCGTCAGTGATGCGTTTTGGCGATTGTTGTTTTGGGCGATCCCGCATATACAGAAAAAAAAACTCATGCCTAAATTGCTTAGGGCACCGCAAAATTAAGCGTTGCACGTAGCTAAGCGCAGCCAACGCTGTACTAACGATCGCTAATCTTCACTTTTGTTTCCCGGCCCGGCATCGCAGGCAGCGCTTCTCACGGTGAAAGAAGGTATGCAAGCCAAGGCGACGGACACAGCGACATGGGAAGCAGCAATCGCGCTGATGCGGGTCGCGCATGCTCACATTACTACTTTAAACCGGTCCTCAAACCAGGCGTTATCACCAGGTGTCTCCCGCGCAGTCCGGAGAACGCCGCTCGGAGCGTTATGGACAACCCTTTTGCCGACTCTACCAAACTCTACATGGCGGCCAGGGCACTTCGTTCGTTCGCCGCTTAGCAGCGTGCGGCCGAAGTGTCATTCGGTGGGCCGCAGTGCACTCGGCGTAAGTGCACTTAAATAGGCACGTTTGGCAGAAGTATACAGTGAAAGCTCGATATTCAAACTTCAATATTTGGAATTTTTGGATAATTCGAACTGCACAGTTTGGTCTGGCCGAGTCTCAACAGAAGTCAATGTATTGAAAAGACCGCTAATTCCGAACCAGAGTGGTGTCCGCAGAGATAATTCGAACTACGCGCCACCGCGCCGGCAAGCTGTGGTGTTCCCACGGCAGAGAAGAGCGTAGAGAAAACGTAAATCATGTAAGAGCATACGTAAGGTCACCATGGGTTGGAGTTTAGCCATACCAACGCTGTCACCAATGTTGGGACTGGCCCTGTCACCACAGGCCACCACTGGTGCGACTGGCCATCCGAGCGCAGTCCGGTGTAGCGACATTGCCTTGCTCCGCCTGCTATCGACACGACGCAGAGTAGAGCGATGAAGTTCTCGAGCCGACGAAAAGTTGAAGCCACATTTATATGCGTATGTACAAGGGTAACAATAGCGTTATCTGGCTCGCACAAAGGCACCAGGACGTCTCAACTCGGTGCCCCCGAAAAGTGGCGCGCTCGCTATGCTCCGGCGGGTTTTTATATCCACGGGAGTCTGTATGAAAAGCGAGAGGTTTCAGTTGCTCCAGTCACTACTCTCACTGGCCAAAGTTTGAATCTGACGTAATCAAAGCGATTGCGTCAACAAAGACGCCGCCCCCAGGCATGTAGCGGCGTGTCCGCCGAGGGCTGTTCATTCGAGGCATGATTCGGCCCAGCCGTTGAGAAGGGAAAAGCAGAGGCGACTTTGTAGGCGGTGCCTACAAATTAGAGCACGAGTACCCTGGGCAGTTTGGCTGAGGCGAGAATCAGCCCCGCTGCCGGCGTGTCGCCCGGTGCAGCGAATTTGGGCTGGGCGCTCTGGCACAACAATGGCGAACGTTTTGGAGAAGTGTTCCTCCGTAGTATAAGTAGATTTAGAATTGATTTCAGAGTGTAGTCCGTACTGACTGGTGGCATCGTTTCTGAGGTCATAAGCGTTAGATCCTGTCGTTGCCAGTGACTACAAGGAGAAGAGCGACAAAGAACCAGGCCAGCCATCGCTCGGAATGAGTGATCGAATTCTCCTTCTTCTTCTGTTTCTTCTTCAGTTTTGGAGTGTACGCGCAAAGGAGGCCTTCCGCTACATTGGCTCGTTGCAGCAACAAGTGTTGGTGTTCGCCTTCAAGGACAAAAAGGCAGGCTTCTATGGCAGATATTTAATGACATTAGGTTGCGAGCTTGCTCTACTATTCCCCAGTCGCATTGTACGGCTTTTGTACTCCACTTTCGTTAGTTCAAACTTTCATTAATTCATACTGAGGGCGGCGTCCCCTTGCAGTTAGAATTACAAGCTTTTTACTGTACAATAAGAGACGATGGAAAGCGTGACCGGTTGATTTGGACACTCGGGTGAAGGAAGAACGTACTTTTACTTTGTGTATTATATATAGAAGTATATATATATATATATATATATATATATATATATATATATATATATATATATATATAAAATATCTATTATTATATATACAAGTAGAAGTACGCTCTTCGGGGTCTTTATTTCCAACGTTTCTACCTGAGACAGGCCTTCAGGAGAAGACCTGTCTCAGGTCGAAACGTTGGAAATAAAGTCTCTGAAGAGCGTACTTCGACTTTGTGCGTATTCCTGCAGCAACTAAGGACTCTACTTCACGACGTTTTCTATATATATATATATATATATATATATATCATCATCATCATCACCAGCCTATCTACGCCCACTGCAGGCAAAGGCCTCTCCCATTATTCTCCCTATTACCCGGTCCTGTGCCAACTGTGACCAATTTATCCCCGCAAACTTCTTGATCTCATCTGCCCATCTAACTTTCTGCCGCCCCCTGCAACGCTTGCCTTCTCTAGAGATCCACTCTGTTACCCTTAAGGAACTGAAGTGAATTTGTCAAGCTCCCGTTTTTGCTTGCACTGCGTAGACTGGCTCAAATTAGCACACTTTTCATCGTTTATCCGGTTGACAAATCGGCAATTATTTTACAAAGCGCGAAAGAAGAAAAACTACCATGCGCGGTTTGCGGCGGCCGCACCAACTAAGGCTGTGACGTTGGGAGAATGGCACCGTGATTGGACGATGCCCAAGGTGAGCAACCAAACAAGTTTCGTTTCGGTTTCGTTCGGTCTGTAAAACACAACCTGTGGCGTTGTTGGATGGGCATTCTCAATAACTCAGTAATCATCGTACCCGCGCTTCTGCCATGTTGTCAGCTGTAAAAATGCATAAAGATAAGCCTCCCAGGACGGCTTGGAATCGTAGCATTCACTAGCCGAGGCCTACGCAGTGCATGAACGCCCTCCGCGTACCCGCAGACGCACAAATGTCATGCGCTTTTCCCCCCTATTTGGAGCTTGCCTCACTCATGCCTGTACCGTAAATGCGTGTTCGCACCAGGCCAAGGGTCTGTTCATTCTGGCCTGTGCCCACTGCCCGCGCAAGCGTCGGTGCTTATGGACAGCACGCCAACGAGAACTCGCTAGCGCGCCAGTGCCAGCCTGCGCGGCGTTCTGTGAACTAGTTCGTGGAGCCATGAACGTTTGCGGCCCAAACAAAGGTGAACTCAATGTAGAAAACATCGGCGGCAGAAAACAAAAAAGTTAACTTACAAAAAAAAAAAAAGAGCACGTACCCGCGGGGACTCGAACTCGAGACTTGCAAAACACTCGGCGGCGACATACCTGCAGCCTTAGACAACTCGGCCACGAGACGGGCTGCGCCGGCCATGGTAATATAAGGTATATATTGTAGAATAAGTTTACATTTTATTTAGTTTTGGCATTTCAAGTAGCTTAGGTGACTATTTGTTGTATTGTGCTCGTGCAGTAAGCGTCCCCCGAGTTTCCACAATAGCTCACGTCTAGCAATTGCATTTCGTAGACGGAAAAGCGTTCGCAGATGCGTAGTCGTGCTGCTGACCGCTGTGCTTGTTCGCCCAGCGCAAAAAAGTGCTTCCCGCACCCTATTTTTACGCTGTACGGTAAAAATATCAGTTGATTTTATTTCCTTAGTACCTATATTGACTTCGCTGACTCTTCTCCCGCCTTCAAGAGGCCTTATATTTTCCTACGGGCGTACCAGTCAGCGAAGCATCGCATGTGCGCTTGTGCAGCTTGAGTGAAGTGACCCCTTGACTTGGAGCTAGATACAGTGTACAAACTAACCAAGTAAAGAAAGGCCCATTCTTCCATTCACAAACGTGTCCTGGCTTCGTTTCAACTGAGCGAACGAATTGCGACGACCCGTCGGCGTCCGGCGGACGAAACGCTGGGCCGACTGACTCTGTCTGAAGGCCGGGGAGCCGTGCAGTAGCGCAGCCAATTGCGAGCTCGGCTCCTCTCGACGTCACACGAAAACGCCGCAGAAATGGGCGAGCGTAAAGAGAGGAGGACAGCATTTTCGAATTAAGTTTTCGACCTAATAAAAGCGCGTAAACGCGCCCAGAGTGGTCGTAACATGGCCTGGGGAGCACGGACTACAATTTGCGCAAGTAATCCCGCAATGTTTACATATCACTTCAGTGTCCCTTTAATGACCAGATGTTATCTTGCCTTCGCATTACATGCCTGCCCACGTCCATTTCTTCTTCTTAATTTCTACTAATATGTCTTTAACACAGTTTGCTCCCTGACCCCGTCCGCTCTCATCTTTTCCCTTAATGTTACACCTATCATTTTCCGCTCCATTGCCCGCTGAGTCGCTCTCAATTAATGTTGAACCCTCTTAGTGAGCCTCAAGTTTCTGCCCCGTAGGTGAGTACCGTTAAGATGCAGCTGTCATACACTTCCTTCTTCAGCGACAATGGTAGTCTGCTATTCATTATCTGAGAATGTCTGCCATATGCCCCCGCCCCATTCTGATCCTTCTAATTATCTCTGCCTCATGGTTGGGATCTGGGGTCACAACTTGGCCTAAGTAGATATATTCGCTTGCCACTTCTACTGCCTCGCCACCTATCTCAAACCACTGTGCTGTCCCTAGGTTATTCATCATTAATTTAGTTTTCTGCATATTAATTTTCAGGCACACGGTTCTACTCGTTTGCCCAGTGCGGAAAGCATGCCGTGCAATTCGTCCCCCGAGTTACTTAGCAAGCCAACGTCATCAGCAGCTGAGCTTACTGAGGTATCTCCATTAACATTACTCAACACTTGTTCCCAGTCCAATGTTCTGAATACTTCTTTAAGCATGCTGTGTGAAAACATTGGAGAGATTGTGCCTCCTTGTCTGACGCCCTTCCTTAAAGGTATTTTACTGCTCTCCCTATGGAGGATGATGGTAGCTGTGACCCATTGTAGATATCCTCTAGTATTTTTACATAATGCTCATCTAAACTCTGGTTGGGTAATGGCCCTGTCCATGATCTCTTCTGAATAATGATGCTAGGGTTTCCGACCGAGTCCAATACTTTCTCATGATCTTATGAACGGTCGAAATTTAATGGGTAAAGGTACCGACTCAGCGCAATTATCTCTATTAACTGATTGATGTGGATGAATATGGTAATTGTTCATAACTGGGCAACGTACCATGCTTGTTCTTAAGAGGCTGAAATTGAAAGGTAGGTGCAGAAATTCGGTTTTGGTTAGTGATTAACTTGGTAAATACCTGTTAGACGACTGACAGTAAGCTGATCGGCCTGTAATGTTTCAAGTTTCATGTCGCCTTCCACAGGTGGTATGGATTAGGATAATGTTCGCGTTCTTTCAAGATTCCTTTACCGGTACAATTTGCGGTCATATATATATATATATATATATATATATATATATACTACGACGGAGATAATGTAGTCAGCCTACAACGCCAGAAAAGGCATGCTTAGGTAAGGGATATGAGAGATATTAGATTATTTACAGTAAATTGACCAGTTACGCCATGGAATTCATAGGCAATTATTATTTTACCAAATTAATGAGAAGCGAGAAAGAAAGAAAGAAAGAAAGAAAAACACGGGCCCAGAGTGGGGACCGAACCCACGCCTTTCGAAAGGCGTGGTTCGGCCCCACTCTGGGCGCATGTTTTTCTTCTTTCTTTCTCGCTTCAATTATTTTATTATTCAAATCTTTTCTCCTTTGGCGTTGTAGACTGCCGACTTATCTGTATGTATTCCCCAACGAGCCCTCATTTCCGCTACTATATATATATAGATATATATATATATATGATATAATATATATTATATATTATATATATATATATATAATTATATATATAATATATCATGAGCCATCTACGCCCACTGCAGGGCAAAGGCATCTCCCTTATTCTTCCCATGCCTCGGTCCTGTGCCACTGTGACCAATTTATCCCCGCAAACTAATTGATCTCATCTGCCCATCTAACTTTCTGGTGCCCCTGCAGCGCTTGCCTTCTCTAGGGATCCACTCTGTTACCCTTAATGACCAGCGGTTGCCTTCGCATTACATGCCCTCCACCCATTTCTTTTCTTAATCTCTACTAATATGTCCTTAACACGTGTTTGTTCCCTGACCCACTGCGCTCTCTTCTTGTCCCTTAATGTTAACCAATCATTTTCCGCTCCATTGCACGCTGAGTCGTTCTCAGTTTAAGTTGAATTCTCTTA
>CM023452.1:182338997-182584637 GCA_013339765.2 Haemaphysalis longicornis | reverse complement strand
AGGTTCAGATGGTTATTCTTTTATTAGCTTTTCTGGTTGTCTAGGATTAGCTGATTATCATCCTTACTGCTGCTTCAATGACACACACACGGTATACGCATTAAGGGACACATGTATATTTATCAAGCGGCTCCGACGCAGCGTCACCAATCGCCCCACAGCTAAGCTGGTTCCACAGGCGCACTCCGGTGTTGCTGCGCCGCACTAGCCATCGGTTCCACATCCGGCCACCCTTCTCATGATAATCAAGTGGACCGGCCGCCACGTGCGGAACGGGGGTCGGCGAAGACGCTGTGCGCATATGGTGTGTGATAGAGGCCGGGAAGCGAGCAACGTTTATGCGCCGTGTGACGCCACTGTTCGCCACGCCTTCGCAGCACGGCTCTCCAGGAGCCACGCGAAACTGCTCAACCTCGGCCAGTGTAGCTCACGCTACAAAATATTTATCCACTGCGCAGCCCTGTGGTCACGATGACTAGCTCCTCGCTACCGGTGGCAGTTGTCCCTTTTGTCTTTCTCTCTCTCAAACCGTACAGTGGTGGTTCATGCAGTTTTTCACACAGGAAGGCAGGTTAAGAATCCTTTTCCCGTTGGCCGTGCCGGCGGAAAATTCGTACGATAGAGAACACTGATCCAACATTTCTTCTCTTACCGGGCGGGATAAGCTGCTCTTCATTATGAATTGTTTCAACACACGTATCAACTCTGGTCCCACTTGCAAATTCACGTCTTCAATATCGTTACCGAAGGGTCACCGTCGTAATAGCAAACTCGACTGTAACAAACTGACGCGCGTTCGTCGCCAACTGTTGGTTACGTTGGCTATCCATGGTCTTCCTGATACAAAGACCGCAACACACCGGAGAACCCACGAATACGAAGAGTAATATCGTTTCTCTTGAAGTCGTGACTCAAGTTTCGACTAGTGATACATATGGTGTTCTTTATTCAGAGAAGCCTGGTAGAAGGCGATTTGCAATTTCAGCGCATAAAGCAGAGCTGCATGAGTTGCCATTCATTTCCTAAGCTTGAGATTTCGGGGGCGACCTGCCATATGAAGAACGCAGCGCCTCTGAAGAAAGCAATCTGACAAACTGCTTAAGGGAACAGGCAATCGATTTTTGTCGAGTATGTGTTCTCTATCCCAAATGAAAGGGCATCCACTTAAATGGGATTGATTATCATACTTCCGGACGTGACGTATTTATAAAGATATATTGTAGCGTTATGTAGAGGTTCGCTACTTGTAAGCAATTAGTTTAATGCCAGAATTAGGCTTAAATCACAGAGCTAATGGCGATGCCAGTACCGAGCGGGACACACACAAAACGAGTTTCGTCTTCTTTCACTTCCACGCGCCAGAACACGCGCATCTGGTTTCGTGCTGTAGTGGGATTGGCGGCATTGATAGTCTTCAGTGTAGAGCTCCTTTCTAGTCTGTCGCTGAATCGATGGGCCGTGGCAATATATACATATATAACACAAAAATAAGAGTTGGCAGTCAAGAAAATCGCCCCGCCGATAGCATAGTGGTTATCGTACCAGACCGATATTCTGGAGGTCATGGGTTCGGTTCCCCCCTTTGCTTTCCGGGGTTTTCTTGACCGCCGACTCTTATTTCTGTGTTATTTTCAGCGCGCCCCTTATTTCCTATTCTGATTCGCTACATGCATAGCGAGGGCCTCTGTTCTGGCAGTCTTGGTGCCATAGGAAGCTTAAGAGGGTTCAATGCTGGTCGACCACTCTCGACATGTCGTAGACACTCGAGTCACGGCCCCGGGGTTAAAAAGAGGGTCCCCTTCACCCCCAGAAGTCTGAGTGGCGCTGGCTACCACCCCCAAGCACAGGAAACAAAAATACCTAAACATAAATACCACAGAAAGTGGATGGGAAGATCGCCCAGCTGGTCGCGTAGTGGTTATCGCACCAGACCGGTATTCTGAAGATCGTGGGTGCGGATCCGACCTGGCGGGCATTTTGTTTTCTTTCTTTCTTTCTTTCTTTCTTTCTTTCTTTCTTTCCAAATTCTTTATCTGTTTCAATGACCTACATCCTCCCCTTTGCTTTCCCAGGTTTCCTTGACTGCCAACGCCTATTCCTGTGTTATTTTCAACGAGCCCCTTATTTCCTATTCTGATTCGCTATATATATATATATATATATATATATATATATATATATATATATATATATATATATATATATATATATATATATATGTAGTATATATATGTATGGGCTTATTTGCGACGGCAATGCAATGCAGCGGGACGGTCAGCGAAGGCAGTCCGAAGCAAGCGGGGCAGAAGGCTGGCTCTCACGCGCTCTTCTCGCCGTCCACGCTGATGATGATCCCTGTCCGGTTCACTGGTTCTTCGTCTTCCTTGTCGCTACATTACCATGGCCCATCTCCTTGAAAGGGTAGGAGATACTTGTATCTCTTCCGCACTATATGCATACCTCGGAAAAGTTGGCGCGGCTCACTCAAACTCACTCACAAATTTGTTTGGAAGCACCACTCACTCGAATTTAGACGCATTGCTGAGCAGTACATCTGCGCTCGCTCAAACTCAAACTCGCAGTCAGCGCATAACTCAGAACTCACTCGGACTCAAAACTCAGAATGTGGTCAAAATTCAAAATGGACTCAAACTCAAAACGTACTCAGAACTCAAAATGCACTGAAAACTCAAAACGTACTCAGAACTCAAACTATACTCAAAACACGAAATGTACTCAAACTGAAAATATACTCACAACTCAAAATATACTCAGAACTCAAAATGTACTCTAAGGTCAAAATGGACTTAAACTCAAAAATTTACTCAGGACTCAAAATGTACTCAAACTCAAAATTGACTGAAAACTCAAAATGTACTCACAAGTCAAAATGTACTCAAACTCAAAATGTACTCAAACACGAATTGTACTATAAAAACTCGAAATGTACTCAGAACTCACAACGTACTCAAACTCAAAAGGGACTCAAACTGGAAACTTACTCAGAACGCAAAATATACTCAAAACACAAAATGTACTCAAACTTAAAATGTACTCAAAACTCAAGATGGACTCAAAACTCACTATGTACTCAGAACTAAAAATGAACTCAAAATTCAAAACGAACTCCGGACTCAACTGTACACAAAACACAAAATGAACTCAGAACTCATAATGGACTCAGAACTCACTCGGTCTCAGGCGCACTCAAACTCAGTCGGGCTCAAACTCACTCGGGCTCATTCGGCTCAAACTCACTCAAGCTCAAACTCACCTTGCCACAATGGCCTTGCACTCACTAAAGTTCAAACTCACGCGTGAGTTTGAGTCCAAATTAGTCTGAGTGAGTGGACTCATGAGCGAGTGTGCCGACCTCTGTATATATGTATATATGTATGTATGTATGTATACAGTGATAAATAGGCGAAAATATTCGAGAAAAAATTCGCCGTTTTTCCGGAAGCGGAAGTCGAACCCGCATCTCCGCACAACGCGTGCGGTGCACTAGCCATTATGCTATTCCACGACGACTCCTCTTTCGACTTTACCGCTAGGGTTTACATTTACAACTGCTCTGAGGCCGGTCAACTAGGGCCGCCCCTCGACCACCGCGGGAGATGTAGAACGGGTTTTTCCCAGCGGCCGCCACGTAAGACGGGGTCGGAGGTCGGGGTTAACAAATGGCATTTTCCGGACTGCTGGAGCCACAGCCCTCGTAATGCATGTAGCAGAACAGAAAGATATGGGACGAGGGACTCGGTAAGGACATATATCAAGGTTGCAGTCGTCATTGTCAGTGCTATTGGCTTTGAATTCGGCTTTGACTCATCTTACTACTTGCAAGTTTTTGGAAGCAGCATGGGCACTCCTTTCGCACCCACCTACGCCAAAATTCTTATGGGACAACTTGAAGCTTCCCTCTTAGAGTCTTTCCCCCGCAAACCGAAGGTTTACCTTCCATACATAGATGACACCTTCATAATTGGGAAGGACTGCTGCACAGCCCTAGAAAGTTTCATTTCGCATCTTAATTCTTCGCATCCGACCATTAAGTTCTCATGCCAGTACTCGCATAAACAAGTTAACAAGTGAACTTCCTAGACACCACTGTTGTTCTTGACAATGTTAAGCTGAAAACCACGCCGTATAGGAAACCAACGGACATACAACAGTACCTAGACTACACTAGTCATCACCCAAGACACTGCAAACAAGGTATCTTTGTAGGACAGGCTACCAGGCTAAGAAGAGTATGCAGAGATAACACAGACAATATAAAACACCTTAATGAACTAAAGTCCACCCTGGCAAGCAGGAATCACCCCGTCAGCGCGCTGGATATGGCTTACGATAGAGCATCCAAGCTAGAAAGGGACAAAGTGTTCAAGCAACAAGGCCCAAAGCGAAAGCGCCCGAACACCACCCTTAATAACCAAATTCTCAAAACGCGCTCCCTAACGTAAACGACATCCTGCGGAATACTACCCCATTATAGCCAGTAATGACCGACTTAAAAAGACGTTCCCTGAAGCCCCAAGAGTCACCTACAGAAGAAATAAGAACCTAAAAGACATTTTAGTGCATGCCAAAATTGGCGCTTCGCAGGAACCAGTCATCAACCTCTTGCCTCCGTCCTAGATGCAAGACCTCCAGAATAGCGGTCTGGTGCGATAAACCACTACACTACCGGCGGGGCTATTTTTCCCTCCACTTCTGGGGTGTTGTTTTTAAGGTATTTTTTGTTTTCTGTGCTTGCGGGGGGGGGGGCGGGGGTAGCAGCGCCACTCGGACTACACGGGGTTAAGGGGACCTTTTTAGGCCCCCTGGGCCGTGACTCGAGTGTCTACGGCATGTCCAGAGTGGTCGAACCAGCGTTTTGAACCCTCTTAAGCTTCCTATGGCACCAAGACTGCCAGAACAGAAGCCCTCGCTATGCATGTAGCGAATCAGAATAGGAAATGAGGGGCTCGTTGAAACAGGACAGAAATAACGGTTGGCAGCCAAGAAAACCTCGGAAAGCAAAGGAGAGGGACGTGGAAGGCCATTGAAACAGATAAAGAATTTGGAAAGAAAGAAAGTGGAGAAAAAATGCCCGCCAGGGGGGATCCTAACCCACGACGTCCAGAATACCGGTCTGGTGCGATGACCACTACGCTACCGGCGGGGCTAATTTTCCCCAACACTTTCTGCGTATTTTTGTTAGGTATTTTTGTTTCCTGCGCTTGGGCTGGTAGCCAGTGCCACTCCGACTTCTCCGTGGTGAAGGGGACCTTCTTTTTAATCCCCGGGCCGTGACTCCAGTGCCTATGACGTCGAAAGTGGTCGACCAGTTTTTGAACCCTCTTAAGCTCCCCATGGCAGCAAGACTGCCAGAACAGAGGCCCTCGCTATGCATTTAACGAATTAGAATAGTAAATGAGAAATAATGGTTGGCAGTCAAGAAAACCTCGGAAAGCAAAGGGGAGGATGTGGTGCGTCATTGCGACAGGTAAAAGATTTGTAAATATAGAAAGCGGAGAAAAATGGCCCGCCAGGTGGGATCGGAACCCACAACCTCCAGAATACCGGCATGGTGCGATGACCACTACACTACTGGAGAGCTATTTTTCCCCTCCACTTTCTGGGTATTTATGTTAGGTATTTATGCTAGTTAAGGCCGATGTACACGAACGGCTTAATGTCGGTCACGGAATAAATGGTCCCGGAAGAAATGGCCCCAGAACTTATGGTCCCGGAACAAATGGTCCCAACTCGAAAGTAGGAACAAATGGTACCGGAACTTATGGTCCCGGAACAAATGGTACCAGAACAAATGGTCCCAGGCACCTCTTCAGGCGAAATGATTCTACAATAGTAATAGTAATAGTTTATTTTTCATAAACTGTACAAGGTTATGGGGAAAGAAAGGGAAAAAGTTGCACATAAGCAACTTGCCTGGCCCTTACAATACTCCCCTGGGGTCTCTGCTCAAATTTGTTTCTTTTGCTGGAGTGCAGTTTTATAGCTTATTTAGTTTTTAAAAATTTTGTTTCCTTGTTTTTCAGATTCCGTTAAACTGGTTATCTCAATTTACGCTATTTATAACGATTAAACGCCCGTATTTCTGCCAACCATACATTTTTTGTGCTAGTGCAGGGCATTACACGATTGGCCCGTTCAGGGAATTTTTGGGAACATCTGTTGAAAAGTCGGTTTCGCTAGTGTTGAATGTGCCCGAATTACGACGTTCTAGTGAGAAGAACACGCCTAGGCTTAGCGGAGTCCGGGTAGCCCTAACGTCGACTACGGCCGCCGCGCTGGCCGGCATGGCCTCGACCATGGAGACCGACGCTCTCCATCCACGGAGGACCGCATCAACGGAAGCCAAGAAGGGGGAAACATGAGGTAGATGACAATGAAGCGGCCTATTGCAACCTGCGAAAGTGACAACGACGACGACCAAGGAAAATTGGAAAAGAAGGGTTCTCGGCTGCCTCGCCGAGTTCCACCGAAGCGATCGGCCACTGCTACTAAACGCCTCACGAAAGAAAGGTATGTTAATCTTCTCCGCCCTCGAGGGCAGAAATCGATTAAAGATATTCCTCGCAAGGTTCTCCGTGACGTGCTTGACCAACTCTCGCCGCAAGCCGACTTGAACGCGTACGTTTCAACCAACCTCGATGTGAGGAGTAACGCCATAACCGTTGGTTGCCCTTTATGACATGATACATGGTGAACGAGTAAGTCAGCTTACTCATATTCAATTGAATGGCTCTCCCTTTGACATTGAAGCCCAACTACTTCATCCCCCAGGCACCTCCCGCGGGTGCTATCCAGGTTGATCCCAGCGACGCGGACGACGAGCTCAAACAACATCTAACCTGTGAAACCGCTACCGCATTGGATGTTAAGGGAATGATACGTAGTCATTTCGCCCTTGTGACTTTTGACACAACTCATGCGCCAAAAATAGTGAGAAATTACAAGGAACTGTGCAAGGTGGCACCGTACATTCCCCGAACACTGGTGTGCTACAGATGCCACCGTATTGGACACCTGCAACGCCACTGCCCCAATGAGGGTGTGTGCAGGACCTGCGGAAGGACCCATGCAGAGGGTACGTTGTGTACCCTCAGCTACATTCTACACGTTGTGCAAACAGGTGGTCATCTCGCCACTGACCTGAAGTGCCCAGAACGGGAACGAAGGCTGCAGCGTAACAAGGAACGAGTCAAAAGGAAGTCACGCAGCCGTTCCCCGCAAGCGCACCATAAACACACAACTGAACGACCTCAACGAATTTCCCCCGTTGCCTGCACCCGAAACTGCTGATACTGCCGTCAGAGGCATCAGCCCCTTCCTGGTCAAGGCCGTTAGCATCAAAACGCCACCTCGTGGTAACTAACCTGACATAGGTGCCACAAAGAACGACAGTGTCAAGTCAAAGAAGAAAGCAACTTCGGCTCAGCTTCGTCAGCGCATACAGGACCTCGAGCGTGAGTTAGAACTACGAGACAATGAAGAAGCTGAAAAGGAAGAGGCATGCCAACGGCAACGCCAGGTTGAAGAGCAGCGGTGGCGTAGGCAAACACTGCTAGCAGAGCCGCGGCGTCAGTCCCATTCACGGCGTCCATGAGGCTATCCGCACCCGTAACTCAAGCAACCCCAGATGCTTCTGCCATTAAGAGTGAAATCGAGGAGATAGTGATTAAAAGACTGCGCGCGCAACTACCCACATTGTGGCCGAGTGTTGCCAGCTCACTCAACTGACCCCGCCAACAGGCCATGCTTCCACAGCCTCTTCCATTCAGCTTGGCTTCAAATAATATCCCACTGTTACAGTGGAAGTGCAGAAGCCTCCAAACTAACGCTGCCGAACTCAGTGAAAGATCACGTAAAGCTGAACAGTTAACCCTACGCACTACTGCTACAGGAGACGCATGGCACAGGGCCAGGATTATGTTGATACAAGGGGTACTTCAGTCGAAGCATTGTACACAAAGCAGTTGAGGGCACAAAGGAAATTATCGCACAGGCAGGGGTAAATGTCCCAAATGATGTCAGGCACAGCCAAATAGACACGAAAAAGTTCTGTACCGAATTTATTGAAGTGTTGGCCGTGCGCACTCGAATTGCGCAGGGACGCACGGTGCTGATTATCTCCGTCTACGCCCGCCCTGATACTGGGCGGCGGTGCAGGGTCAGCTTCGGGTGGATGAGCAGAATTAGGACGTTGTTCCCATACGACGAAACTATAATATATGAAGACTTCAATGCTGCGAGCACCACCTGAGGGTATAAGAGCACTACGGTTCGCGGCCAGAACCTCAAAGACGAAGCAAATGAATCTGACATTTACCTCATTACCGACTTGGACTACCCAACCCGCATCGCCCTTCACTCAAGGCAAAGAAACGATACCCCTGACCTAACGTGGGTGACTGAAAATACGATTCGCAGGTGGCGCTGCAGTAGCGGTCCCTCGAGCAGCGATCACTACCCAATTTGGCTGGAACTTCCTGGCCTCGTTCAAGAGAAACGCTTTCAAGTGACCAGCATAGACTGGAATAAGTTCCGTGAGCTTGTCGAGGAGGCTCACGAGAGCTCCCTCGTCACTAGAATCCCCGACGCAGCAAAGGCAGCAGCGCCTACGGTCAATGTGGACGTGGAGACACCCTCGCGGACAAGCACCTACTCAACTTATGGGCAACGCGAGAACAACTTCAAGTCCAATACTATCAAGGGGGGACGGCATACAATGACGTCCTCCGCATAAGACACAAAACGGCCCAAATTAGAACGCACATGAAACAGTTAACTCAGCAACGGTGGGAGGAGCATTGTGCTTCCTTAGGAAAGAACACGGGACTCCGCAAACTCTGCAGAACATTTAACGTCCTCAGTGACAAACGTAAAACGCAAGGTGTCGTCGAAACAGTGCTCCTCCCTCATCGGATCTCCAAAGGAGTTTGAAAAACAGGCAGCGAACACATTTTTCCCGCAGCCCGTACAACCTCAATCACCCGGTGTATACGAGAATGGGCCAGTATTTGAAACGAACGAGTTGGAAACACCCTTCACTTCTCGCCGAACTTAACACCGCCCTAGAACTGGTGCAGATCCAAAGTGCCCCAGGTAAATACAGGGTCACATGGACAATGCTCCGTAACCTACCCGCAGCTCAAAAGGAAGCCCTACTTGGCGACATCAATGCAATTTGGATTAGCGGTGATCTGCCCCCTTCAATGAAACACTCCGTAGTGGTGCCAACACCGAAGTCAGGTAAGCGTCCCACCGAGAATCCTAATCTACGTCCGATTTTTTTTTACTTCCACACTGTTCAAACTCATACAAAAAATGTTCACAAACAGGCTCAATCACTACCTGGAAGAAGTGTCAGAATACTTTTACCCAAATCAGACTGGATTCCATCCAAATCTTTGCACTCATGATAGCCTCTTTCTTTTAAGGAGAATCTTCACCCCTCGATGGATTTCCCAGCCCAGTATTGCTGTTGCGATGGACCTCAGAAAGCGTTTGATTCGGTGACTCACCAGGCACTTCTAAGGAAACTTTATGAGGCGTATCCGGGCGAGAGGATATTAAGCTTCACCAGAAGCTTCCTTGCAAATCGAACCTTTGAGATTCGCTCTGGGCATACAGAACCAACCAGCTTCACGAAGTGCGTTGGGGTTCCACAGGGGTCTATTCTCTCGCCCTTGCTATTCAATGTGGTTACGCGTGGGCTCACGCAAGGACTCTATAAAATTCCAGGTGTGCATTTTACTCTATACGCAGATGATATTACCATCTGGACAGAAGCCCCTGACCACAAAGACGGATATGGCTGTGGCCGCACTGCAGGAGGCACTCTCCGCCCTGAAGCGATACCTCGAGCATATCGGCATGCAGATGTCTGTCGAGAAGACACAGTACATCCTGATCGGAGGCACCCCTGAAGAACGAGCCAAGGTATCCCTTTCGCTAGAGAAGAAACCACTCAAGCGACCAGACGCAGGCTGGATCAGGATCCTCGGTATACCCATCACGGAGCGGGGAGGTGCAACCGAATGGTTAAGACAACTGGCGCCTACATCGAAAAAACTCCTCCACATGATCAAATGACTCGCAAGCAAATTTGGAGGAGCCACGTCGGAAATAGCCAGCACTCTAGTTCAGGCCGTGCTCGTCTCACGCGCCACGTATGGTGCTCTGTGCTACCGCCTGACGGAAGCACAAACTCAAAAGCTCGAAACGATGTATAGAGCTGCTCTGCGAGTAGTGACCGGCCTTCCACGGCACAAACGCATCCACGAACTGTACCGTTGTGCGCGACTCCCACCTTTTCGGGAGCTAATAAACGATCGACGGAAAGGTGCGGCTGACCGCCGTCAGAACACTCTCCAAGAACAGCGGCTCCTACTACATGAAAACCCTCAGATGCAAGCCGTACTAGAAGATGTTCCACCCCACATTCCGCCATGACAAGACGTCCAAATAACAGATCTCAAGCCACTATCGCGCAAGACAAACGTACAGAAATCCGCCCAGCAGCGAAAAACAATAGCCCATGCCCTTAACGCACATAAACCTGACCCGGCAGAGCTACGCATCCATACAGACTGCTCATGGGTCCCCGAGGCCCGAATCACAGCTATGGCAGCAAGAAGAGAGGACGGTACCCACCGCCCAGAAAGGTTCCTTCTAGAACAGAGCCCCTCAACCACAGAACTCGAACTCCGAGCCACCCGCCGCGGTGGCTCAGTGGCTAAGGCGTTGCGCTGCTGAGCACGAGGTCGCGGGTTCGATTCCCGGCCGCGGCGGCCGCTTTTCTGATGGAGGCGAAAAGCAAAAACGCCCGTGTGTACGAGATTTCGGCGCACGATAAAGATCCCCCGGTGGTCAAAATTAATCCGGAGCCCTCCACTACGGCGCGCCTCATCGCCTGCGTTGCGTCGGCGCGTTAAAGGGACACTGAAGTGAATTTGTCAAGCTTCCGTTTTTGCTTGCACTGCGTAGACTGGCTCAAATTAGCACACTTTTCATCGTTTTTTTCCGGTTGACAAATCGGGTAATTATTTTACAAAGCGCGAAAGAATAAAAACTACCATGCGCGGTTTGCGGCGGGCCGCACCAACTAAGGCTTGTGACGTTGGGAGGAGGGGCGCCGTGATTGGACGATGCCCAAGGTTAGCAATCACACAAGTTTCGGTTTCGGTTTCGGTGCTGTAAAACATAACCAATGGCTTTGTTGGATGGGCATTCTCAATATCTCAGTAATCATCGTACCGCGCTTCTGCCATGTTGTCGGCTGTAAAATGCACAAGATAAGCCTCCCAGGATGGCTTGTAGTCGTAGCATTCACTAGCCGAGACCTACGCAGTGCATGAACGCCCTCCGCGTACCCGCAGACGCCCAAATGTCATGCGCTTTTCCCCCATATTTGGAGCTTGCCTCCCTCATGCCTGTATTGTAAAAAGCGTGTTCGCACCAGGCCAAGGGTCTGTTCATTCTGGCCTGTGCCCACTGCCTGCAAGCAGTCGGTGCTTATGGCAACAGCACGCCAACGAGAACTCGCTAGCGCGCCAGTGCCAGCCTGCGCGCGTTTGTGAACTAGTTCGTGTAGCCATGAACGTTGCGGCCCAAAAAAAGGTGAACTCAATATAGAAAACATCGGCGGAAGACAAAAAAGTTAACTTACAAAAAAAAAAGCACGTACCCGCGGGGATTCGAACTCGTGACTCGCAAAACATTTGCGGTGGATTCTCAGCGCCCCAGACCGCTAGGCCACGGAGCGGGACGCGAATGCCTTGCTAATATAGAGTATATATTGTACAACCGGTTTACACTTTTATTTAGTTTTGGCATTTCAAGCCGCTTAGGTGACTATTTGTTGTACTGCGATCGTGCAGTAAGCGTCGCCCGAGTTTCCACAGTAGCTCACGTCTAGCAATTGCATTTCGTAGACGGAAAAGCGTTCGCAGATGCGTAGTCGTGCTGCTGACCGCTGTGCTTGTTCGCCCAGCGCAAAAAAGGGCTTCCCGCGCCCTAGTTTTACGCTGTACGGTAAAAATATCAGTTGATTTTATTTGCTTAGTACCTATATTGACTTCGCTGACTCTTCTCCCGCCTTCAAGAGGCCTTATATTTTCCTACTGGCGTACCAGTCAGCGAAGCGTCGCATGTGCAGCGCTTGTGTGAAGCGACCTTGACTTGGAGCTAGATACAGTGTACAAACAAACCAAGTAAAGAAAGGCACATTCTTCCATTCACAAACGTGTCCTGGCTTCGTTTCAACTAAGCGAACGAATTGCGACCAAGCAATTTTTTTTTAACCTCCTTGATTGCGACGACCCGCCGGCGGCCGGCGGACGAAACGCTGGGCCGACTGACTCTGTCGGCCGGGGAGCCGTGCAGTAGCGCAGCCGTGGCGCAGCCAATTGCCAGCTCATCCCCTCCTGACGTCACACGAAAACGCCACAGAAAATGGGCGAGCGTAAAGAGAGGAGGACAGCGTTTTCGAATTAGTTTTTCTACTAAATAAAATCGCGTGAACGCGCCTAGAGTGGTCGAAACATGGCCTGGGGACTCCGGACTACTATTTGCGCTAGTAATCCCGCAATGTTTACATATCACTTCAGTGTCCCTTTAAACCCCAGAATCAATCAATCAACTCCGAGCCATTCACCTTAGCCTCCTCTGGGTGCTTGAATTCTTGTCTACAGGTGGCACCAAACAAGTACGACGGATCAGGGTTTTAACGGACAGTGCTGCGGCACTCAAAAACCTGGTTGGGTTGTACCCACGCGAGTGACCTCCACGGAATATGCCATAAAGCAGACTTGCCGCGAACTACAACAGAACAACAATATTCATGTCAAGGTCGTCTGGTTACCCGGACACTCTGGCAACACGGGCAATGAGACTGTACACAAGCTGGCCAGTGAGGCCCGCTCTTCCCACCACTCGCAGTGTGAGCTCACCCCTCTCAAATTCCTGAGTGATAGCCCTAAAGAGAAGCGAAGAAGGAACAAGCTTCAAAGGTCCAAAGAGCTCCTGACCCACGTACCACCCCTTGAGGATCCCCTACCTAAGAGTTTTACTCGGGGCGCCCAAGTGTTCGTGGTGAGAGCACGAAGTGGCTTTGCCGTTACGGAGGACGCGGTGGCAAGGTGGAATCACGCAAAGAAATACTCCAAGCAGCCGAACCCTCCACCTTTCTCGCCGTCCCAGTGTAATGTGTGCTTGGCCGCCCAGCCGGCCAACATGCGTCACCTGGTGTGGGACTGTGAAGGACTGAAGGACGCACGTGACAAAAATCGCCCGTAATCTGTATCCACATACGAGGGCTGGATCCGGCCAACACGCGACCTCAAGAGAATTCTACTTTCACTGTGGACATTTGCGTGTGAAGCCTCCATAGTGCGACGCACGTAACCCCCTTCCCTTTTCTCCCTCGCACCGCAACAGGCCTAGTGCCGTCCTATTCATAATAAATTTTACAACAACAATTCGTATTTTTGCCGTTTTTCTCCGGCCTTTTTATTTTGGTCTTCGCGTTTTTTATACGTTGAAGACGAATATTCTTATTTATTAAGTCTCTCTCTCTTCCGTTTTTGACTTTTTGGTTTATCAAACTGTCGTATTTCAATTGTCTGCCTTGTTACTCTATCTCCAATTACTGTGCTACTCGCAAACACAGGGGGATAAAAGAAGCAATGAGGGAAACATGCGGCTCCATCCATGATTTACAGAATACGTTGAAGGTTGTATAGTTTGAGCCGCGAAGTAGGTCACAGGGAAGTCAGCCGGGGGTTGATATGAAGGGAATTTTTGAAGAGAATGGATTAGAGGGTGTTTGTTGACCCGCCGCGGGGGCATACCGAAAGGTTCTAAGAACCGCCGGAAGCAGACAAGGCGCTGAGAGTGGGGTCCTTACCAGAAACTATCTGCAAGCCTCAGGTCAAAAGAGAAATATGAGAAGGGGGGAAATAACTAGGTCAAGCAAAAAAGAAAAAAAGTGGAAAAAAAAGAGGAGAAAAAAACAGGGAGGGAAACCACACAAACCCACACAAAAAAGAAAAAGCAATAACCGGACAACTGAAATGGCACGTGTCGCCCACTGCAACATTCCTGGAACAGGCCTGTCCTGAAACTCAAAAACGAAAAGATAAATTTAGAGTGACCTACGGGGCACAAGACAAAGCGGCAAAAAAGGAGAAATAAAATAAATAAAATGGAATTCCGAAAGCAAAGATTCGAGGTATGCGGACGAGTATTAAGCTGGAAGCTAAGGAACGAAAATAAAATAAATTAGGTGAGCTGGTAAAGAGCAGAGGGAGGGGTCATAGTCTTTGGATAAGGTATATGCAAGACAATGCCTAATTCTGTATTTCCGGTGAAGTTAGAGTGACATACGGGGCATCAGACAAAGCGGAGCAAAAAAAAGAGAAATAAAAGCAGTAAAATGGAATTCCAAAAGCAAATGTTGGAGGTATGCGGGCGCGTACTAAGCTGGAAGCTAAAGAATGAAAACAAAAGGAATTAGGAGACCAGGTAAAGAGCAGAGGGAGGGGTCATAGTCTTTGGATAATTTATATGCAAGACACTGCCTAAAGCTGTATTCCCAGTGAATATCTCAAGGATTCCAAGTTGCCCCCTAGACGCATTAATTCCAGCAGGTTCCAGGGAGTTGAATTTGTGAATTAGATAGAATTCTCGGTATTTCCTCTCCCTAGGCGACTTCAAGTTTGACTGAAGTATATACAACTCAAGGTCATCAAAGTTGCGACCTGGTTGGTTGAAGTGCTGCGCTACAGCTATGGAGGATTTGCTAAGATTATCTGCCCGGTGACCATTAAGACGTAGACTCATAGGTTGACTCGTTTTGCCTATATATTGTTTGTGGCACATTGAGCATTCCAGCATATAAACAATGTTGGATGAAGTGCCCGTAAAACTTGAATTAATCTTGTGGACATAATTACTGGCTGTGCTTTTTACAATGCAGTCGTTCTGCAGGTGCCTGCAAGTCTTGCATCTGGGACGGGAGCAGCTGGCTATGACTGGTTGCTTTGAAGGCCCTGTTTTAGCATGCACTAAAATGCCTTTTAGATTCCTGTTTCTCCGGTAGTTAACCCTTGGTGCTTCCGGAAAAGTATTTTCAAGTCGGTCGTTACTGGCTAAAATGGGGTAGTACTTCCGCAGTATATTGTTTACGTTTGGGAGGGCGTTTGAAAATTTAGTTATTAGGGCAGGTGGCCTGGCGCTTTCGTTTTGCCGCTGTTTCTTGAGAACGTCATCCCTTTTGAGATTAGACACACGTTGGTACGCCTGATCGAGCGAGCTTTTGGGATGGTTTGTGTTCATAAGGGTGGACTTCAGTTCGTCTAGGTGCTCTACGTAGTCCCTGTCATCACTGCATACTCTTCTAAGCCTGGTGGCTTGTCCTACAAAGATCCCTTGCTTGCAGTGTCTAGGGTGGTGGCTTTTATAATCTCGGTACTGCTGCCTGTCTGTTGGTTTTCTAAAAAGCGTTTGGTTATGTTTACCGTTGTCTAGAATGAGGGTAGTATCGAAGAAGTTCACTTCTTTTTCAGAATACTGGCAGGAGAATTTAATAGTCGGATGCGACGAATTGAGATTAGATATAAACGTTTCTAGAGTCACGCGACCATGTTCCCAAATCATGAAGATATCGTCTATGCAGGGGAGATAAACCTGAGGTTTATAATCCTCATATATATATATATATATATATATATATATATAGATATATATATATATTATATATATTATATATAATATATTGTACGTTGATTATGGACGCGATTGATGTAATTGTCACAGGCATTCATGCAAAGACAATTCCCCGTTGGGGATATTCGGCTTGGTGCACGGCTGACGACGAGGAGGCAGAAGCATCGGTTGGGTACGGGCCGATCGAGTATCGCGTCAGACATAGCTTGCTCAGCACGAAGAACCTCGGCTTCTCCGCAGCTCTAACTGCTCGTTAGTGGTCCAATAAACCACGCTTCAGTTTGGTGGAGTGTGCGGGTTCGTTCCGAGCGTGACTCTACCTTCGCATCGCAAGACTCCGATACCACATCCTGGAGTGACGGAGCAGACGGCTACAGCCCGTGATGCAGCTGAACACCGACCGGGACATGGCACCTTCCTCACCACAGCCCATCATGTGTTCGGGTGTGCTTCGGCAGCGAGACCCCCCTAACTTCGATGGAACGGATAACAACGACGTGGAGGAGGGGCTGTCGCAGTACGAGCGAGTGAGCACGCACAACAGATGGGACGATCGCATGAAGCTTAATGACGTTGAGTTTCATTTGGACCACCTAGCGAAGAAGTGGTTCCACAACAACGCAGTCACCATGGCTACCTGGGCTGAATTCAAAAACCGTATTGTCGAGGTCTTCGGCCGTCCCGCCGTGCGGAAGCTTCTTGCTGAGCAGCGTCTCCGCACACGAGCACAGCGTCCTGGAGAGACCTTAACCAGTTATATCGAGGATGTTGTGGACCTATGCAACCGTGTTGATTCAGCTATGGCGGAAGCAGAGAAAATTAAGCACCTGATGAAAGGAATCGATGATGATGCTTTCGAGATGCTGTTAGCGAGAGAGAGAGAGAGAAGGAACTTTATTTGAGCCCAAACTGGTAGAAGGAAGGGGGTGACAGGGAGGAAGTCACCTAGCCTTCCCCGTTAGATGGCGGCCATGAGCCCGTGGGCCCTAGCGGCATCTTCCGCCAGCTGGACGAGTAGTTGTTGTACGTCGGGGTGAGAGCTGAGCAAGGTGGCCTCCCATTGCTCCTGAGTCCTGATGTTTAATGCTCTATTAGGGAACGAGGTTCTGTGGGCATGCCCATATGATGTGTTGTAGGGTGGCTTTGTCTGCACACCACTTGCATCTGTCGGAATACGTGTCTGGGTAATATCGGTTGTAGAGAACAGGGTTGGGGAAGGTGTTCGACTGTATTCGTCTCCACGCAACCGACTGCCATCTGTTGAGGGAAGAGTGTGGTGCAGGGTACTTGAGGCGACTCAACCTGTAGTGGTGTGTGATCTCCCTGTACGTGGCCAGCCTGTCTCTGCTCCCCGTGAACGTAGGCCCGATGTCTCCGTCGAGGTCAGCCTGGTTGCCGAAATCTCGGGCTGCCTCGTGAGCCAGTTCATTCCCCGGCAGGGATGAGTGCGCTGGTGTCCATACAAGGCGAACATGCCTGCATCTGTCGCCAATAAACGTAGAAAGAATTTTGGCCGCTGGCCGGGATATTCGTCCCGCCAGGAAGTTTCTTATTGCTGTCTTGGAATCAGACACAATAATTTTGGCTTCCGTGCTAGCTATTGCGAGCGCAATAGCCGCTTCTTCCGCCACCTCAGGGTGCGTCGTCATGATTGTGCCCGAGGTCACTGAGTTTCCTTGCTGGTCTACTACGGCTACGGCCGCAGCCGGTCGGTCGTGATAATCCGCAGCATCCACATAGAGGACATGTGGGTTCCCGCACAGCTGCCGGTGAAGTGCAGTAGCTCTGGCGGTTCTTCTGTCTTCATGATGATCCGGGTGCATATTTCGTGGTATGGGAGAACAATGGATGTATGATCGAGTGCTGTCATCCAGAGAGCATTTGATACCCTGTTGAGAAGCGAAGGGGATGCGCAGGGACCTTAGAATTGCGCGGCCAGTCTCGCTGCACGAGAGCCTGTGCAGCTGTGCTATTCTTTGTGCTTCTACTAGCTCTTCCAGGGTATTGTGCACCCCCATTGCTTGGAAGCGCTCCGTGGATGCCATGACGGGTATTCCTACAGCTTGCTTGTAGGCTTTCCGGATGATGCACTGGAGCTTCTCTATTTCTGCTCTTTTGAAGTTCAGAAAAGGAGCCACGTATATGATGCGACTTATAATAAAAGCATGAACCAGGCGCAGTAAATTTGCCTCCTTGAGGCCGTGGTGTTTGTTAGCTATAAAGATCTGCGAACCGTTGCTGACATTATCACCCAGTGCCGAAGCTACAAAGAACTCCGCAGACAGAGGGCGCTTACCCAGGGCTCTTCTGTCCAGTGAGAGCCGCTGTCGAGCTTGACGGAGGCGGGAGCCGACGCATCCTTGATGCGGCAGCTTCACCAGTTTGTTCGCAAAGAAGTTGCTCGGCAAGTGTCACTTCTTACCCTGGAGCCTGGATCAACGATGTCACCGTCTGTTCCTGGCCCATCTCCTCGATACGGAGTGCCTCCGCAGCCTACCGAAGTGACTCCTTCCGTTGTCTCGCCGACGCTTCCAGCGCTTCGCCACATGATCAAAGAACAGGTGGCTGAGGCACTGCCACCCACTCTGTATTATGCACCCCTCACGTATGCCGAAGCCATGGGGAGACCGGTACAGCCAGCTGGGACGTCTTTTCGGGCCATGCCGCCAACCCCGCCACGCTCTGCGGTACACAGGAATCCGCCACCGGGTAATCCGTGGCGCACGGCTGATAATCGCCCCATCTGTTTCGCCTGCCGTCTTCCAGGCGATGTGGCCCGTTACTGCCGCCGCTGCGTGTCCACGATGAATGATGACGTTAGCCACACTTTTGGCTCTCCACACGGGTATTCGCAGCTAATGACCGACGTACCACCCAGGTCGCCGTTACCTGCCTCCGGTTACAACGATTTCAGCCGTCGTGACGCCGGTAGCCGCCGTTCAAGCTCCCCACGTCGCCGCTCACTATCGCCTATGCGACGTCGTTCAAGCCCAACTGAACAGGAAAACTAGCCGCCGCAGTTCCGGAGGCCAGAGCTGCCCGACTTTCGAACTGTAAAAGGCCTACAAATGTAATCGATGTATCTGTTGAGGGTGTACGTACAGACGCACTAGTCGACACAGGCGCAGCCGTCTCCGTTATTACCGCCGGTATTTGCCACTCGTTTAGAAACGTTACGACGCCCCTGCCGCAATTTTCGTTATGTACCGCAACTGCGCAACGAGTAAAACCTTTGGCAGCCTGCACGGCGCGTGTCACGATCCAGGACGCCGTGTGCCCCGTCGAGTTCCTCGTGCTGCCATCCTGCTCCCATGACGTCATTTTAGGCTGGGACTTTTTATCTCACAATCGCGCAATAATCGACTGTGCGCGTGCGCAAGTAGAATTTGATTCTCCGTTGGACGCGCCTTACGCCGACCTTCAGTCCACTGCCCCTGCAAAGGTCACCGTGGCTCACGACACGGACATTTCTCCCCGCTCGGCTGCTCCCGTACTGCTCTGCTGCTCTTCCCTTCCCGACGCACCTGTTGTTTTTACGCCGTCGCCCTTATTTGCCCACCGAAAATCGCTGTCCCTGCCATTCGCCCTGCTGACAGTTCATGCTGGCACGAGCGCCATAGTAATCAACAACGAGTCCTTGGAGCCCCTTCGTCTCCTGCTCGGTGAGATCCTTGGCTGCATCGTAGTTGTTGAGCCACAGCTTGTCACCGCTGTACCAGACGACGTTTCGTCATGGGTTCCAGTGGCTGGACTGAGTCCTGCCTCGTCAGCACCAGACCTGCCGCCTCCGGGCATTGGCGCTTCGATCGATCCTACCCTCAGATCAGACCAACGAGTGAGGCTCCTCGCTCTGCTATATCGGTTCCGCTCTTCTTTTGACGGCGCAAAGGCACCGCTGGGCCGAACTACTGCAGTTGCTCACTCCATCGACACCGGCTCGCATGCACCACTGCGCCAACGACCGTATCGTGTGTCGCCGAAGGAGCGCAGCACCATTGACGAAGAAGTGAACGATACGCTCAAGCGGGGAGTAATTCAGCCCTCCAACAGTCCCTGGGCGTCTCCCGTGGTGCTTGTAACGAAGAAGGACGGTTCCATCCGCTTTTGCGTGGATTATCGCCGTCTGAACAGCATAACGCGGAAGGATGTCTATCCTTTACCATGGATTGACGCTGCCCTTGACAGTTTACAAGGCGCCGAGTTTTTTTCTTCCCTTGATCTGCGGTCTGGATATTGCAGGTACCCATGGCGGAGGCCGATCGCGCGAAAACGGCGTTCATCACTCCTGACGGCCTGTATGAATTTAACGTCACGCCTTTTTGGCCTGTGCAACGCTCCTGCCACGTTCGAGAGGATGATGGACACCATTTTGCGCTGCCTGAAGTGGAAAACGTGTCTATGTTATCTCGATGACATTGTCGTTTTTTCACCCGACTTCGATACTCATTTGAGGCGCCTGGAACAGGTTTTGACTTGCCTTGCCAAATCCAGATTGCAGCTCAACATGAAGAAATGCCACTTTGCGGCGCGAAAGTTGACCATACTGGGCCACGTTGTGTCGAAGGAGGGAATTCTTCCCGACGCCACCAAACTTCGTGCGGTCGCCGAGTTCCCTAAACCGACCACCATGAAGCCTCTACGGAGCTTCATTGGACTATGTTCGTATTTCCGCCGCTTCATTCGCAACTTTGCCGCCATAATTGCGCCCTTGACGGCGCTTCTCGGCAAGGAAAGTGGTATTGGCGCTTGGTCGAGGGATTGCGATGAAGCGTTCGCAAAGTTACGGCGACTCCTTACTACTCCGCCTATTCTGCGACACTTTGACCCGACCGCGCTAACAGAAATCCACACGGATGCCAGCGGCGGTGGAATCGGAGCTGTGCTTGCCCAACGAAAAGCTGGTTCTGAGGATTATGTCGTCGCTTATGCCAGTCGTACGCTCACAAAAGCTGAGTTAAATTATTCGGTCACGGAAAAGGAGTGCTTGGCCATCGTATGGGCGCTTGCAAAATTTCGACCATATTTGTACGGTCGTCCTTTTCACGAGGTCGCGGGTTCGATTCCCGGCCACGGCGGCCGCTTTTCTGGTGGAGGTGAAGAGCAAAAACGCCCGTGTGTACGAGATTTCGGCGCACGATAAAGATCCTCAGGTGGTCAAAATTAATCCGGAGCCCTCCACTACGGCGCGCCTCATCGCCTGCGTTGCGTAGGCGCGTTAAACCCCACAATCAATCAACGGTCGTCCTTTTGACGTTGTGACGGACCACCACGCATTGTGTTGGTTGTCGTCGCTCAAAGACCCGTCTGGCCGCCTTGGTCGCTGGGCTCTGCGACTTCAAGAGCATGACATCCGTGTGCTGTACCGTTCCGGCCGGAAGCAGTCAGACGCTGACGCTCTGTCCCGCTCCCCCTTACCGGCGGAAGACTCGTGTTCCGTTTCCGTTGATGCCGGCCTGTCGTCCTTCGACATCACGAACATGCCAGCCGAGCAGCGCAAGAACCCCTGGATTGCTTCGCTTATTGACTTCCTCTCTGGCGTGTCCTCTGCTCAAGAATCTCGTGCGCTGCGCCGACAAGCTGCCCACTTTGCAGTCCGCGACGAAATTCTGTTCAGGCGCAACTACCAATCAGGAGGTCGCAAATGGTTACTGGTAATACTTCGCCATTTGCGCACGGGCATATGCGCATCCTTCCACGCTGACCCTAGCTGCGCTCACGCCGGTGTGTTAAAAACGTATGAGCGGCTTCGCCTACGGTATTTCTGGCGGGGAATGTACACGTTCGTCGGCAAGTACATCCGGTCATGCATCAACTGTCAGCGGCGCAAATGTCCTTCTACTCCCGCGGCGGGCCCGCTGCAGCCATTGCCGTGCCCAGAAAGACCGTTCGATCCCATTGGGATAGACCTTTACGGTCCCCTACCGTGCAGAGCTGCTGGCAACCGTTGGGTCATTGTGGCAGTGGATCACCTTACGCGCTATGCAGAAACCGCTGCTCTAGCAACTGCCACGGCATGTCACGTCGCGTCCTTCCTGTTACGCCGCTTCATACTTCGCCATGGTGCCCCTCGAGAGCTGCTCAGTGACCGAGGTCGCGTCTTCCTGTCGGAAGTCATCGAAGCCCTCCTGCGGGAATGTCGAATTGTTCACCGAACTACATCGTCCTACCACCCGCAGACGAATGGCCTCACAGAACGAGTTAACCGCACCTTGAGTGATATGCTTTCGATATACGGGGCGTCAGACCATTCTGACTGGGACGTGATACTTCCCTTTGTCACGTACGCCTACAACACGGCCACGCAGACGACGACGGGATTCTCACCTTTTTTCCTGCTCTACGGACGGGAGCCAGCATGCACTCTTGACACAATTTTGCCGTATCGCCCAGATCAGGCCGAGTTCGCACCCATTTCGGAAATACTCAAGCATGCCGAAGAGTGCCGTCAGCTCGCCCGCTCGCTCACATCTGAACACCAGCAACACCAGAAGCATAATCTCGACGCTTCCACCGCGGCTCCCACCTATAGGCCTGATTCACTTGTCTGGCTTTGGGTCCCATGCCCCACACCTGGTCTCTCACCGAAGCTGGTTGCAAAATATCATGGACCCTACAGAGTCCTCAAGCAAACTTCACCAGTGAATTACCTCATCGAACCAGTTGCGCCTGCACCCGACCGTCGACACCGTGGACGCGAAATAGTTCACGCCAACCGGCTGAAAGAATTACGATCCTGTGGTCTCCTCGTCACCTTGAGTCGCCATGATGGCTCCTTTTCTACCGGGGGCGAATATTGTAGCGTTGATTATGGACGCGATTGATATAATTGTCTCAGGCATTCATGCAAGGACAATTCCCCGTTGGGGATATTCAGCTTGGTGCACGGCCGACGACGAGGAGGCAGAAGCATCGCTTGGGCACGGGCCGATCGAGTATCGCCTCGGACATAGCTTGCTAAGCACGAAGAACCTCGGCTTCTCCACAGCTCTAACTGCTCGTTAGTGGTCCAATAAACCACGCTTCAATATATGTAGTTTACAAAATAGTAGACGCTCGATTAAAAACAAAAACAGTGGTTTACTGACGTTTCGACTGGAGGACCAGTCTTCATCTTGAGTATGTATATATATATATATATATATATATATATATATATATATATATATATATATATATATATATTGTAAGCACAGGCGTCCTCGTTCTTTCATAACTGTTACTCGAATGGCCAATCCCACCTAGCAACTCATCATCAGTGTGGCGCACGCGAGCACCACATTATCTTCTTCATCTTTGATCCTCGCGCCTTCTTCACCATCGCGTTTCTGCAACGGCCTCTTGGCGAGGTTGCATCGTCATTAAACGCGTGCTTCAAGTCTCCCGTGTCTGGGTCTTTCACGTGGTGGAGGTGCACCGCGATCCACGTACGCTCTCCCCGGCTTCTACCTGGAGCTTCACTCAGGTCGGCGTGTCCATCTTCCCACTCACAGCATGCCGGAAGGCGATCCGACCAACCCTGCTGATGGCCCAGCACCCGCAAGCCCACTTGCCCCAGCGTGGATGATCACCAGCCCACAGCGAAACCCTCAGAAGTTTTCAGGACTTCCTGGAGACTACGTACACGATTGGCTCGACGAATATAACCAGGTGAGCACCTTCAATCGGTGGGATGATGAACTCAAGCTCACCAGTTTCAGTTTTCATCTAAGAGGAGTCGCTAAGACATGGTACCTGAATAACAAGCGGGACTTAACTGAGTGGTCGCGGTTCACCGCAGAAATACGTCGAATATTTGGCACGTCCCCTTTGCGCTCAGACGCGGCCAAGAAGAAGCTTGCTGAATGCTATCAGAACCCCGCCGAATCGTACACGTCGTACATTGAAGACGTTTTGGCGTTATGTAAGCGAGTGAACCGAGAAATGCCTGAGTCTGATCGAGTGAAGCACATCCTCAAGGGCATTTCTTCCTTTGCGTTCAAAGCGCTCGCCGTGCAAAACCCGACCACTGTCGGTGATATCGTGACGATTTGTCAGCGCCTAACTGATCTCCAGGCCTTGCACCTGCAGCCATCATCTTCCGACACACTTGTACCTGGCCAAGGCAACCTGCGCGCCATGATAAGAGCAATAATTCGCGAAGAGATGCATGGGAAGACGTCATCGAGCTTTCCGGTGGTGCAGCCCCAGACATTCGGCTCCAGTCTGCGGGAGATTATCAAGGAAGAACTGGCCGCAGGCACGTGATCTTCACCTCTGAAGACCGACTTTCGCGCCGGGCCTGCGCACTCTGATGTGGTTGCGATGCCACACATTCCGTCCTCGCCCTCCGTTCCTGAGGCTCCCCATGTTCACCTGGCCCCCGTCTCCGCTGCATACCAACCGGCCACTTAACATGCACCATACTACCCACCATGGCGGCCGCCTCGCCCAACATGCTACTACTGCGGCATCCGGGGCCATATTTCCAAGTTCTGCCGACGGCGACATCGGGATGAACGTCAAGTATTTTCTACTCCGCCACGGGGTGATTCCCGGTACACGTACGACTACCGACCGCAGCCATTTATCCATTCTTGCCGCCGCTCACCTTCTCCTCCGGACTCCGTTGATCACCGTGCCAAAAGCAGGTCTGACCGCCGCCGATCCCCTTCACCTTTCCGTCGATTTTCGTCACCCCTCCGGCCAGCCTCTCAGAACGTCGACCGCCGCGTGGAAAACTAGGAGCCGCAGTTCAGGGAGGTAGAACTGCGTCACACGGAAAAAAGACAAATCCTCCTGACCGGCCATGCAATATTTGGGAAGTTGTTGTCGAAGGAATTCCCGTCGAAGCTTTACTGGACACTGGCGCGAGCATTTCCATTATTCATGCGGACTTGTGTTCACGGCTTCTGTTGGTCCTGCTCTACGCGGCGTCAACAAAAATGTGATTCAGCCTTCCGGGCAGTGTACAGCGCGTGTATTCATCGAAGGCATCCGTCGTTACATTCTCTTCGCAGTGTTAGCCCCATGTGCTCATCAGATGATCCTAGGTTGGGACTTCTTGTCATAACCCAGCAAACCACGTTACGTCATGCAGATATCCCGGAGACGTCAGCAATTGACATTGCAGATGTCCAGGAGACGTACCGATGGGGTCAGAGTTACATATATTCAACGTTGCTACAACTGCAAAAAACCCATCCAAATCAGACGAAGGATAACGTACAGTAGACGTCTCATGATACTCTTATATGCTGTTTACGGGACGTTACCTTAGTGGTACGTCATATGGATATTGTAGTGGTACGCGTGCAAGACGTATATAGATGTCTGTTCTACATTGGTTTTCTGTCTTTGGCACAAGCATTAGTTTGTTGTATTCATGACTTGTGTACGTTAGTATGATATTGTTGATATGAACCTGTATGCCTGAAATTTACATTCTTTATACATTATTTGGAAGTTTGGCCAGCCCCCTTTCCAAGGTTGCCTACGTGTTGTGGGCATTTATACTTCAAATACATGTCTTACTAGCTATTCAGCACGTGTACTGTTTGCTGTTACTTGTCACCTGGTTTCTAGATTAATGTGTTTCCACTTTTGAAGTGCTGCATTCTGCATGAGGTCTCATATGTGATGTGCCAAGCTGACCACACACTCTCGCAAAAGCACACGAAGCACAGCTCTAAACAAGAAATGTCGCATCGAAAACAAGAGGCAGTAAGTAACAGCAAACCAGTCCTGATCAGCAAAAGCGCCCTGGACACTAAGGCAACCACAGTAGCGTCATTGAATTGTACCATACAGCACGGCTGTACAGGCCTTCTGCAAATGAACTATCACAGAAACAATTAAAAAATTCAACCAAAAAAAATGACAGTCTCCCATCCTATCTGTAAGTACCTGCAGCTGGGTAGTAAGAACGCTTTCAAAGTACACATAAAACACAAAAAGAGTTCAAGTAAAACAGTTTATATTGACTTCCAAATTATGTAATATGCTTTCGCAACACAACCACTTTAATTTTCATTCCTATCTGCCCTGGCCCACAGGGTACACATTGCACAATTACAAGAACAGTACAAATATTCATGACTATAAATAAGTCACACACAGCAGAAAGGTTGACAAAAATAGGAAGAAAACCAAACATGTAAACACAGGGTACAAGCACAAGATGGTTATGCAACTTGAAATATCGCACATTAAAATAATTGGGTGACAAACAACTCAAGAACAGAGTGAAAACAAAGAAATGATTGAATGGTGGTTATAAAAACACAGCAAATTTACAAAACTTAATAGTTCACATGTAGTGAAAAGTTTGTGGAACAATAAAACAAAAGCACCTAGGAAACACAGAAGTGGTGTTGAGTGGTGGTTGTGAGTGCCGTACAAATTTAAGCCACCTTAAACAAACCAACATCTAGGGAAATGGTTAGGATCTATAGAAAAGGTGTGTATAAAGAAATGAGTGTACGGCGGTTACAGGAGCAGTAGAAATTTACGTGATGAAATGATTCACACTAACAACAAAACTTTAGAAACAACTTATTGAATTCTGGTTAGGAAAACAAAACTTTACACTATTTCAATATTTCACACGAAGTGATATGATTTGGGAACAAACGAAAAAACGTGGAACACGGAAATGATTGAATATTAGTTACAAGAAGACAGATTTACATGACTACGTGGTTCACACCAAGTGATACGCTCAAAGAACAATAACACAAAATAAAAATGCTGGAAGCACGGAAATGATTCGATGGTGGTTCAATGGTGCATGCCTCCATCATCAGTTATGGTAGGGGATTCTTGAACAGTTTGCGTTCTTCGTTTTGGTGCCAGAAACTGCCAAAATAGTTGCAGACCGGATTGGTTAAAAAGTGAGTAAAAATTTCATGGTCCAAAGGCTGAAATAAATTTAATACCGCTTCTAGCAATAAAAACTAAGAAGCCGCAGGTTGTCGACAAAGCTGATATTTGGGCAGGATATGACAGACAATAAAAATCTGGGCCCTATACATTGTCTGGTGAAAGAATTTGATGTCTGTAACAGGACGAAGATATCTAGTTACACACAATGCAGGATGCCACTCGCAGGTAGAAAAAAGCATGCTTTTCTTTTTCCCTAACCAGGAGAGCTCCTCCAAGTTGGCCGTCAACAGTAGCTTGAGCAGGCGCCTTGTGCAGACCGTTGCAGCAGCACCTCCCTTGCAAGCGAGTTCTCCAATCTAGGCATGGGTACAGGAAAATCTGTGTTGTTTATACAGCTTTTTAAGACTTGTATAATACAGAATGGCCGCCTACCATTGTCCCTGAAAAACACAGCGTATGACAGCTGCATCTTACCGGTACTCACCTTCGTGGCAGAAACTTCCAGGATCACTAAAAGGGTCTAACTTAAATTAAGGACGACTTAGCAGGCAATAGAACGCTTGATGTGGATGATGGGTATAACATTAAGGGACAGGAAGAGATCGGAGTGAATATAATTTAATGTCAGCATTGGCACTACTAAGGCAACCTTAAAACCAACTATGACTGCTAATGTGAGGTAACACTATTTATAAGAACTATATTTCGTGAATGGGGACTCTGAGGACATTAGAGCCCAGCTACAGGTCCCATCTAAACTTGCAAAATATTTTTCTGTGTCTATCCTAACCGCTTGGTTTATTGAAGTGACAATATATACACGGATGAAGCCATGTCCACAAAATGGGGCAAAAGGAAACATGCACAAACCCGGACAGCGTCACTGCCATGGACGTATACTTCCTGCAGCAGAATGGCTAGGTGGGCTAGTTGGTATATATGCATAACTAAACCATCACAAAGCACATCACTGAAAAACTCGTCATGTTGTCCTGTTCGCCTGTCCTGCTAGGCCTACATATTTAGTTGAAGTATACGTTGTACAGCAGGAAGCATCAAAGTAGTGCAAGAAATTTTTACAGCACAATCACATTCACACATAGTCTAAGTTGCACCAGTCAGCAGCCTGCAACATGCAAGTTACTAGGAAACAACAGGCCAGACACCAGAATCATACTCTGCCTTAAACCTGCGATATCCCAAATGCTGTGTTACTCTGATCACCAAGGTGTGTTACACACTAAATGCATTAAGCTGAAAATTTCATAAGTCATAGAAATTTAACATCCATTTTTGACATTTTTGAATATTTTTACTAGGATTCTGAAAGGTTAATTTACGTTTGCGATGCTGCAGTAAGAGTACGAAGCAACAACCAGCGCTGCTCATACTACTGTACTAGTTACGACATGCGTGTAGTTCTGACGTTTACAAATAAATTCGGGTTGCATACACGTTGTTCATTCCAACATTTCACGACCAAACTGAGCGTTCGAAAAGATTGAACACTCATTCGAAACGCGAAAAAAGCGTCCAATTGGCATTTTAATCTATTGCTCTATTCTCGGAATTCACTCGATTTATTATTTTATTTTACTGCTACACGCACGGCAATCATTCAATTTATTGTGCACGTTTTTTAACCGGAAACTATTATGACGAGAAAAAAAACGGCATCTGCAGGAACGAAACAAAACCCAATATCGCGCTAAAAGTACACTGATGTCCGTGTAACGCATACACGCCTATATTCGCACGTGCGTTATATTCGCACACGCACTTATATTCACACTCTCCAGCTTCCCTTATTTCATTTCATATCAAAACATTCGCCTAGCAAAACAGGACAGAACACAAACACTTCAGCAAACACAGGGCTAGAAATAGCGCTTGAATTGATTCTGTTTACAAACGCAGCAGCCAGGTACAAAGGTCTACCGACAAATCTCCGCAACACACAAAGCGAGTCCCTCAAATCGTTAGGGCTAACCGCTTACGCATACCGAAGTTTGAGAGCAACTCTGCTGCGTTAAATACATATTGCAAAGAAACAAGGTTCACTAGTACTCACTTACCTCCACTACTTGGCAGTATTACTTCGTCCAGTAGATAAATCTATGGAAGTGAAATCACCGACATAACGAATGTTGAAGGCGTGCACACCCGTGCCGTCACCGGCCTGTAGCACGCGTATCGATAAGGAGTGCAGTTAATACAACTGTCAGACGATCGGACTCGCCGCGAGCGACTTCCTGTCTCGTGTTCGTCCGAGGGAAAAACTAGTTCCTGAAAGACACCCACCTTGATAAAACGCGTTGCGAAATAGATGCCCAAGTTATTGTTAAATACAGATATTAGTTGCCATTTATATACAAGAAAAGCTTGAGCGTGGGTATTTCTTAAAGAAAACAGTCATTTTACCGACAATCTAGATTACGGCATTTAAGGCAACTTCAGGGTCTCCAGTGGAAATACTGCTGCCGTGGGGTTGTGGGCGCCGTAATATTACTGCTTGTTCTGAGGCCGCAACCACTTGCGGCGTATTTGCCGCGCTTTCGCGCGTCGACATCGCCACGCGTTGACGGCGTCGGCAAAATGCACGGCGACGTGAGCTGACGCGGGAGGAGGAGCAGCAGGAGGGGAAAACTTTAACAGGTAGATCGAGCTTCGAAGTGGGCGGGGTCCTCAGTCCAGGACTCCGTTGGTGCGGCCTGCCGTCTTCGCCCTTTCAGCGAGCCAAAGCTTCTTACTTAGGTCCGAGCTGGCAAGTTCACTCTCCCACTGCTCCTATGTAGCTACGCCGATGTCTATGCTGCTCGCCAGATAGTCAGCGTCGACGCAGCGCCAGAAAGCATCCGAAAGCAGGCGACATCGTCCGGATTCCATGTCCATCTCCTGGTTTGGGGTCATTACGTTCGCAGAAAACAATCATTTTTTTAACGTGCGGTAATTTGGTGCCTTGAGGCAAGTAACAAGCTATTTCTGTCCGAAAGTGCGCATTCCTCCGTGGCTAGCTTGGCTTTCATCGGGGAGATCGGGGGTTTGGGAGAGCTTTTTGCGAGTTAAATACGGGAGCTCTGGCTACATCGCTTGTAGTGTTAGCATGATGGGCTTGTCTGCAAGATCGGTGCGTAACTAACAAAGTTTATCAACGCCAGAAATCTATTGATTTGTTGTAGGTTTTAACGCGCCGACGCAACGCAGGCGATGGGCGCGCCGTAGTGGAGGGCTCCAGATTAATTTTGACCACCTGGGGATCTTTAACGTGCGCCGAAATCTCGAACACACGGGCGTTTTTGCTTTTCGCCTCCATCAGAAAAGCGGCCGCCGCGGCCGGCAATCGAACCCGTGACCTCGTGCTCAGCAGCGCAACGCCTTGGCCACTGAGCCACCGCGGCGGGTAATGCCAGAAATCTAGCGGTGCATTCAATTTCATTCGCGGCTACCGTAGCTTGCATAGGGGGAACGATGAAGCGCGATAGCTTTTCTTGGCTTACATAAGGGAGCTTTGGTTACATCACTTGCAGTATTAGCATACTTGACCTAGTCTCCAAGATCGGTGCGGAAGAAACAAGCGATAGCACTGCCGAAATTTGTCCAATACGACCAAAACGAATTACCCGACAATATTCGCTGGCAGCCTCTGTTAGGGTACCAAATTCTTGGGTCCATGCATTGTTTTCTGGCGTGGTCGAGTGGATTGGAGCTTATGTGCTGGTGTTGTGTTTTGAAAGTCTATGGTTCGAATCTTGGCAAAAACTCACGGATTTTTTAGTTTTTTTTTTTGCAATGAGGGTGTCATCGACTTTTTTTTTTTCAAGGCAAACAAAGGCAGAGTACCTTGCCGTTTAACCTACAATTGACGTTTGACGGTAACTTCAGTATGAAGGCAGCCCCAAAATTTGCTTTGCTCACACTTTGAATTCATGAAGCTGCAGTCGGTACGTAACATCAAGGTTAAATCAGGTAGCAAGTAAAGTTGTGGTAATTGCGTCTTCGTTCATCATGCTATATAATTTTGTTCAGATTTGACGGCAATGACCGCCGCCCTCCGCCCCCCCCCCCCCGAAAAAAAAACCTTACAAGGCTCGTTGGCAACGTCGCTTGTAAACGAGTTAATGCCTGCCTCTTTCCGTGAGGTTCGGTATTGGGCTACTGTTTTGAAGGTCAAAGGCTCAAAGCAATAGCGGTGGATTACAATACTTGCACAAAACCCCTCGGTACAAACTCCTTACAAAACACATACAAAACCCCTCGGTAACTTCAATACAGCACGCCTGCGGAGAGTTTGAAAATAAAGTATAGCAGATATAGCTAAAATAAATGTAACTGCGATAGACATGTTCGAAGTAAAAAACGGACCTACCAGCAACATCTGAACAACGTCACCAAAATATGTCCAAATGCCGTCCCCAAATGAAGCAGCAGCAACATCGAGAGTACGTCTTTAGCAAATTTGAAAGAACGTCCGACATTAAGGTACCAGCAACGTTATCTCAACATCCAAAAATTTTCATTAAAATATTGCTTGTTGTACAGATGTCTAATAGAGATACTGCTGGGACATAGACGTTCGGATCTTTTTGCGACGTCAGCAGATATGTTAGTGGTTTGCTGGGCAGCATCTGCTATCATTTCCTGTCGTGCACCCGCCCTTCCTCTTACGTACACGGATTTCGACACGGTACCGGACGGGCGAATACATCAATTGGTGTCAAGTTCCGATTTGGTCCTGCCTCCTGGAGAATCCGTGTTTTCCATCACGTCTGACAGCATTGTCGATGGCGATGCGCTCATCGTGGCGGCTGGACACTTCATTTCCAAAGGACTTATGATACCGGCATGCCTTGTCCGTTTTTCTTCCGCTTCAGCTCTCGTAGCCGCTGTGAACACTACGACTGAACCCATTTTGCTACCTCAAGGCGCTACTGTTGCTTTTGTGCACTGCGACGATCCCGTAATCGTTCTTCCGGTCTCTTCGCTTTCTTCTGACCAACCAAGCCACGCATCAAAGCTCTCGCCTTCCCTTTTTGCTAGTATCATCAGTTCTGACCTGACCTCGGATCAAAAAGAAGCATTGCTTAAGTTGTTGACTAAGCACCAAGGATCATTTGACTGCTACTCTTCCGTCCTTGGCCTGACGTCTGCCGCAACCCATCTAATCAAAACGGACAACTCCTGTATCGCCAGTCGCCACCCATATGGTGTGTCTCCGTCAGGAAGAAAAATTATTCAGTAAAACGTGGATGATATGCTGAAGCGGGGCATCATTCGGCCATCATCGAGCTCTTGGTCATCACCCGTTGTACTAGTTCGGAAGAAGGACGGAAGGGTGCGATTTTGTGTCGATTACCGAGCCCTGAACAAGATAACTCGTAAAGATGTATACCCGATGACGCGTATCGACGACGCTTTAGATACCTTGCAAGGTGCACAATGTTTCTCCAGCCTTGACCTTCGGTCAGGATACTGGCAAATTCCTATGGATGAGGCCGACAAAGAAAAAACAGCCTTCGCCACACCAGATGGTCTGTTTGAGTTTAACGTTATGCCTTTCGGGTTATACAACACGCCTGCAACCTTTGAGCGCATGATTGACAATGTTCTTCGTGGCTTAAAGTGGAAGACGTTCCTCTGCTACCTTTACGACATTGTTATCTTTTCTTCTACCTTTGACGAACACCTTCACCGTTTAGACGTAATTTTAACGAGCCTCGCCAATGCTGGCTTGCAAATAAACACCAAAAAGTGTCGCTTTGCGAGCAAATCGATTGATTGATTGTAGGGTTTAGCGCGCCGACGCAACGCTGTCGATGAGGCGCGCCGTAGTGGAGGGCTCCGGATTAATTTCGACCACCTGGGGATCTTTATCGTGCGCCGAAATCTCGTACACACGGGCGTTTTTGCTTTCCACCTCCATCAGAAAAGCGGCCGCCGCGGCCGGGAATCGAACCCGCGACCTCGTGCTCAGCAGCACAACGCCTTAGCCACTGAGCCACCGCGGCGGTTGCGAGCAAATCAATCAAAGTTCTGGGGCAACCGCGGCGGGTGCGAGCAAATCAATCAAAGTTCTGGGGCATGTCGTCTTCAGTCCTCCATGTTTTGGTTGAGTGCTCGGCCATGGAACCAGAAAGGAGACGCTATTTCCCGGAAATGTACCGTAAGAATATGCCACGGCACATTGCAATGTTTTTATCAGACTGTTTTGTGTTCGAGTTCGGCAGAGTTTTAGAATACCTTGATGATATCGGATTTTTAAAGCAGGTTTGTTTTAGAAAGTAGCAATCAAAGTTTCTGGGCATCTCGTCACCAGTGATGGAATCGCCCTGATCCCGACAAGATCAACGCCCGTAGTTAATTTTTCCGCGACCTCTCCGTCAAAAGACCTTCGAAGTTTTCTGGGCTGGCATCCTACTTCCGTCGGTTCATCCATAATTTTGCCCAAATAGCCTCGCCACTCAATAAACTACTAGCACCTGCGACCCCTTTTACCTCGTCTGGTGACTGCGAAGCGGCATTCCAGAACTCAAGCATGTTCTTTGACTTCTGCACCGGTTCTCTGCCACTTTGATGATGGTGCTCCCACTGTACTCCACACGGACGCCAGTGGGCACGGTATCGGCGTGGTCCTCCTACAACGGAACTCATCACCAGTAGAGGCAAGTTGTTGCCTATGCAAGCCGGACTTTAACACCTGCGGAGCAAAAACTACACTATAACGGAAAAGGAATGCCTTGCCGTTGTTTGGTCCGTCAAAAAATTAAGACCGTACTTGTACGGGCGTCATTTCTCGGTTGTGACTGACCATCACGCGCTTTGCTGGTTGTCGTCACTGAAAAAATTTGTCGGGCCGACCTCGGTCGTTGGATTCTCCGTTCACAGGAATATGATTTTACAGTAACCTGTAAGTCAGGGAAGAAACACATGGATGCGGACGCTCTTTCCCGCTGCCCGCTGTCGCCTCAGTTAGATGATGAGCGTCCTGGTGTTAACTCCCTAATTTTGCCGATTGCACCTGCCGATTACGATGCCTACAACTTGCCTGATAACTTGATCTCTCTGCAGCGGGCGGACACGTACTGCCGAGACCTCATCAATCGCCTCAGCGGCTTGGCGCAGCCTTCTAACAGCCGCTCGCGTCGCCAGCTGGACAAATTTCGACTTTTGAATGGCGCTCTGTACCCCTACAATTACCATCCTACCGGCGACAGGTGGGTTCCTGTGATTCCCCGTTCACTTCGAAAGGAGATTCTAGAAGTTTTCCATGATGCCGCAACCGCTGGCCATCTGGCGTTTCGCAAAACGTACGACCACGTCAAGAGCCGGTTCTTCTGGCCTGGCCTCGCCACCAGTGTCGCCAAGTATGTTGCATCTTGTGCTGCTTGCCAGCTCCGAAAACATAAAACCACGGTAACTGAGGGACTGTAACAACCCATGCCATGTCCATCCGCTCCTTTCCACGTCGTGGGAATTGACTTGTACGGGCCCCTGCCATTGACGACAGCAGGTAACCGTTGGATCGTCACAGCGGTGGACCATTTAACCAGATACGACCAAACTGCCCCGTTTCGTACCGGCTGCGCTTCAGAGAGTGGCTCATTTCTTTCTAAAGGACATATTCTTGCGACACGGCCCTCCCCGCATTCTTCTCAGCGACCGCGGATAAACCTTCCTCTCAACACTGCTGAATGAAGTTCTTCGCGCTGCTGGTACCGTCCACAAAAACCACATCGAGCTACCATCCCCAAACAAATGGGCTGACTGAGCAATTTCACCGCACTCTCTCCGATATGCTTTCGTTTTATATAAGGCCCGACCACACGAATTGGGACACCGTTTTACCCTTCGTCACTTATGCGTACAACGCTGCAACACAACGAACTACTGGCTTTTCGCCCTTTTTCCTCGTTTACGGCCACCCTCCATCTTCCGTCCTCGATGCTGCTTTCTTTTCTGCACCTGCCTCTCCGCAAGCGGATGTCCCAGGAGAGTTTGTCTCTCGCCTTGAACACTGCCGCCGTCTCGCACTGTTGAACACCACAGGCCTGTCAACAAGACCGCTAGTCTCGTCATGATGCGACGCATCGGACTGTTTCCTTTCAACCAGGTGATGAAGTGTCACTTGCGACTCCCAGGCGTGCAGTGGGATTATATGAAAAGTTCCTTCCACGTTTCATCGGTCCTTACACCGTTCTGGAGCAGAGTTCTCCAGTCAACTATCGAGTGGCTTCTACTCGCGCCACGTCCGACCGTCGGCCGCGGAACTGAAATTGTCCATGTCTCGCGCATCAAGCCATTTCATCGGCGCCCCTCGTCTCTTTAGCGCCCGGAGGGGCCACTTCCGCAGGGGAGGGGGGGGGGGGCGGGGGGATATTGTGAGCACAGGCGTCATCGTTCTTTTATAACTGTTACTCGAATGGCCAATCCCACCTAGCAACTCATCATCAGTGTGGCGCACGCGAGCACCACACCATCTTCTTCATCTTTCTTCCTCGCGCCTTTTTAACCATCGCTTTTCTGCAACGGCCTCTTGGCGAGGTTGCGTCGTCATTAAACGCGTCCTTCAGGTCTCCGTGTCCGCGTCTTGCAATATATATATATATATATATATATATATATATATATATATTATATATATATATATATATATATATATATATATATATTATATAATATACCGGGGTAGGGAGCTCGTTGACGAGGTCCTCGATTCATGCGGGTTTTGTGGAGTGATAAACCCTCTGTTACATTTGCTCAGTATAATCCATGAAATACTCGGACCATTGGCGCTCAGCTGCGTGCGTCGCAGGTACTACCATACATCAGTCAATCGAGAGCACGAACATATAACTTAAAAATAAAAACAGTCTGACGTTTCGAAGACTCTATGAAGAAAGAACCTGAAGTTAAAGCGATTCTATCTAATTCACGGGACAACTAACTGATTAATTTTTCCAAACTTCGTTGAGTAATCTTGCAATATATCATAAATATGCATTCGGTTCACGTATTAGTATCTCGTGAAAAGCGAATAGACATAATGGATGCATTGTTGTGTATTCTGAAGCCCTGTGTATTTCTGTTCTGTAATGTTAGAGACCTGGCTCACAGACAATTCGGTTGCAATTGTAAGATCGGCCACGTAGTGGCGGCCGTGGGAAAAAGACGTTCTAGTCTCCGCGGAGTGAGGAGGTGGCGCTATTACGCTCTCAGCAGATTGTAGTAGTAAACCCCCCAGGAAAAGTCGAGAGGGGAGCCGCTGCGGGTAGCGTAATGGTTAACGCACCGCACGCGTTATGCGGAATTGGGTTCGACTCCCGCTCGAAAAACGGCGGATTTTTTTTCGACTTATATTTCGCCTATTTAGCACTGTACTAAAGAGAAACATGCAAACACGCGTCATTCGGCACTATTAAATATCTCGGAAACAGCCGAATAGCACTGCAATGACGACTGCAACCTTGTATATATATAATATATATATATATATATATATATATATATATATATATATCCGGGAAAGTAGGGGCTCGTTGGATGAGCAAAGAAATCACTCCCAGCATTCAATTCAAGCGAGGTTTTGTGTCGAACTATGATTAATTTCTTCCAATAAATCTCGCTTCACACTTTGCTCGTATGAACTCACATAAACCACCGAGTTGGGTTCGTATACTGCAGCGCAGTGCTCTGTACACACGCTTCAGCTAAATGCGATGCTCTCTTTTTATTCATGCGAAACCATCATTTACTCGGTATTTCTAACATCTGGTGTCTTTGCTTAAAACACCTGCCAACAAAATGGTTGAAGGATGGCTCACGAAATAGGCAATAGCACGGGAACAACAACAAAGAAACACATCAAACAGTTCCGGAGTAGAGGCCACACACCTAAAGAAATCTCTAAACAGGGTTAAGTAGGTGCGTTGAAAAAAGGCAAAGTTCGGTCAATGTTGTATTTGAACTAGAAGTCTTCGGAATGGGAGACGAGCACGCACAGACAACACCACCACCGCTCGTTGAGTCGTAATGATTGAGGTGGGCCGTGGTGAATGCGACTCGGGAACGTGTGTTTGAAAGTTGGAGACGTATCCTAAAGCACACATGAATAACTTGAGACCGTGCTAATTTCAGAAGTAGCATTTTGGGGGGAGAGAGAGCGATAAACTTTATTTTGAAACCGGTGTCCAAAGGACTGCTCTGCTTCTTGGTTGGGTTACAGGGACTACAGTCCTGGCGTGTTTTTAATGTGGATCGCAAGCGTGGTCCAATAGAGCTCTTCGAGCTCCTTAGGGGGTGTGACCCATGCCTCCCACCAAGCAGGGCGCTTTGTGGCAGGAATTGGTTGCAGGGAAGATCTCAGGGTACTTTGTATGTTTGGGCATGTCCAGAGGGTGTGTTCATTTTTGGGGTATTGGTCGCAGTGTGAGCATTTCGGTGTGCCTGGAAGCCCGTCTATGTAGTGTTGTATGTGTTGTGTTGGTAGCGTGCGGGTTTGTGCTCCCTGAATGGGGACAGCGTCAGGGCGGGAGAACTTCCTGGGGTAGGGGATGGTGTTTTTTTGATCTCTGACATCCCGTAAGTACTTTCTGCGAGTCTGATGCATTTCTCGACGGTGCTCTTTTGGGTCATAGAAGCGAGGCGAGGGTATTGGGGTGCCCGAATCATTGAGAGCAGCTCCGGCTAAGGCATGGGCCTTCTCATTTATTTTTACACCTGCGTGTCCAGGGACCCATATTGGGGAGTACCATATTACCGCCTCCCTAAATGGGCTCTTTGATAATGTGAACGAGGGTATGTGCTGTGAAATATAACCGAGGTAAGAAAAAAAAAACGCAAAGGGAAATGAAAAAAGAACACAATGAAACGTGTGTTGAAATCGCAACCTTTCACAGTCAGTGCATCAAGAGCAATGTTAAGGTGTACTCGTATTTTTTATACCGAGAGCCAACACCTTTTACAGTAACCTACATTGCAAATTTACATTAAGCTACTCGCGCATCGGCTAACGTCAGAGAAATTTGTTAACATAAATTATTGGCCTTAGTGCCACTGACGTTCCTGCTAGTAGGGAATCTGATTATGTCTATTCTGCTCACTCTCATTTGGCCAGAATGCACGGAAAGTCTATGCACTTTTATCTGTAAAATAAAGGCAGCAGAAGAGAAACAAGAACTTGGAAGCGTGACCTGCACAGACGCCGTTTCGTGCCAGTGCAAATGGAAAGGTAAGCCTAAACTTCTTTGTTCTTGTCTTTCGTTCCGACCGGGATAGACGCGAATGAAAATGGTTGCTTAAACAGGAAGTTTTATGCAGGCAGATGTTTCGAATGTGGCATGTGTTAAACGTTACACATGCCCCACCGCACGCACACATGATATGGGTTAGCTTGTCTAATGAAAACAATCAGCCGTACCTCCGTATGGCTTACAACTGAGGCGCTTGCGGGTTAATGGCGGTTCAGGAATTTTACTTAAGCGAAAGTGTTTCTTAAAAAAATGTTTTCTACTTCATCGACTTTCTGCTTCGTCAAGCCATCGGTCTACCACTTACGGAAGTCGCCAAGCGGCTTCCAGCGTCTTATTACAGGAAAACATCAAAGCACCTTTCAACTAACAAAATCAAACACGAGTATTTCTTACATGCAACCTCAACCAAAGCCAGAGACTAAAATCCGCTCTCCCAAAGTCCCAAATAAAACAAAGCCCAAAGCTAACGTCCAACCCTGCTTAGATAACGTATTGCATCAGCATTATCTTCGCTAACCGTGTGCACTGGAAACCATATTTTTCATGTTACGTGAGGTCTGCAAGGACAGGAGGGCGAAGACATCCCATTGTTGTACGTGCAAGTGGTCTATGATTGGTGTACCACTTATGGAACCCACTTCATGAAGTTGGCTTTCCAGCAGGGTGTTTACAGTTGACTTTCATGCAGTGTGCTTTGCTTGGACATCGACGCCTTCAGTTGGGCAAGTAGTAATGTGTAATGTGACAAGGTGCATTTGCGACATTCCGTACGAATGAGCAAAATTTGAAGGCGCGATTCACAAGCGCACATCTCGTAAGTACGCGTATTCTGGATACAGCAATTTGCAAAATGATTCCAAGCAAGTCCTGTTCGGACAGGTGAATTTGGAGGCCATGAATCAGCAACACAGTTTTCGGGCCATACTCCTGCACAACGCGCGCGTGACGTGTACGAGGAAGAAATCAGTCTCGTGTCACCGTATTGCAAGGCTGCTTCGATTAAGGAAGACGAAGTTCGAGGAGGAAACGTAAAAAAATATATATCACCGAATCAAGGTCCATGCGAGTCCTATTCATTGTTTTGTTATTATTTTGTTCATTATTTTTATGATACTGCGCGTATAGTTCGCGCTGTTGGGTTCTACGAGTGCGACTCTAATCACCAATATCTGTCGAGGTACCTGGCCCGTCCATTATGTGAAACCAATGCGTGACCATAAAGGAGATAGAGGCGACCCACGGCCCAAACATAAGATCACTCAAGCCGGAAACCAACTACATACAAGTTACTTTTTTAAGGTCCGCGCACGGTAGACCCGACTCAGTGGCCCTAATACTACATCTATAAGTTCTCTCACCCCCACTACCGTTCCCAAAGATCATGGGCATCTTGAACGCCTGATTCATGATACGGGAGAACGCCTCAACGGCCGCTTGACCGCGCTTGTTCGGCGCCTCCACGCCGAAGAAGCAAATCGTCAGGCCCAAACGAAACCCAAAAAGGCGCATCTTGCCCCACGCCATGCAACAAGCAAATCACCAGGCCGGTAAAAAGACCAAGAAACGCATCTCGCCCCGAACCACCGCCAATGATTTTATCGCTTTTACAGTCTTCCATTAAATAATTCCTCAACGCCCGTAAAGTCATCCTCACGCAAACCGCCGTTGACAATTTGGAAATGGAAGTGTAGGTCCGTTCGCAAGAAACAACCATATCTCACACCCTCGCCCTCCAACGCTCGCCAGATATGATTACTCTGCAAGAAACTGATACAGATGTGTCACTCCGGAGGTACACAACATATGTAACCAACGAAATATCTCAAAGGGCCGTCTTCGTTCAAGCCACTCGAACAGCTAGAGCACACTCCCTAACTACTACAATAGATTATACACTTGTCGAGCTTTCACCCCGCAACAACCCGCAAGCCAGCCTGTATGCCATGATCTCTACAGTTCTCCAACCCATCCTCTCCTAGGGATCGAACGACTTTTACGAACCATCCGCCAACGTACCAGAGGACACAAACTAGTGGTCTTCCGGAACTTCAATGCACAGCATACGGGCTGGGTTTACACCACAAATAACAAAAAGAGTACAGCCTGACAGGAAGCTACTCTGCAAAACCAACTTCAACTTTGTAGCCCCCTCCACATTCCCATCAGACGTGGCAGCAGTGTCTCGCGCGACACTACCCCCGACCTGACGTTTGCGTACATCAAACGGGCCCCATGGTCGAGCTTGTACGAAATTTTGGGCAGCAACCACTGCATAATACAGCTCCAAATCTTCGATCAAGCAGTTAGCAGCCAAAAAATCGGCGCGGCACGAATAACAAATTCGAAGGACTTCTGAGAAACCACCCCCACTGATCCGATCCCAAGTCGCGTGTAGTGGACCACCTAGCGCATTCAAGAGGCAAGCAACCATACTTAGCAACTCTCCGTTACGCAAGATACCCCGCCATCGATGCCCATCTCCTCCACCCATGGGACACCCGTAAAGGGCTACACAGGCGGTGGAAAAGGAACTAGACGAACGGCAAGGTGACGTTCTGCATTGCGAAAATTACGGCAGATGCCTAAACGTACGCCCGTCAGCTCAGCCAGCCAAACTGGATGCAGTTCTGCAGTAAGCTGCAAGGAACACTGGGAAGCCACCACACATGGTACCTGCTGCGTTCCCTAATGGCGACCAGTGAATTCAAGGCGGTCGCCGCAGACCAGCTCCGCCAATGAATTCACAATTACGCGGGCACTGAAGACGACTTGTTGGAAGAACTAAACCAAGCCTTGGTGGCCTCACGTCACTGACAACCCATCCAGGCACCCCGACTGCACAGGTGATAGGAACCACGACATGGACAAGCCGTTCTCCTCTGCTGAAATTGATGTGGCAGTGTAGATCTTTACCCGTACAACTCCCCGGTTTGAGACAAAATCTCCAATAAACTACTGCGAAAAATCAATAATGCTGTGTTCTAAAATCTCCTAGACTACATTAATGAGGGCTGGGTGGCAGGATCCTTGCCCCCGCAATGTAAACAGGCAGATGTCACTTGGATCCCCAAACTGGGCAAAACCTTGAACCCCAACAATTGAGGGCCTATTTATCTGCCTTGGTGTATTGGCAAACTGTTTCAACACATGGTTCACAACCGGCTATTGCCACACATTGAAGACAACAGCTACTTCCCTGCCACGACTTCCGCCCACATCTGTACCACATTTGTCCCATTTGTCCAACCTGTTCCGCCCACATCTGTCAACCCAAGACATGCTACTAAAGCTTTAGGAGGAAGTACTGAACAACACAGTAAGCGTTCTATCTTCGCCCTCAACATTAGGCGGGCCCTATACAACGTTTCGCACCAAGCCTTTCTTCAAGGCCTCGCCTCTACAAACTGTAGAGTGCGCACATTCCAATACTTCGTTTCATTTACCACGCAGCTCAGAGCAACAGTAGGCATCCGACAGCTTTGATGGGACAAATCCCAAACCATACCAAAAGGGCACTCCGCAGGGATGGGTAGTATTCCCACTACTCTTCAACGTCAGCATGAAAGACTTACCACCCCTACTAAACCCCATCCCGAACCTACGCAATATAGGTGGACGACCTCGCGGTCTGCGTCTCCACTGGTCTCTCCGAGACCAGCAAGACGCCCTTCGAGCACCCATTCAGGTGACCTAACAATAACTGCAAGCCCGAGAGATTGGTGTGCCCCGTAAAATCTGCCCTTTTAACTCTGTGCAAAAGAACATATAAGAAACGTGCACATGCCATACCAGATCCAGAACTTACGAGTGTTACCAACCCGTCCCCAGTGTCCCACATTTACGCATCCCAGACCTCAGCATACCAAAATATGGCTCAAGTGCAAAGGCTATCCTTCCCTTGAAGCAAGCAGACTCTCAAACAGCTCATGCACCTCATCAGTGATTTGGGCTACAGAAATCTGACATCCTGCGCATCATTCAGGCCCTCAAGGCCTTGAAACCCGCGGAGCAGGAAAAACTAATGGCGAATTCCATTAGGAGAGCAGGAGCACTCAAAAGCACCGTGAAAGTGCTCCTTCCTGAACAGGCGTCTTTCAGTGGTCAAACAGGAGTAGGAGCACTGTCATCCCGTACTAGACCGAGATCATTTCTGCTGCTACAGCAGCCGCGAGCAGTCCGATCTGCTCCCGCTTCAATAGCGGAGTAAGCACAGTACGAAGAAAGTCACGTGACCTTTTAGCCCATATCCTCTTTCTTTGCTTCTGCGAATTGTCGCGCTTTGGCGAGCGCTGCACGGAGAGTGCGGCGGTATCCATCGTGCATTTGCAACTTTGCGGAATGGGCAGCGAGCCCCACGAGCATGCGAGTGCTTCCCACCGCCACACGTGCTTTGCCCGGCTTTGCTCACACATGCATTTCCGCAAAGATTGCTGGGATGCTTAAAGGCCGGAATATGTGGAACGAACTTTCACGGCGAAGTTCGCGCGGCGGGAAATCTCACGCGGCAGGACGCCGTATGTTCGTCGGGCTGAGCTACACGGAGCGACGACATGGTGCGCGCTGCTGCATCGCCGGTGGGTTGCTCTCAGTGCCCTCCATGCCCGGAATCAACGCTGCCGTTCAGTAAGCAGGCCCAGTGAATGAGCTTCCCACTTTGGTTGTAAGTCATTCAACGATTCAGGGTGGAGCGGGGGCGTTTCTTCTACTGAAATATTCGTTCTCAGTTCTGGAAAACGCTAGAGGTAGAGGAAAACAAAGAAAACAACAAAAAAAAACGAACGGCGCCAGGTAAATTCCAAGCAGCGACTCCAAGGACAAGTATCCTGCGTTTTAACCCCTAGTCCACCCCTAGAGATGGCGCATAGGGTCAAAATACAGCCTTTTAATACGGCTAGCTGTTAGGTTTTTTCTTGTCTTTGAGAGGCCCTCGTAGTGGTACCGCCTGTTCATCACTAGCCGATCTTGCAGACAGGCCTCATATTGTAACTACTACAACTAATGTAGCCGGATCGCCCATATTTACCGTGATAAATACTATCGTCCATCTCATCTCGGTGACACAAGCCACGACAGTCGGGTCGGGACTGTGTTTTCCCGTCGTCATTTTTACCCCTCCCACCTGCTCTCCGGGTGCGTGCCGCATTCCAATGGCCGGTGCAGTGGCCCTGCTCTCGCGTGCTCCCAAGGGTTCTGTCCCCTACTCCTCACTGCACCACGCCACTGCTCCTGTTCTCTCAATGGAATTCGCCATAAACACAGCCATGCGCCAAGCACACAAGGCCGCCCATGGACTACCTCCAAAAGCGGCAAAAAAACTTTTACAGTATCGGCGTCCATAATACATGAGAGGAACTGGAAGACGGTAATCCCATATCCCACTTAAAGCGGCTCAAACTCACGCCAAGGCTATAATCACTTGAGTCGGCTACAGGCCTCTCCCACAATGCGAACAGAGGCAACACATCGCTATAGCCATCCGGCAACCCATCAAAGTCGCACCCATTCCTCGAAATACGCATCCTACCTACAACAAGGCACGCCGATAAGCACGGATACGAGCTTTTAGAAAACGCTTTCAAAACAGTCGCTACACAGATACCTATCGGTACCCCCAACAACGTGCCCATGCCGTGAGCGTCACCGACGCCAACGGTGCAAAACTGACGGCCGCTACGATCTTCACATCTATTGAGGTAGTAGAAGAACTTGTCATCGCTCTGGCCGCCACCACTAGAAACGATACCTTACTGTAATGACCGACTCCCAAGCCACCTGCTGCCGCTTACTGCTAGGCCCACCCGCGGCACTCCAGATTCTGCAAAGCGAGTGCCAGATTACGGAACTGCATGTCATCTGCACCACCGGACACGAGTCCTTCGAGTGAAATTTGGAAGATTGGAAGATTGATCTATTTAGAGTCTTGAGATATACGTGAGGAATAATGAAGGACAGATGAATCTCTAGCCCGCAGAGTAGATGGATTCATGCAAAAGAAACAGTGGAGTACAAGCAAATGGGTATATACAATATGCTAAATAGTAAAAAGAAAGCGCTGTTCGTAATACTAGCTATAAGAAATAAAATACAGAAAAACCCTACGCATACATGGACATATACGCGTAATCATATATACAAAAAAAGGTATCATCTTTATCAGCCTATTTACGCCCACTGCAGGGCAAGGGCCTCTCCCATTAATCTCCAAATATCCCGGTCCTGTGCCAACAGCAACAAATTTATCCCCGCAAACTTCTTGATCTCATCTGCCCAACTAACGTTCTGCCACCCCCTGCTACGCCTGCCGTCTCTAGGGATCCACTTTGTTACCTTTATTGACCAACGGTTATCTTGCCTTCGCATTAGATGCCCTGCCCACGCCCATTCCTTCTGATTAATTTCACCTAATATGTCCTGAACACGCGTCTGTTCCCTCATCCACTCTGCTCTCTTCTTGTCCCTTAATGTTACACCTATCATCTTCCGTTCGTTGATCGCTGAGTAGTCGTCAATTGAACTTTAACAATCTCAGTGAGCCTTTTAGGTATACATGCATGAATATAATCATACCTGTATTTCTACATTCATACAGATACACTTATGTAAATCTGTAAACGCTATTCTTTTTCATCAAACAAATAGTTTGAAAAGCGACTAATCATGGAGCTGCAACGTCAAAGTCATAAAATTTTCGAGGTAGTCACGTTGAAGCAAGAAACATTATGAATTGCTCTGAAAGTACGTGTTTAAGGCTTAGGGAAAATTACTAGCGAGTTTTATATCGATTGGTTGAGAAGTCCAATATTTTGTATTTTTCTCTCTCCATAAGCATTTTTATTTCTATCAACTAGGAAGATATTTTTAGCAGCACTGCGTAAATTGAGTCGTGAGGTTTTGAAAACAGAGAGAGTAGGGGGAAAATTATCAGTAATACACCTCTGTACTAGCAAAGTACATTTGCATTTTATAAGTACATCTACGGCCATGACTCTTAAATCATTGAAGAGTTTTTTTGTGTTTGCATTTTATTCTGCTGACGATATTAAATGGATGGCCCTTTTTTGAATACCGGAGAGAGGCTGTGTGCAGGATGAAGATGTGTTAAACCACATTCGATGCAATATGTCAACTGACTTTCGAAGATATGTCAACTGACTTTGGTATAGTAAATTGTTCTTAATGTGCCAATCTCGAAGTGCTGGAGACACTTATATGATATGTGACCAGATTGACTAAGTTTCTTGCATAAAGAGTCAATGTGTGGTTTCCATGTGAACTGTTCACCCAGTAAAACACCGAGCTATGTAATGGTAGAAACTCTGTATGTACTATTGCCTTCTAAAAAATTGCATCTGTATTTTTTATTCTATTCGTTCGCGGTGACTGAAAAACCATGAACTTTGTTTTACTAGAGTTTAGTTGTAGCCCATGTGATTGTAACCAATTATTTACAGTTTCCATCTTGTTGTTAGCTGCCTTAAACAGCTGAAATATGGATTCATGGGCCGCAAGGAGAACTGTGTCATCCGCATACATTAGGGCTGAAAAAGATTGAGCACAAAAATCAGATATTGCACCACTAATTTCTCACTTTGGCTTCCTGTTAGAGAGGTAACTTGTGAAAAATTCTGGAGTTATTCCGCGGTATTCATAACATTGCAGGTTTCTTACTAATAGGCCGTATTAACTGTGTCAAAGGCTTTTCTAATCACAAGAAAAATGCCAAATGCCAATGAAGCGGCGCATGCCACTGCCCGCTTTTAAACCAATGGGGCCGTTTCTCAGGAACGCGAAAACACGCAGCCTCTTCGGTCTCCAAAGCCCTCTCCTCTTACTCCATACGCGCACATCATCGCCCATTACTGCCACGAACGACGACGGTTCCCGCCACCACGTCCCCATTTGTCCGGATCCGACGCGACTGACTTTCTCCGGTTCCAGACAAATTCTTATCCCCACGCCACTCTCCTTCATGTCATGTACGCCACCCGCTACTACGCTCCCTGTAATTTCTGTCCCCAACCTTGGACCCTGTACCATATGGTATGGGAGTGTCAGAAAACCCAATTCTTTGCCGCAAACCCCACCCAACGTACGAGCAGTGCGCGGACCAGCTAACCAGCACCGACTTCTCAGTTCAGCGAAGCCTGGTGGAGAGGGCCAGTGCAGCCAGCGTGGACCAGGGGTTCCCGGACTATGGAGGAGACCCGCCTCCGGGCGGGCGCCCAACCATCAGCGCTTGAAGCTTGTCGTAATAAAGTTTTCACTCACTCACGCATTCCACAGTGCCATCCTGTGTGTATCCTGTACGCCTTCGGCGCCCTGCTCTGCCAAATACAGCATCCCCTGTGCGTAACATACCTTACTGTGCCAGATATGCCTTACCTGGCCCCTTACAGAAACTGGGGTGAGTTTTAACGCTGGAGGGATTTATGTCGCCGTTGTATGAAGATCGGTTATAATGTTATAAAGTTTACGCAGGGCCAAGAAGGAGATTTACCCAGACGCGTCAAGGAATCTGAATATACGGACGGGCGGTGTCTTCAAATTCTGGCTATAAAGCGTAAGAGAAATAACTAGAAAAACAATGTGATGAACAATATGACCATAATAAGATAGACAATGGCAACAAAAAGCAGAAATATTGCAAAATCCCCCTGCAGAAGCAGGGAAAACCCATCAGCACACCGTTACTGTACCAATTAGGTGAAGGCACCTGAATGTTTGTTAGCTTTACCCTTTAAAAATGCCGTATTTAAGGTTTCGGCGTTTGTAATTTGTTGTGTTTTGGACATTTCGGTCATTTTTAGAAGGCAAAATTGCTTCGACGCCCAAAAAATTATGTGACCCCTCTGGACCCCCTAGTGTTTCCAGATTTTCGTCCCATTTTTTGGTGCCGTTTAAAAGGACCGTCGAGACAAAATATTAGTCGGGTTTATTAGAAAGGCTGCATTGTGCTGTAAACGATAACTCCAATTTTATCGAGAAGTTCATAAAAGTAAAGCAGATGCGAAGAAAAATGAGAAACAGGGGCGACTCCTAAATCACTTTCGGGCGATATAGAACTTTCTTGTGTGATTATTGGTGAGCTGTTCAATAAAAAAAAAAAAGTTGGTGAGCTGTTATCATGCCTTGAAGGGAAACAAAAAACACTAAGGACGAACACAGAGTAGATAGGACAGGCGCTACCTCGCCTGCTCTGTTTGCAGCCCCTATTTTCTGTTATTCTGCAAACCATGGGAACTTTCTGGTAACCTTTGCGCTTCAAATGATGAAAACTTTCCGGAAACTTTTCTACGACGTAAGGAGATTTTTTTACGCTACTAGAGGCCGAGGCCTAAACACATTACTGGACAATCATAGTGGGTCCCCTAGTTGCTTTTAATCGCAGCACTTGAACGCTGAGGCGCAGTTGCCACGCTGAAAATTGTTTTTTTAAGCGCTGGCTAAATCTACACCACTGCGGCCGGCAATTAACTCCGCACTTTGGAAATAAAAATGAGATCGTTTTACGGCAAAGCTGTATTCCTATACCCCCAACGGTTTCATCGCCGTCGGCAAAAACGGAGTCCATTGGCAAAAAGCCGAGCGCATGCGGCAGGCTTATCAGACGTACAGCACAAAGGTCAGAATTCGTTTAAAGAAGCCACAAAACAAACACCGCCTTGTGGATGAAAAGGCGCCTTTAAATAATAGGTAGCCCCCCTCCACCCATGTGTTCCTGGGATAGATTGTTTGCGATCACCTTCAAAGGCTACGCAGGACTAGTGTCTTTAAACAAAGCAGTTCTGGTCAAGACTCCGAGCGCATGCGTCAGACTAGGCAGGACGCAGCATTGGCCGCTAGAGAAGCCCAGAGTAGACTCAGTAGATGAGGTGCTACGGTACCGCCACTGAGGCGCGCAAGTTAACAACGACGGTCATTTGGTCGTTCATCAGTGCTGCCAGATTGCCGTATCTAAGGCCTCACCGCCAACTTCTACCGGGTCGTTTGTTAACAACGACTACCTAAGATGCAGCAAAACAGCATCTTGGCAAACTTTTGCTGCAGAAATGCTATTACACGTGTTATATATTGATTCGCATGCCCAACTACGTCAGCCTCATGAAACCGCGGAGCAGGGAAGACAAGCTAACCCTACCAGAGTTGGCCGACTAAAACGCCCAAACAACAAATCTGCGCCGCAAACAACGATCATGGCGGGGGCACTCTCTGAACAATAGGAGAAAATAGTGCGGATTCTCTGTACACTTATCTAGTGACACGCGCTGAGCGCAAGCGACAAGCCCGCCAAGACTAGGAGAAACATATGCCCTCCTCCATAACCATTTATAGTAGATTACAACAGCTTTGCTGAACATCCCCTTTTCCACGGCGGGCTAGCGACTAATTTTCTTCAGTACTTGCATTTTGTTCAGTTCAAAACGGCTTGCGGGTATGGAGTTAACATGGGTGAGATACTGGAGCCCAGTTCTTTCAAACTAAATGAAGTTGTATTTTGTCTTTATGGTCACTTTAAATTTGGTTCTATTCAACGGTTATCTGTACACAGCGTGAATATATCTGTTTTCCATCGACGACGGCCTCCCCTTCCCCTCCCAGCATGCAGTCTGCACGTATATCTTGTATCCGCAGGGCGGGTCTCAAGCACTCCAGGCACGTGAACTTCGCCGATAATACTTTCTACAACCGGTTCGTCGTCCACTTCGCTCTCTTCGGGCACGGATGTGGTCGACGTGGATTGCGATGATTTGAATTGATTCTGGCTATCTTACTGTGGCTGCTGTGGTGTATCCAGTATCACGGAGTCTTCATGCACAGTTGTCTGGTGTGTCTCCTAAGCCGAGTTGTAAATAATAGAGGCACATGTCATGGTTGGAGCTGGTGAGGCAAGTATGCTTAATGGTTCTTGTGGTTGATGATGGATTACCGAAATGCTCATCTTTGTCGTTGGAACCGTTGGCTTCATGTAGACTTAATTTTGCAGACCACGCAAGCGCGTGGCAAAAGCCACCGATGCGCGATCTGGAGGCCCAGCGCCTGTTGTCGAGACCGGCGCGGCGCGCATGCGCGTCCTGTTTTACTCGCCGGCACGCCGATTTTCTCGCTTCCTGCAGCGGTGCTGCAATGGTCACTCAAGCACCGCATTGCGACGCCTTTGTAGCATTCCTTTCTTCCCGATGGCACATTTGGGGCCTCACGTGACGACTGCGAGGGCTTTGTCGCAAGTGCTCCTCGCGTCCTGATAAACACTTGCGCAGAATGTTTTCTTTGTTTGTTTTGTGCTTTATTGTTTATAGACGATGAGACTAGCGGCTTGCGAACGGCGTCCCCGAATGAAGCGCGTACGAAGCGCAGTCTCACGGTGCCGCGCTACCGACGACGAAATGCCAGCTGTATGAATAGCGAGCCTTTATTCATCTTGTTTTGTAATTTGACCACTGAACAAATATTCCAGCTCGCTCTCCGCTGCCCATAAAGTAGACGATTTGCAAGTTTGATAAAAGAAATTATTTCGGCGTTTTTGCTGCCTACTTCATTACTTAAAAATGATAGAAATACGTACTCACATAAATTGTCTGTTCGCTCTGCCCGTCGCATTCGTAAAAATGGCACCTCGGACTCCCATTCAATGCCGTAAAATTATTCGCTACTCTTGAGAAGCTGTTTTTCAAAGGGACATTTGCCAGCTTACTAATAGGCCAAGAGATGCTGTTAGCCGAGAAATTCACGTCTACGGGGATGAATTGCTCCAAAGCTGGAGCAATTCTTCAAGGTCGGCTTGCATTGATTGATTATGAGGTTTTAACGCGCCGATGCTACACAGCCGATAAGGCGCGCCGTAGTTGAAAGCTCCGAATTAATTTTGATTACCTGGAAATGTGTAACATGCGCAGAAATCCCGAACACACTTGAGCATTTTCGTTTTTCGCCTCCATCAGAAAAGGGCCACCTTGCAGATGCCCAGCGCAGCGGAAGGACAAGGTCAACAACGAAGCAGGAGGACAAGCTGATTGTTTTTCAGTGGTTAAACACCCGTTCATTAGTGAAAAAAACATTCGGAAGGCCCTAAGTAGCGATTAAAGGTACTGTGAAAAGTAGTGAATAATGTTATGGCGTTCTTCGATGGAAACCCGAGGTGCCCTTTTGAATAATGCCGACGCGAAGAACAACCAGACAATTCATATGGGTATGTCTTTGAATCATTTTTAAGTAAGGAAGTAGACATTAAAAATAAAACAGAGGATTTCTATCAAAAATTGCATATCGCCTACTTCATGGGCAGCGGGGAGCGAGCTGGAACATATGTTCAGTGGCCAAATTACAAAACAAACAAGGTGAATAAAGGCTCGCTATTCATACAGCTGCCATTTCGTCGTCGGTAGCGCGGCACCGTGAGACTGCGCTTCGTACGCGCTTCATTCGGGGACGCCGTTCGCAAGCCGCTAGTCTCATCGTCTATAAACAATAAAGCACACAACAAACAAAGAAAACATTCTGCGCAAGTGTTTATCAGGACGCGAGGAGCACTTGCGACAAAGCCCTCGCAGTCGTCACGTGAGGCCCCAAATGTGCCATCGGGAAGAAAGGAATGCTACAAAGGCGTCGCTATGCGGTGCTTGAGTGACCATTGCAGCACCGCTGCAGGAAGCGAGAAAATCGGCGTGCCTGCGAGTAAAACAGGACGCGCATGCGCGCCGCACCGGTCTCGACAACAGGCGCCGGGCCTCCAGAGCGCGCATCGGTGGCTTTTGCCATGCGCTCGCGTGGTCTGCAAAATTAAGTCCCCGACTGTAGGTTCCGGTTTCGTTCTCAGGCTCGTTGCTCTTGTTACAAGACTCGTGACGCACTGCTATAACACAAGAATGTCCTTTATATAGAACTAGCCGGGACGTGTCCGGCGTCGTCGGCCCGCGCCCGGGACGTGTCCGGCGTCGTCCATGCTTTGGCGCGCACTGCTCCTCTCGGCCCGCGCAATCTACGTCTGCTTGAAGTAGCCCCCACCTTGTGGCGGTACTTGTCCGCTTACGGGTTTACGGAGCGCAGTACTTGAGATGTGGCCTGCCAGAGCGCGGTACATGACACTTCTTCCCCTTCGGAGAGGGTAGCGGCGAGGCTTCCGTATTGCTCGCTGAGACTTTCGGGGCTTCACCGTGTCAGACTCTCGACCGTTCCTTGCAGCACTCGCGGTAGGTTCAGCTGGACGTTGTTCCACGACTGTTTTTGGTAGGTTGCCCCGGTGTTCCGGCATGTCAACTTCGTTACTTATATCCAGGTTCCACGCCAACGTCCTGATGGGCCATCTGTGGCTCTCTTGGTATCCCGTTTTCTTATTTGACTCAGGTGTCGTCGAACGACTCCTCCTCTTCCGCATCGGACGTTCCAAGATCTGGGGCCGATCTGTTTCTCGAGGACTCCTGAAATGCACGTGGGCTCCTTCAGAAACTGCCGTACCATGACTTGCCTGCCACTAACTGTCGGTTATTGGGCAGCTTCTCTTGTTTTTCAGTTGGTTCTGGTGCAGGCTTGATCTGGTCTAAGTGGGTTGGAAGCTCCGGTTCAAACATTGCCATGGCTGCGGTGATTCCTGTGGTCTGGTGGATGGTGCTGTGCTGCCAAAACAAGAATCGCGCGAGACGGCAACTCATCGGCCCAGACTTGTCCCGTGCCAGTGCTGTTTTCAACTCGCCAACATAGCGCTCTGCCTGCCCGTTAGTAGCAGGGTGGTACGGCGCCGAGGTTATGCGACTGATTCCGTTGTCTGTGCAGAACCTCTGCATTTCAACAGACACGAAAGCTGTGCCATTGTCGGACACAATTTTTCGTGGTACGCCAAAAGTAGTGAAAAGGCGGCGCAGTTCCGCAATCACTGCTGCCGACGTAGTCTGGTTCACTTCTCGCACTTCAGCCACTTGGTAAAAGCATCTGCTACCACCAGAAATGTATGTCCGCCCTCAGGTCCAGCGACATCCACGTGCACTGTGGGCCACAGCGTTGACGCCGGTGTCCACGACGGCATTGGGGCCCTTGCTGGGTTGCGCTGCGTGCTCTGGCATGGCTCACACGAGCGAACTGTTGCCTCTATGTCGCCATTTAAGGCAGGCCACCACAAGTAGCTGCGCGCGCAGCCTTTCATAGCCACGACTCAACGATGTCCTGCATGCAACAGTGATATCGCTTGTTTGCGCGCTACCATGGGATGACTACCCTGGACCCCAAGTGATACAACCACGGTGGATTGCCAGCTCAGAGCTTCTTCTGTGGTACGGTGTGAATTCGTCTCCCTTGAGCTGCTGTATTGTACCTTCTTGTACAGCTGTGACCAGCTTTGAGAGAGTCTTATCTTCCTGTGTTAAGGCTGCTATGACACCTGCTGTCAGTGGCGGCCGTGACAGGGCCTCAAACATGAGTACGTCAGCTGGAACATGTGGCTCTTTAATACACTGTGGTAGCGGCATCCTGCTCAGCGCATCCGCATTTTGGTTCATATTCCCCGCCTGCTATTTTAGGTCATAGTCGTGGGCTGCCAGTTTCAAGCACCATCGTGTCATGCGGGGCGAGAGCATCTGCGGCACTGCCTTTTTTGGACCCAGGAATCCAAGCAGAGGCTGATGATCCGTTATGAACGTGACTTTTCGTCCTAGGATGTACCTGTTGAAATGCTCAGCCGCGAACACTACCGCAATACCTTCCCGGTCTAGCTGCGCATAGTTACGCTCGGCTGCTCCCAGTGTGCGGGACGCAAAAAACTATCGGGGCCTCTCTTTCCAGACTGTCTTTCTGAGCCAGTACTGCCCCAACGCCGTAAGATGACGCATCACATGAGATTATGGGAGGCTTGGCCTCGTCATAATGTGGCAAGATGGTTCTTCTCACAATGAGCAGTTTAAGCACATCAAAAGCGTTCTGATGCTTCTGATTCCATTTCCACGGAACATCTTTTTGCAGGAGCTCGTACAGCACCGAAGCGATCGTTGCTCGGCCTTACAGTAAACGGTCCTAAAAGGCCAACATCCCTAGGAATGACTGCAAGCTTTACTTGCTTGTCGGTGCAGGTGCTCCGACGATAGCCCTGACCTTGCCATCCGTTGTGTGAATCCCTTTCGCATCGATTCTGTGGCCCAGAAAATGTACTTCAGGTACTGCAAACCAACATTTGACCTTGTTTAGTCGAAGGTTTACCTTGGCCAGTCTCTGTAGAACTGCTTCCAGTCGGTCGTTGTGCTCTGCCTCGGTGGTGCCACTGACAATAATCTCGTCGAGGTAAACACAAACACCAGCAAGTCCACACAATTTCGTCTCCATGGACCTTTGGAAAATGTCTGGGGCAGCTGATACTCCGAATAGTATCCACTTAACCTTGTACAATCCCTATGTCGTGTTGATGGTGATGCCGTATCTGGAGTCACCCGAAGCTGCTGATATGCTTGAGCTAGGTTCAGCGTGCTGAATATCGTTCCACCTCGCAGGCTACTCAACACTTCCTCCGTTGTGGGAAGGGGGTATGCAGTCTTCTTTGTCGCCTCGTTGACAGTGCAGCGATAGTGGCCGCAAAGGCGCAGATCACTGTTTTTCTTGCGTACCCACAGAAGAGGTGCAGCTCATTCGGCATGCTACGTTGGCTCTAGCACCCCCGGCTCTTCCAGGCGGTCAATCTCAGCTTCATACACCGAGCGAATTGCAAAGAGCACAGGACGCGCTCTCATGAACTTGGGTTTCGCTTCCTCTGCCAACTCCAGATGTACTGGTACACCAGCATGGCCAGGTAGGTCTTCCACAAACACTCCCTGGTACTCCTGTAGAAGCTCGGCAATGCGTGGGTGCTAAGTTGACTGATGAATGCCACCGATGTGAATGCCTAGCTTGGCGAACCAGTTGCGCCCCAACAAACAGCAGCCCGAACCATTTACCACTATCAGGGCAGGTGGCAGATTTTGACACTGTGCTTGACATCTACCGTTGCTGTTCCAAGAACCTCGAGCGATTGCCCAGACCAAGTGCGTAGGTAAATGTCGTTAGGTTGCAGCTTTGGCACGTTAGTAGGCCACAAGGTACAAAATGTCTCGTGACTGACCATTGTGCAGGCGGCCCCCGATGATACCTCGAACGTTACCGGCTTGCCCTGCACCTTTGCGCTCAGCGTTATCTTCGGCGTGGTGCCCTCACATGGAACCGGGTGAAGGTCGTAGAGCTCTAAAGCCAGCGGATCCGCCTGTTGGGGTGACTGATGCTCAGGCGCCGCACCCAAGTAGTTGTTGCGCTGACACCGCTTCCCTCCTTTCTTCTTCGCGATGCAGGCTCGCTCTATACGCCCCCGCTTGCGGCAGACGTTGCACGTTGCCGTAGCGAACTTCCATATTTTGGGGCAGTGCTTGTCGTCACAGCTCCAGCAGCGTTGTCCTCCCTTGACTTGGCCTTTCTTGTGCATCGTTCTGCACGCGACACTGCTGCTTGCCTTGTTTAGTTCCGTTTGTTCTCCTTTGATGCTCTGCTGCTGACGAACCACACCCTCTGCGCGGACCACTAGGTCGTAGGCTCGGCAGAAGGTCAAGTCTTCTTCGGCGAAGAACCGCTGTTGGAGCTCTTCTTCGCGATGGCCGCAAACGAGTATATCGCGTAACATGACTTCCAGCGGGAGCAGCATCGGGTTCAGAACCCGAGACCCCCCCCCCGCAAACCGGCGATGGCGCCCCTGTAATGGCGGAGGCTCCCTCCAGCTCCACTACCGCCGGCGTCAAGGTCCTGAAGGAAAAGTTCCGAAGTTGCAGCTAGCGGAGAGCTTGCGTAAAGCTGCCGCGTAGTCACTCACTTATTCTCCGTGAAATTGATCCCGCCGCTGGAACATCACCCAGGAGTACACTTCCGACAGCCGCTGATAGAAGCGCGCCCGAAGCGCGGCCACAATGACGGCGTAGTCGACTTGGTCCGTAGCGCACAGACAGCCTCGTACGTTTGCGCGCCGCGCGGCGTGAGAAAGTGTGCCAGTTCCTCACTGCGTCCTTGACGTCGTTAGCTTCAAAATAGAACTGTAGACGCCCGTACCATGCAGTCCATGACGCAACGATGCCGCCGAATTCTTCAATGCGGCCGGCGTATTCCGTCGTACGCGCTGCCATTCTCACTTCTTGAGTAGTTTCTGCCGCTGTGGGTGCTCGGCCTCGTCACCAATGTTACAACACTCGTGAGGCACTGCTATATCACAAGAATGTCCTTTATTGAGAACTAGCCGGGACGTGTCCGGCGTAGTCCATGCTTTGGCGCGCACTGCTGCTCTCGGCCCGCGCAATCAACGTCACGTGAGTCACTGTTTGAAGTAGGCCCCACAAGGTGGCAGTACTTGTCCGCTTACGGCTTTACTGAGCGCAGTACTTGAGTTTGGGTCTGCCGGAGTGCGGTACATGACAGCTCTCACTTGTAGGACTCGAACCATATTTCGGTAGGTGATGCCTTCTGTCCTCTTTTCCGAGATGTGGCTCCTGATGGGCCATGGCTTTTCGTCCTTAAAGTCTTTGGTCGATGTAACAAATAATTCTGTACGCTTCTTTGACCGACTCCAGAGCGTTTTCGTGTTGGCGGTCGATTCTGGCTCCGCAGGCAAGGGCATCCAGTTTCTCGCTGATTGCAGCAAGACGGTCGGCACTGTTCGAGAGCCTTGCTATCAAAACTGCGGCCTCGGCGTCTTTGTTGTGCTCTAGAGTAGGCGTTATTTTCTGCAATGAGCTTCCGATTGAATTCTAGAAGCTGTTCTGGGCAATTTTTAGCCGGTTCATCTGATGCTGTGCCTCCTCCTCGCGTCGGGGTGAGCAATGTGGTCGAAGAATTGAATGCCGCTCCATGACTCACATCGTCGTGTCACTAGACGTCCCGGGTTTCGGCACCATGTGGAAGAACGTCCAGGAAGGCAAGCGAGGAGGCCGTCGTCTGCAGATAGCAGATATATATACATTACATACAGAGAACCGTTCCCATGATCAGCCATATTGTCGCCTCGCGCGGAGATCAGTTAAGGCGCAGACCGTGAGGTCGTCCACGTATGTGGCGTAGGTTCGGGGTGGCTTTTACTGGGGTAACTCTTTCATGCTGACGTTGCAGAGTACTGGGGATACTACCGATCCCGGCAGAGTGCCCTTTTGGTATGGTTTGGATGCCCTTGCCTGCGGAACCAGAATCAGTGGCCAACACGAAAACGCTCTGGAGTCGGTCAAAGAAGCTTACAGAATTATTTGTTACCTCGAACAAGGACGTTCGAACGAAAAGCCCCGGCCCCTCAGAAGCCACATCTCGGAAAAGAAGACAGGAAGCATCACCTACCGAAATATGAATCGAGTCGTGCAAGCGAGAGCAACGATCCTGAGGAGGAAACCGCTACCTACAAGAAGCCGACGACTTCAAAGACATCGATGCGTATTCCAGTAGCAGGTCATAGACCCCCAGAATCGACAAGCATACCTGCATCAACAGCCGCGGCGGCCGCTTTTCTGATGGGGGCGAAAAGCAAAAACGCCGTGTGTACGAGATTTCGGCGCACCTTAAAGATCCCCAGGTGCTCAAAATTAAACCGGAGCCCTCCACTACGGCGCGCCTCATCGCCTGCGTTGCATCGGCACGCTAAACCCTACAATCAATCCATTAATCTGACTATGCCTCGGAAAGGTGCAGCTGTATGGTGTACGGCGTAAGGCATACGACCTAGACAAACGTGCGGCAGCTACAACCACACCACGACAGGTTTGAAAGATACGAACGGCTTGGACGCGCTGCTGGTAAAGACTCGGACCCCTTTGCGTAAAGTATACCTTCACGTCGGCTTAAGAGGCATGGCTACAGACTACACACCCGCTTCTCTGGAAAATGGTCCAGATTAAAATGCCGCCTTCGGCACGTTGGCCTCCGTGATAAAGAAGGCGACTCAAAGTGGTTGGAAACCAAAGTAAGCTGCAGAACATAATACCGCGACGATTAACACTGCGGAAGTTGCAGGCATTGAAGTTTCCGACCATTATGTCAGGTACAAATTCAAGGCATCAATGAAGCTACATCTGAAGTCAGCGCCTACTCTGGCCTACAGAAATATCGCACTATGACTCATCACCTAACGTCGTTGTGACCGAGAAACATAGCCCGAAAGTAAGAAGAAAATTGAATTTCAGAGAAAATAGAAGGCCAAAGATCAGAAAAAAAATGACTTCAAATACCGGTTGGACAAGAACGGAAGACTGACCGCTTATAATCGCCCCAGGACACGGACATACAGTATTCGCCCACGTTGGCTCGTCGTATTTCCATCGATGTAGTTATTCCCGTTTACGCGAGTCCTTGTCGGGCGGGAAAAGTAATCTTACGTGATGCAATGTATTGCGTGTTTGTAGTTAAATAATGCTCAGGAGAACGACAAAAGACCTTTTTTCTAAAATGGGCGTGCAAAATGGCCGCTCCTACTCGTGCTAAGCCTTGCCCACCTCAAATAGTTAAAATACGTTTCTGAGCTTGCAAAATAGTTTTTACGCGTCCAAAATTGTGCTGGGTGAGGCAGTGTAGGTTACTTAGTAACTACTGCTACATGTTTTACTAATTTCTTCCGTAAATATTTAGCGCGGGGCAAATTATATTTTCCTTGATTGTAACTCTACTCAGTAGATGGCGCCACCTACACGTTTTCTTTGTAAAGCTCTGCAGGTGATGGCTAAAATATTCTCAAAACAACTACAGGTATTGTGAACCCTTCACCATAAAATTGAAATATTCAAGCTATTTAAACGAAGGCAATGAGGTGTGAGCCACAAAATTATACGTGATTTGCCTTGAGACTAATTCATCACATGTATGTCGCTTCCTGCGCCACGGCGGCCGGAATACCCAAACCGCAAACGCTGTGCTGAAATACAGCGTTTGAATGCCTTCGAAATGCCTTTCAAAGGCATTTGATGTAATTAATCACACAATTTTGTTGGACAAACTTTCTTATTAAGGCATCAGAGGCTCGGTCACTAGTCTTATACGATCATGCTTGGAATAGCGCCGTCAAGTATTAGCTCACAATAACATCTTCTCAGACATGCAACCAATCTTATCTGGTGTACCACAAGACAGTATTTTAGGCCCTTTGCTGTTCCTATTATATATTAATGACATCTTTTATTGTTCATTGCAGGTAACATGATAGCATATTCGGATGATATCACCATGATAGTTTCGAAAAGCACAGAATCAACATTGTCAGTATGTGGCAATCAATTTCTCGAATACCTTCGACAATGGCGCGAAAAAAATTACTTGAAAATAAATACCAACAAGACAAAAGCTGTAATATATCGAGCGAAAAACAAAATTATACGTGATACTATTCAACTGGTGTATGGAAATAAAGTTATTGATATTGTTTCAAACATAAAGTCCTTAGGCGTAGTCTTTTCAGAAACACTCAGCTGGGATCTACAAATCAACCAGATACGCAATAAAATTAATAAAATAAACGGTGTAATATGTAAACACAGGTACTGTCTTCCAACGAGAGTGAAGCTAGTTATATACAATGCTTTTTTCCTTTCAACCATAACATATTGTCATACCGTGTGGGGAACAACAACAAAGAGAAATATTCAAAAGTTACTTGCAGCACAAAAACGAACAGTTAGACTAATTGTAAATATTCCATGAGGTATGCACACACCGAACGCTACTTCACACAATATCATGTAATTAAAGTTATTACCTTATACGCCTTTAGATTGCTAGTGATGTATAAGAATGCAATATCAAGAAACAATGAATCATTTATTTCCATGCCTCAACTCACACGCCATGGATGCCACTTCTTACAACGTACGCCAGCGCTTGCCGTGGTTCCTGCCTTTTCTCCGTACTAACTATCGACTACAGTCCTTGTGCTATATTGTACTGTTGTATCTAAATTGTCTTGAAAGCAATAATACCTGCCTCGAAAAAACTTCAAAGAAAAAATTGTAAACGGTTCTATTACCTGTTCGGATCACTGTGAATTATCTTGGTGAGACTGCATTAAAATGTTTGTCAAGCAGCAAACTGCGTGAACAGCAAACCCCTTGTGCTGTGTTTTAGAATTTTATTTTGGGTTTTATGCTATGCCTTTTAAGCTATGTGCTATGATTTTTATGCCTGTGTTTATTTTATTTTGTTTGTTCTCGCTGAAGTGTGCTTTGTAATTTTATTTTATCCTTCTGAGCGACCGACATATTACGTAGACGTTAAAATTGTGCTTTGGCCAATGTACGAAGCGAAATGTATATGAACTAAACTGTCGGGTTGGGCGTATGTGGTCTTCAAGCTGCGTTGTTTGCAGCTTTTTCCCATGCGTCCTATCTCTACTGTACCACAGCAAGAGAGAAATAAAGTTTCAATTCAATTAAATACGTGTTCTACCGTTTTCAGCGGTAAACGGAACCCCTGGCTTCCGGTGCCACGGTAAACGGTAACGCAAACACGGTAACGAAATGCTAAAACTCTGGAATAGGGAGTTTTAGTATAGGCGGCCCCAACGCTCTGGGCTCCCCAAGCGCCTATGAACGCCGTACTGCGCGTGCGCAGATCCCAAGCCGACCTTGGGGTTTGGGTTTGCGTTTAGCGTGCGCGATATTTTGCCGAAATAGCGGGCGCCCTAAAGAAAATACAGGAGGCGAGGGATGGAGCTTGCGTTCTTGCGTCGCTGTCGCAGCCAGCTTGAGTGCGCGTGACCATGGCAGACGCGAAACCTGGGGCTCGTTTCTCGACCCACCAGATCAACTACGACAATCGCTGGGCTGATTCCGCGCGTCGCTCGCAAGAAACAGATAGAGCAAGCAACCGTGAAGCGTTTTCTGCCTCCCTAAACAGCCCGCGCACACGCCGCAGCGCCTGCCCGCTCGGTCCACTAAGCGGCTCCAACCGGCGCAGACCACGATAGCAACAACTTGTCGCCACTCTTCCAATCAATCTGATCGCTAAAACGAAATTCCACATGCGAGAGAATAGCTGATTGTGCGGCGAAAAATTGTGCTAGGGATTCCTATCAGAGCTTATTTTAACAGCGGTGATCAGATATCTACCGCGATGCTAAGCCTACGCTCACCGGCCGGGAGTTTCGGGCATAGAGTTTCGTACAATATCCACCACAGAGGAATCTGGCGCTAGCGTCTAGGCGGTTCATATCAAGGTCGTCTGTGTGTCGTCATGGGTCGCCATTAAACCCACTCGCCTAAGTTTCATCTTTGGCTTGGATTGAATCGTTTTAGTGACCGCAAATTTAAACAAAGTTCCACAAAAATGCAAAAAAAAATAGTATGCAACTATGTCGGTGGAAAATAAAACAGGCAGTTTGAAAAAAAGTAAGTAAAGAGTATTTTTGCCGGTACGCTTGTGAAGGCTATTGTGCAGGCCAATGTGGTAGTTACGATTACAAACAATGTTAATATTTGGGGAGAAAACTCATTATGACGCATATTTTATTAACTTTGCCATTATTTCAAAAAATAAGTTTGAAGAGAGTGAAAAGTCTTTTCAGCGTGCCTATGAAAACGTCACCTTCGTGGTGAACCGGTGCACCAACCGTCAACTACAGTTTAACAACAAAATAGAAAAAGTGGCGTTAAACAGTCGTGGACGATAGGACAGTTTCAGGCGCCAGTATGTGTCGTATCTTCTCTTCCCCGAAGTACCGTTTGGTTATTTTTTTCGTCGGCTACATATTTCGCGGCGGCATATTAGCCGCTCAGTCATACGTCATTCGCCTGCAGCATGACCGACGGCAGGTGCGATCACGCTCTGCCTGCTGTTTCACCGAACACGGCTACCATTGAACAGGAAGGATTTCGGCTTAGGAATCCACATGTAATAAAAGGGGGTCTCCTGTAAACCCCCACGACGACATGGATTACCAGGTGCAGTTTGCTCTCTAGTATACTTACTAAGAAACTCTAGGGGTTCGGCGCTACGACCGAAAGATGTCGCTACCTGCGCGGAAGCATCGAAACGGCTACGGAAGATGTCTTGGTCACCGATCGCTCAAACGGCAATTATAGCTGCAATAAAGTTCCACACGCGAGAAAGGGGATGATAGTGTGGTGAAAAGTTGTGTTACGGACTGTCACTCGCAGTTGCACAGATAGCGGCGATGAAATATCCGCCGCGATGCTAAGCCTAAAGTTCCCATTAACCGAGCCGACCCGAGCAACGCAAGCCGGTTGCGGGCTGTTGGGGACGCCGCGCGCGAGCGCCTTGCGGTTGGGTTTTCTTAACTTCTTGGCGGCCGCCAACGCCGGCTTCCCCTATTCTAAAACTGTCTAATCTTTGTAGGCGCTCCGTAAAACTCTCCTAACGCCGTGGTTTGTGCGCGTTGCAGGCTCCCCACTGGCTGCACTCATCGTCCTTGCCGTCCTCGATGCCATTGGAGTTTGCGTTTGCGTGGGCGTGTGGTTCTGCATAAAAAAGTGCCTGCGGGTAAGCGGGGTCATCTATCAGCCTTAACCGATCAATCATAGCTGGAAAACGCTTGCCTACGAGGGTTTTAGGGTTAAAGAGGCGTCTCGACTTCAGTACGGACACATGCTCAGTGACCTCAGTCGACCGCTCAGCGAAGGCGGTTGGCGCATGGAAGCCAAATCGTCTCTTTTAATGACAATAGCCTTTCTCGAGCTCCTTAAACCGCAAAAGTTATATTTGCGTATTTCATCCTGTTTCTCAAGTTAGCCGCGCGAGAAAGGTCTCAACACTCTGAAACGAAAAGTTTGTATAAGCAAAACCTCTCCATAACACAAAATCTCATGACATGCTTCATGCTTGTAAACACTGTGTTGCGAAAAGAAAACACGAGACATATTTGAGGCAGAGCAGCAATGCATAAATGGAACTCGCAATCTTCGTTTAATCGAGAATAGATGTGTGCTTGGTGTCTGGCGTAAGAAAATCGGAAAATTACATGTTGAAAATAATCTCTTCACCTAAACAAAAATTGATGCAACTAGCACTGGTGGTGCAAGGCTGGACGAACAGCTGAGCTTGCCTTCGCTCTCACTCCGTCGGAAACCCGGCTGTTGCGGGCCACATGGATTTCCGAACTTGCCGCTGAAAGTTCACCATGACTGCCTGGTTCGCATTGTTTTGTCCGCAGCCTTTCACATCTCTCCCAAAGTGGACCGCGTTAGCAGGCGACAGAACCAGCGGCAACCGGCTTCGCGAACTGAGTCTCTCTAGCACGAGCTGTTCTGTGCTTATGGACGGCAGCACATGTTTCTTTTGTATACAGCTGCAGCATGCGGCCAATTTGTAACAGTCCGAGGGGATAGAACTCAGTAGCGAGTACGTCGCACACAGACACTGCCGCGCATTCACGACCCATATACTTTAGAGGATAATGCCAGGGCTTCTTTTTAGATGCAAAGCATCTCTTGCTCGGGGCTATATCCGTCGGCGTCCGTCCGCAGCTCTCTTCCTCTCCCCATCAGCTGTGGGATAACGCCGCTCTCCTCCTCTCCCTCTCTCCACGCCAGCTGTGCGATAGCGCGCGCGCTGCTCCTTCTCTCCCCCTCTCCCCACCTGCCACGCGCTGCTCCTTCTCTCCTCTTCTCCGCGCACCGCTCCGTCAGTTGCTGCTTGTCCAATGAACTAAATGAACTCCAAGAATTCTGTCAGCGAACTGGCTGGCACACCTTCAACCAGTGCCAGCCAGCTCACTCCTAGAACCGCGAGCACCTCTGAAGACAAGGCTACGCAGAGTAGAGCTTGAGATCCAGAACGCAAACGTCGACGCTGAACAGCGGATCAAGATGGTGTTCGGCAACGCGACGCCGCTTCGAAACGTCGACGTGGAGCAGCGGATCCCACACTGCGAGAAAGCGAAGCCGCTTCCGCACGCTTCGCATCACCACATAGTTCCCTTTGGCGAAATGGTGTAATTTTTTTTTAATTTTTGTAATTGAAATGTTTTAAGAGGCATGATAATTACTTATAGCAAATTTCAGCATTATAAACAAAATTTTGAATGGCTTCTTTCCTTAACGCCAGTTCCAGCTCTTGTGCACTTTGCTTCGTATTTTGAACGCTTCGGACGCTTCTTTGTCGGTTCCAGCTTCTTCTCTCAAATATTTTTTTACACTAGTGTGGTTTTATCGGTGACTGAGGCGGGTTTGGCTCAGTATATTTCAATCTTGTTTACCGTTTGGGTGTTTTTGACCCCTTTAAAGGACAACTGCACTCAAATTTTCGACAACGTAATTATCATGTCGCCTAATAGTACATATGAAGAGGGTGCGAAATGCAAAATACTGCAGTTCAAACATCAACGCGCGCGACGCAAACACTGAATAGAACAGGCAGCCATAGCGGCGGCCGGACGTGACGTACGTGATGGAACGGAAGCGGCCTCGCCAGGTGCGAGGGCCGCTCCCAGCCGCTTTCAAATGCGCGTGGTAGCGCCGCGTTTCGCTCTGTTGTTGGTAATGGAGTTAGGTGCAGTTCCGGCATCCCGTTGCTATCAGTCGAGATGAAGTAGACCGCCAGACAGTAATTTTTTTTTCCATCATAATAACATCCGGGATAGCAATCTTTTGCTTTGCAAGTAAAAAAGCGGACCCTGATTTACAAATCTACTTGCCTGTACGATTTCGAAAAGCAGCTTTCGTTATAGCCGACGCCTCGGCTATCACGTCGCATTCTTTTAAATTAACAAATCGCACCCGGTCGGCGATCAATAACTACTTCTACTATACATTACGTACAACCAGCTTCCCGAATATCGGCCCTGTATTTTTCGCTTTGCTGCACATTGAGAATTGAAGTATAAAAGTGGTCTTAAATTATAGGCCAGCTTCCACAGCTAAATGATACACTAAAGCACGCAAACATTTTCTATCGCCGCTGTTTTCCACTTTAACCAGAGACGGGTGCTGTTGAAACCATTTTACAAATCTAGTCTATTATTTAGGAGAGAAGCTGTTTTGTTAGTTTTCCCACTTCGACGGCCGATATTTGTGCGAATGTATTTGTTACTACGAGAAAGGCTGATTTGGTTCACTTACCCAGTGAGGCAAAAGTCCCAAAATTGTTTATAGCCGCGTAAACAACAACTCTGTTTAGGTCGTCAAACTTTTGGAACGGTCTAAAGGATGGAGGTGGCGTTGGGCCAGCCCAAACATGGTCAATATTGGACGCGGAAGTGCATGTGGTCAAGAATTTATAAAGCATCTTTTTTTTTTCAGTGATAAATGCAAAAGGAATGGCAATTGTAAGGCAAGGGCTTGTTTCGCGCTGTTTTCTTCTTTTGAGTAAAATATTATTTTAAAGTAAAAAGAGTTTGCTAATTGCAAGACGTTCTCAAGCGCGTGAATAGCTTGTAGGCTTCTAATGTTTGTTTGTTTTTTTTGCATTGAAAAAAAAATGGCGCATATTACTGCCTATGTGTCTAGTTTAAACACGGGATGGCAAAGGCGGTACAACGCGCTGGTGTAGCAGAGAAACCCCGAGCGAACGCATCCCTGCGCCCGGTGGACGAATTGGGGGGTGGGGCGCCCCCCAATTCGTCCTCTCTGACTGTCAGCAGGCCATCCGCAATTTTATTCGCGGTAACATCTCTCCCATGGCATTAAAAATTCTCTCCAAAAATCCTCCATCCGACATCGTGACCCTGCTGTGGACACCAGGTCGCCATTTTCACTACGCCTACACGCGATGCCCCTGCAGGCAAGCCAGCCTCCCTCCTGCAATACAGGGATATTGCCCTGCACTACCGCCTTCTCCGCCGCCGATACCCACCCCCGCACCCACACCTCTCCCCGGAGGCGCGCCACATGCTGCGCATCCTACAAACACACACCTTCCCACACAGAACACAATTAATACACCGTCATCCACACCTCTTTACTGACCCTACCTGTCCATCCTGCGGGGCACTCGACACTCACTACCATTCCCTCTGCGAATGCCCCGCAGACCCGTACCACCCCGTTCCCTCCCCTCACCACTGGGAGCAGATGTTGCGTGACCCGGGAGAGTCAGGCCAAGTCCTGACCACCTCCCGGGCCCTGGCGGTCGCAGCGGCCCTGTGGGCCTCCTCCACCCCCAGCACCTGATCCCGATGGACGAAAAAACGTATTCCTTCCTTCCTTCCTTCCCGGTGGAGCGCCCTGAAAGTCGCCAGAGAAGCGCGAGCTTGACGGGACAGGTTCCCCAACCTTATTCACCGGCCGCTCGGAACTTGTTTCGGCGACTCTCCGCCAGGTGCAAACGTCGTATGGTCGGAGGTACTTTGAACGGCGGTACCTAGAGCTCTCTGCGGTTGAGAAGCTAAAGATTTTGCCATGGGAATTTTATGAACATAGACTACTCATTTGTTCAAAGACAAATTTGAGTGCAGTTTGCCTTTAAGTCGGTTTGAACTCTCCTGTACCTAGCTCGACTGAATGCTATATCTGCGGTAAGCGCACGTGTGTTAGTATTTAGTTAATCGGGGTTGTTTTTCTTGTTTTAGGCTCTTTATGCCCGTGATTTCATTTAGGATGCGTTTCACCTACTTTCGGTAGGTTTTGGCGTTCAAACGGGCCCTAGGCAGGCGTGGTCCTTTAAGGGACCTGGCTTGTGAGCACGTGCCCCGGCCACTTACGCTGCTGCTGACCACGCGTTTTAGCGAACACGCCATCTCTGGTCGGTGCTAACCAGTGCACAGATATGTATAGTTGAGTGGAATGCACTCGGGCGCACTGAGGACGTTGATAAACGCGGAGTACTTTTGTGGTCCGGCATGTCGTCGTAGCTCGTTCGCTGTCACGCAATCTAGCCACCGTACCCACTCTTGTGGCAGAGCGCCCAGCACAAATTCGCTGCACGGGGCCAGGCGCCGACAGCGGGGCCGATTCACGGCTAGACCAAACCGTCCGTGGCCGACAGACCCCAACTTGCACCGCCGTAGAGTCGCCTCTCCTTTCCCCGTCGTGGCGGCTAGGCCAAATCATGTATCGGGCGAACGGCTGGCGATAGACGAACGGCCGGCGATAGCCAACATGCCTGGAGAGGGTGCCGCTGTGTAGCCCTCCTTTTCCCTGTCGTGGCGACTCCGCTGACGCAATCGCTTCGCCTCCATAATTTCGGATTTCAAACTTCGGCTAAAGAGAGTACTGGTTGGAGCGATTCAAACCGCTCGCGGCTGCAACGTATACTCCCGAGGATTTAAAACCCGCCCGGAGGCACAGCGAGCGCGGCTATTTATCGGCGGAACTTGTCGGGGGCACCGAGTGGAGAGGTGCTGTCGCCTTTATGCGAGCCATTTAATGCTCTTGTTGCCCTTGTACATACTGCATATATATGTTGCTTCAACTTTTCGTCGGTTCGAAAACTTCATCGCTCTGCTCTGCGCCGCGTCGATAGCGGACGGAGCAAGGCCACGTCGCTACACCGGTGACTGCGCTCGGACGGCCAATCCCAACCGTGGTGGCTGCGGTGAGGTGGCCCAGTCCCAACAGTGGTGATAGCGCCGGGATGGCTGATTTAGAGCACTGCACGGGCCCGGGCCGGCCCTAAAGCCCGGGCCCGACCCGGCCCGCGGGCCGGGCCGGGCCGCCCGAAGTCGATTAACGGCGGGCCCGGCCGGGCCCGGCTCCAATGCCGCGGGCCCAGGCCGGGCTCGGCTCGACGCCGTGGGCCCGGGCCGGGCTCGGGCTCGACGTCCGTGGGCCCGGGCCGGGCTCGAATTCATAGGCACGGCCGTTAATAGGTCCGACGTGAAGTGTAGGAAAGAGCATCAAAATGAATATTCTTGGTTTATTATTGAGCGCTTTTTGCTGTTATTTGTACGCATTGTTTTAAAAACGTGTTTTGCTGGGTCTGATGGTCACCATACTGCAATTTTAATGACATTTCTTGTACTGCATCAAGATTTTATATTTTAATGTATAACATACCAAAGATACGATTACAAGGAATGCCCAAGAGGGGAATGGATTATTTCAGATATCCTGGAGCTTTGCACCTATGTTTATGTATGTACACGTGTGTTTTAGATGTCGCACCAATCAAAATGCGGCTGCCGTGGCCGGGAATCAAACTCGCGTGCCAGAGAAGCACCACCGCTTAACAACCACTGCAGGTGAAGTACTTCAACGCGCGTACATACTCGTGGATTCAAATGCGCATAAAAAAATTTCAGCAATACCAACTCGTGGCATAGACAACCACGTGAAGTTGCCAAGAGTCTGGTAATCAAAGGTGATGATGTTTCTCGTGCAAGAATACGAGCTAATATTACGCCGATGTGGCGTCAACTGCAGATGGGGAAAGCTGAACTACGGGCACTTATACCCTTATTTGTTGCGTTTCAGTTTATGACGTGCTTGTACAGACTAGATGCTCCGTCTGATCTCCCGGAATATAATAAACAAACTTGCTTCAGCGTCAACGACCGGGCCTGGTCACACGCGCGCGGTTCATCCCTCGGCCAGAAAATAAGTTACCGGGCCGGGCCGGGCCTGGGCTAAAGATGGCGGGCCCGGGCCGGGCTGCGTATTCCCAAACCATATCCCGTAGGGGCCCAGGCCGACCACACCCCCTAAGCAGGGGCGCAGCCAAAGAGGTTAGAAAAATTGCAATTTTTTAACCTCCTTGGACGCAGCACCGTGACGTCTCTACGTATATGTGCGCAACTTCATGCGAGGTGGATTTTTTTCTTTTTTTCCCCTCCCCTCGTTTCGACTGCTTGGCAGGCGGCCGATGGTTTCGCTCCGTGGGCGGGGCTGGTCTGCGGCGCTGGGGAAGCTGACGCACATGTGCTAGGAGCTAACCTTTTGTACCTGAGCCCCTGATCTCTCCGCGCTCTTCTTGCGCACCTGCAAGTTGACGCTGACCTCCGTTAGTGTTCCTAGATAAGCGCTCGACTCGGTGCTCGAATTGCGCGCGCGCGGATGGACGCTTTCACGCGCATGTGGCAATTATACACGGTCCGGAAAGCAAACACACTCATTGAAAGCTCATTCTACAGCACACAGAAGGGTATACAATTGAGTTGGGTGCCCTTTTACTATATACACACCTCAAAACACGATTCGGTGCTGCAGGTAAGGATTACAAGAAAGGCAGCCAATTACCCATGACTACATTTACAAACTGTCCTACTGTTGCGAAATATTACAGCTGCATGAGCTGCTACATTTTGGCACTTTCATAAGCACTATTACATTGAATTTTGTTACATTAACTTCATTGCATTATTCTTTATCAGGAACAGTGCCACTAAGGAAAACATTGACATTTTGTTAACAGCAATGGAAGGTGTGAATCGTTCTTGCAAGGGTGATACATTGATAAAAAAGACACCAGCTCAAACGTACACGTTTTACACTCGGTCATGAATCCTGCATAATTTGCACTGCTGGTCATAACAATTTAGGGAAACTATATCGAAAATATATACCAACCAAGGGCTAAGTAATGGTTGGATTGTACAGCAACTGAAGTACTCGAGGAGTTTGATATATGTCTTCTGTACAGGGCTATTGACCACAGTCTCTTCACTGAAGCCAATCAGGCCGAGTTTGATATCAGTAATCATGCGTGCTACCATTCACGCTGTTTCCAATGTCGATAAGTTATTTTTAACAATTTGTGCTTCATGCACATAAGGATTTTGCTGCATAAGATACCTTATTTATAAATAGACAGCTCCAGCAGGATCCGAATGGCGCTGATTCCCCCCCCCCCCCCCCCCTGTAATCGGGAAGGCACACCAAATCATCACCACTTAATTTGGCTCTGTCCATTATTCGACCGTAATCGCCACCAGCTTTTAACTCTAGGTCCCGCCCCTGCGACTGCACAGGAACGTGTTAGTCGGGTCCGTGACGATCCCACCGCACTAGAAGCAATTACCGAGTACGCCCTTGAAAACAGACTCTACAAATTGGTTCGGTATACAATGTGAACTGTCTGCAGCGTGCACTGTTTTTAGTGTGAACCGCATTGTCCACAGTGTGAACGGTACATTTAAGTGTGAACTGTGCGTTTTGCTGCCACTGACTGACTTTAATGTGTTCATTTTGCGATTAGGACCCCAAGACTGCAACTGTGTTCATTGTGCGAGTTGTGACCTTCCCCTTTTCTACTCATCCTTGCTCCCCCAGGTCCCCATGGCCTCTCATTTAATGCAGTGTTACACTCACTCAGATACGTATATTCTTTTCGCTGGAACTAATGAGTAGTTGCCCGTGAGCTTGAAGTCACGGTAGTCGCAGCAGAGATAAAACTAAGTAAAAAAGTTATCCCTTGGCGCACTATTTTTGCGATAGTTATCTGGGAGTCCAAATAGCGGAAAAAAAGTGTAACTTTTAGAGATCCACTGATGGGTATAGATGAGCAGTTTGTGTCTGTTTCCTGCGACGCCTTTTTAGCTACCACACATATATATTTCTGTAGTGTCTGGCCTTTTAATTCGCCAGTATTGTGTCACAGCTCGTGCCTCCACTGTAAGCCACACACACGCAAAAAAGTATACAAATGTATAAACAAGAAATAGCAGGAATAAAAATATAAATAGGTCAACACAAGTTGCCCACGGAGCGAAACCTTCGGCCGCCCGCAAAGCAGCCGAAACGAGGGGAGGGGTAAAAAAGAAAAAATCCACCTCGCATGAAGCCGCGCACATATAGGTAGAGACGTCACGGTGCTGCGTCCAAGCAGGTTAAAAAATAGCAATTTTTTAACCTCATCGGCTGCGCCCCTGCTTAGAAGGTGTGGTCGGCCTGGGCCCCTACGGTATATGGTTTGGGAATACGCGGCCGGGCTCGGGCCAGGCTCACCTATGAATGCCCGGGCGCGGGCCCGGCTCGGGCTAGGTGTTACGGGCCCGGGTTGGGCTCGGGGTTCGCGAAGGGGCTCGGCCTGGGCTCGGGCCTTAAAATGAGGCCCCTGCAGTGCTCTAGGCTGATTCCCACCACTAGTGACAGCGCTTGGATGGCTGATTCCCAACACCACGCGGTGTAGCGGCGTAACGGACCCAAACCGAGGCTGGGAAAAGGGGCTCGCTTGTCCCTCGATTCAGCCTTCCGGCCGAGAGCTGGCGGTATACTTGAACAAGGGGTTTATAGTGTCATAACCGTTCCAAACTCCTGAACCGATAGCACGCGTCGTTCAACTCCCCATTATTTAGCGCCAAGAAACTGCAGGTACATTTGAGGCAAAATCTGTGTAAATAAACGGCAGCCCCCGCGTCCATTTATTTACGAACTTGTCTGGTTGGTTTCTAAAATAGTAAGCGAAAAAATCGGCCACGAAAGACGAAAAACGACGTGTTCAAAACTGCGCAGAAAGGCTCTGCCTCGTGCGAGCTGAACGCAAGAACAAAAAGCAACACTCCCGTCCCTGCTATTCAAAGCAGAGGGCGCGCTAGCCCAGCGAAGGCGAGCAATTTGAATTTAATTGGACAAAACCAGTGTTCAATTCATCAAGAGAGGAGTGAGAGAGGGAGGAGAAAGGGTATGAGAGGCAGGTAGCAATTGGCGGATAACTAGAGTTTCTCTATATACCTGCCGCAGGGAGCTTAGAGTTGCGCGACCGTACGCCATCTTGTTATCCGGATTGCTGCGGGAAAGCCGCCTTTCGCGAGTGTACAGTCAAACCCGTTTGTATTGAACTGCAATATGAGCCACGATTAGTTCGATATAGCCAATAGTTCGCAAATAGCCGAACCCGCCTACAACGAATTTTTGTTACGAGTTCGCAAGACGCGGGACGCCCTCATCGCTCCCCCCCTCCTCCTGCCATCCCCGCATGCAGAAGCGAACACAATAGAGTATGCCATTACCATACACATAACTATCTATTCATTGCAAACAATAAAGCTACTTTCCGCTGTAACTACCTACGTCCCAAAAAGCTGTGGTTCTTGTTTTCACTGCCGTTGTGGCGGCGTCAACTAGCACAGCATTCTCTACATAAGACATGATTTGCACCAGTTGCACTCCGTGTCCTTCAATATCGAAGCAATATTGGTGGAGTACATTGACTGCCGAAACCGATTCATTAAGCATCGGACAGTTTTCACTCGCGACATCCTCCGCCTATTCGGTGCCTCCAGCCGCGCCAGCAGCCATGACATCGGGGACGGTGTCGGCGTCCGAGGGGCACACAGTGAAGGCAACGTCGTCGTCGACACTCAGGCATACCTCGAAGGGCACTCCTTTCAGCACAACATCAGGAACGTTGGCGGGCTCTTCTCACAGTTCATCGCTGCTTCCATGTCTGTCCGGCCTCGCTGACAGAGAGGGTTTAATCGTCAGTCAGGCGCGTCGGAAACACTTACGGAAAGTGCCGGGAGTCACTTCCCACCATGGAAGGCTCAACATCTCCATCGCAGCCAATCAACATCTCAATTGACGCTCCCAGACCATGGACTTTTGGCGGCAATTCTAGGCGCACCGAGTTCGAAATATCAGATGTGAACTTCGTTATAAGGAATATGTCTCGCGTGTATTTTCGTATCTGATCTTTCTTTGTTCGATAAACACTATATTTCGCTCTATCCGGGTTCTTTATAACCGGGTTTGAGTGTAGGAGCCGCGCCGCCGCGCTTCCGACGGCGGCCGACGCGCGGTGGGAGCGCTTAGGTCAGCGGCGCCTTACGGTGGTTACTCTGGATACCTGCGATGTCGCTACTGCTGCTGCTATTCCTGGATGGGGCGCGGTGCCGGCCGCGTCGGCGGCTGCGGCGCAGCCATAGTGGGGTCTTCTCTGCTCGGCATGGATAACCGGAGTGACGTCATCACGGCGGCGCGTGGAAAGGGTCGCGCAACTCTTATCTCCCTGCGGGAGCTATGTAGAGAAACTCTGCGGATAGCGGCACCACAGCCCGTCTGGCGGGTTAATCACTGTTGTGTACTTGCGACCTCTTCCACGTTCAGTGGAACTGCCTTATTTTTGTAGCGTGAGCTACACTGGCAGAAATTGAGCAGTTTTGTGCTGCGCATGCGCGAGGAGCAGTGCCGTCTCACGGCGCACAGCTGGCGCGCCGGGGCCGCCACCGCCGCGACTGCATTAGATTGGATTGGACTGGATTGGATTGGAAATCGTTTTAGCAGCCGTAAGAATGATAATTATCTACTCCTAGGCAACCAGGAAACCTGAGAATAACCAGTGAACCTTAGCTTACGCTACGTATATACTGGCATAGCCGAGCTAAGCCACTGCTAATTTTTGTATTAAAACACGACAGATCACTAACCCAGTTTGGCAGCTCACGTTGCGGAAATATGACGCCTGTCAGCATCCTTGTGACACTTCTTTACGCGGATGGCTCGTGCTGGTTCCGTTACCCCACGCAACAAGGCAGGTCTGAAAGCTGAACCGGGGGCGATTTCTTGAAGGGTAGACCGCGAAATTTAAGTGCCTCAAGAAATGATGTTAAGACAATTAAAAAAAACCGCCTGGACACAATCCGAAAGTGTCCGCAATGGTGCGTGCCATCGCTGCTGTGTAGCATCGGAGCTTTGTTCCGGATATGATATTTATTGCTTTTTGTCTTTCTCTCCCTTTGTAGGGCCAGCAACAGGCGCCACTGCCGCAACACATGGCTGCTGCGCCCCCAGGGCACCCGGGGCAGGGAGGCCAAGGAGAACCACCCCAGGATTCAAGTTCTCAATAGAGAGCTCGACCAGACGACTACCACGTCCAAAACGACGTAACCCGTGTGGTCTTCCCCAAACGCGCATTCTTTGCAGTGCTGTCCCGTAATTGGCGCCACTCGATGAGCACCACTGCACTTTCCCGAATAAACCGTATTCAGTGTGAACGTCTGCTCGAGTTACAAACTGCGCTCATCTCAGCACGAACACAAGCCTCGGAGATCAGGGCAGCAAGGTCACATATACCATCCTGCTCAATTTCACCCGGAACACGCGAGTGGCGGTCGGATCTCCCCCTCGGGTGCTCGTGGCCCCGGGCAGCCAGGCATTGACGAAGTAAAAACACAGGGCGTTAGTTTTTCCGATTATCAACAGCACCCCTCATTGGTTCTACTGCCAGCTCATTTGCCGTCTGGGAACTGTTTGAACGCGTCCGTTACGAGTTAAATTCGGTGCAGCATGGTATGGTTGCTCGCATACTTGGAGAGTTTTCATTGTCCCAGGGGAGGTGACTGGGCCCCCCCCCGACCCCTCTCTGTCTGTATCTGCCCTGCCCGTGTCGTTATTTGGGACGTCACGTATGATGTTCAGTTCGTTGTACTGCCTTCCTGTTCCCACGATGTCAAACTGGGGTGGGACTTCCTTTCTCAACATGGGAGCTATCATCGACTGCGGCCGTGCCGAAGTAGAGTTCTTCCCGTTCATGGATCATACCGCTGATGAACCGCCCGCTACTTCTACCGTAAAACTGGTCCTCGCGGAAGAAGCCCCTCATCTCCCATTTCGGATTCGCTACATGCATAGCGAGGCCTCTGTTCTGGCAGTCTTGGTACCAAAGGTAGCCTAAAGGGACCCTGCAACACTCTTTGAGCAGTGGACGTAAACCTGCGCGACGTTTAGATTACACTGCCAGGAATTCCTGAGCCAAATATTACACGTGCACGTGAAGCGGTGAGCGCGCAAATCGATGTGAAAGACGCCGAAAAATCAACCGCTGTCTCTTCAGTTGTCCTCATTATGCAACCCCTAGCATGGCCTAAGGGACGTCACATAGCCCATGGCTGCCCGACCGGCTGTCACTGGTCAACTTCGCGGCTAGATTCTCCCATTTCCGTCGTCGTCATTGCTGTGTACGAACCTATTCTATGCCTGAACCTGTAGGCACAGTTTTGCCCGTTTCTTTGTGTTTTGAGTGCGCGCGGAGCTTGAGTGATGAAGCTCAATACTTCCCTTTTAACGGGACCACTCGACTACAAACGTTTATTGCTTCAAAAACGCCCTACGAGCCCGAGCGCGCACTTGCGAGCTGGCACCCATGCCTGCTTTTTTTGTGGCACCAGACCGGAAATAGGCCCCTCCGCGTTGCGGAGAAAAGGACAAAACTACCCGGCATGTGATATATCGAAGCCGCCGAAGGAGACGCCGCGAGCCGCCCCCTCTCCGGGAGAGAGCGCGCAGCTTTCGTCGCCTTGTCCGCGGTCGAGTTGAGAGGGAACGATTATGCCGCGATTTCTCATCGCGCGTAGTTTCATTAATTGTGAACGGATTTTTATAATTCTTGCGGGAGGAGATTTCTGGGACAATAGACTCTATCCCAAAGTACATTACTAGCAGTCGATGGCAAGTGTTACAGGGTCCCTTTAAGAGGGTTCAGCGCTTCTCGACCGCTCGCGACATGTCGTAGACACTCGAGTCTTGGCCAGGGGGTTAAAAAGAAGGTCCTGTTTCGCTGCACGACAAGCGTACCCTCAATCTGGCCAAGCACCTCCACTAAAACGGTCGTGTCAGAACCAGCCAAACCCGCCGATAGCTGTGGCGCTAGAGTGCCGGTGTGTTTGGGTGTGTGTGTGCGTTCAATCAGCGTCGAAGCAAGACCAGCCGTTACAAAGCGTTTGCACTGGAGCGCACGTGCAAGAAACGGGAGACGCCAGACAGAACCGATCGGCGTTCTGGCGTTCCGCGGGCAGCGCAAGTGGAATAACTATGCTCGTGCTGTTTCCCACTCTCCCTAGCGACGGCGAGGCTTAAAAGCAAACGCGAGCTCCGCGGCTGCGTTTTACATGCGACTGCATCTCATTCACTCGCCTTGTCCCTGCATCCGGCGTCGTCGGCGTTGTTGTCGGCGTCCGCCTCTCCCCCATCCTCATCGCCGCGCGAGCTGCGCTCTGCGCCGCTCACCCCCTTTCCTCTCCGATGCCCCTCTCTCGCGAGGAGCATTGGATTGGATTGGCTTCGTCTGGATTGGATTGGATTGGATTGTATTTGTATTGGATTGGATTAAAGTAGATTGGGTTGGATTGGGTTGCGTTATAGCCGCGGCAGACGCACTGGCGCCGGCGTATGTGCAGTACTCTCTTTTCCGCGGTCTCTTCTCCTTCGGGCGCGCTGCGCATATAACCGTTGTGCCGCTCGCCGGCGGCCTTTCGGTAAACGGTTGCTCTCTGCTTGCGCTTGAACCCCCCTCAGCGTTGCATCGCACCAGGGTTCCCGCGAGGGGAGGTTGGCTAATTTTTTTCTCTCTCTTCTGTCGGCAAGTGAGCCGCAATCAACGTGGTGTCTTCGGCGTCCGGCATCGCCTTCTGCGTCGGCCTGGTGCTCAGCTCGGCCAAAATTTAACAGCCCTCTTTAACCCGAGTAGTCCTAGTGGAACTGGTTACCTACCTCCAGCACTGGAAACAAAAATACCTTAGTATAAATACCCAAGAAAGTGGTGGGGAAACATCCCCGCCGGTAGCATAGTGGTCATCGCACCAGACCAGTATTCTGGAGGTCGTGGGTTCGGATCCCACCCGGCGGGCATTTTTTCACCACTTTTTTTCTAACTCGAAAAATTCTTCATCTGTTTCTATGACCTACTGCATTCCCCCATTGCTTTCCGAGGTTTTCTTGACTGCCAACACTTATTCTGCCTTAACTCACCGAGCCCCTCATTTCCCATTTCTGATTCCCTACATGCATAGCGAGGGCCTCTGTTCTGGCATTCTTGGTGCAGAAGGTAGGTTAAGAGGGTTCAACGGTGGTCAACCGCAGTCGACATGTCGTAGAAACTCGAGTCACGGCCCGGGGGTTAAAAAGGAGGTCAACTTCATCCCGAGTAGTCGGAGTGGCGCTGGCTACCACCCCAAACACAGGAACCAAAAATACCTTAACATAAATACCCTATAAAGTGCTGTGGAAACAGCCCCACCGGTAGCGTAGTGGTCATCGCACCAGACCTGTATTCTTGAGGTCGTGGGTTCGGATCCCACCCGGCGGGCATTTTTTCACCACTTTTTTTCTGACACGAAAAATTTTTCATCTGTTTCGATGGCCTACCACATTCCTCCCATTGCTTTCAGAGGTTTTCTTGACTGCCAACACTTATTCTGTCTTAATACACCGAGCCCCTCATTTCCCATTTCTGATTAGCTATATATATATATATATATATATATATATATATATATAAATATATTATATAATATATATTTATTTATATATATATATATAATATATAGTGAAGAAGTCGACTGACACGTTTTGTCAGTCGACTTCTTTCACTATTTTTATACTAGCCCATCGAACCTCATGATCTCTCTCTCTCCCTCTCCTCTCTCTCTCTCTATATAATATATATATATATATATATATATATAGTCTGAAATCAAAAACTCACACACAGCGCGAAAACATAAGGTTAGTAGAGACAGAGACACACGAGAAGGTACTCTGAAGAAAGGGAGTCCTCTCCCTGAAACGTCAGTAAACTATTATTTTTAAGTTTAATGTCCTTCTCGTGTGTCTCTGTCTCTACTATATATATACATATATATATATATATATATAGAGAGAGAGAGAGAGAGAGAGAGAGAGAAAGAAATGCCTGCAGTCTACAACGCCAAAGGAGGCATCAGGGAAAGGTTAGACTATTTGTTTTATTAGGCTACATATGTTAACAAATGAGGCTGTTGCCGTTCACTAGGCACTTTTTCGCTCAGCCCTCTCGGCGTCACTGGGGCATATTCGATTGTATGACGCCGACCAAAGCTACCACTCAAAATCAGGTCTGTGAGATTTAGTGGTTCCTCGAGTTTTATTTCACCGCGTCTGTTGATTGCTAACATGCAGATAGCGCCCTGATAAATATTTTTTTTCACATTAAGTCAGCACTGGCGTTTATAGAGTGGAACTTGAATGTTTTCAACACTACCTTTTTATTTTGGTGAGAACAGTGTCTTGTTAGGCTTGAATAGAGTTGAGTGAGTTACCAATGGCTATTTCTTTAAATTTAATTTAAATTAACATTTAAATATAGCTACGCTTTATTTTGCTTTCATGGTTGCTTTGATGTCCCGTGCAGGCCGACAGGCCTACAATGCAGGCCGACAGATCCGGGGAAAAGCGCCGACCCCGATCTTAGGTGATCTCGGTATACGGTTGCCTTTCACGTCCAGCATAAGAACATTTTACCTGTCCTTTTATAGCACTAACATTCTACAAAAAGTGGTACTAAAAGGCGGACAGTTGTGAACTAATGCGTAAAAATTCTTTTCAGCCGCTCAGTTGTGTAACGAGGCTCGTAGAGCCGGCTTTGCCACTAAACAGAAGTGAATTGGTGAGACGACACTTTTCCGAGAGTATTGTAGATCGGGAGTTTATATCACAGTAAGAATTCACCGACAGTCTTTTTGCATCTCCAAGGTTTATAAAATACGACATTTAGGTACTTTTATGGGGTGTATCGCTGTTTTCGGTGCAGCACTCTGGTGGCCTACCTGCCCACCCACATTTTTATTTTTACACGTGCTTATTCGTCAGCCAGGCAGCAAGTGCACTCTTCCCTCTAATTCTGCCAGGAAACACAAGAAAACGTATCAGGTCCCTATGCATTTTTTGCCGTGAAAGACTTAAATAGTGTCTACGCGATAGATCACTCGGCAAAATTCTGCAAGTCACCTGAAGGCAGCCCTGGACTAATGCGTCAATTGCTATAAACTATCACTCACATACTGTGGTGCGTTCCGACACGGATGCTGCTTACGTAACTCCGAACAAGATTTAACCTATACTTTATATCTATGACGGCCATGCGAGACCCTTTCTAGCGGTCTGCAGTTACCTAATTCTGTGCACCTGGAGGGCTCGATGTTCAGCACCGACCTGTCCATGCGAATTTAGGCTGTGACAAGAGCACTGGAGGTTTTTGGAAGGTATGGCCTTGTCGCAACCCGTTCTGACCCAGCATAGCCTGCCTCTTTTTGACGAAATTAAAGTTATATTCATCTATTAATGATACGCTATTGATCCATCTATGAGACACAACAGGCCGGCCAAGTTTAACTGGTTACGAAAAATTGTGTCTAAAAATTTCGTATATCGCGTTGTGAATACAAGGGAAATATGTACCAAGAGAATTATCAAAAATCTATTCTTTGTTTATTTATCACTACTTTGTGTTGATGTACAATGCTTGTTAGTCGCAGTGAGATCTGTACCTGTAAGCGCAAAACATGTTTGCTCTCGTCTGCAGGCGGACGAGAGTTGGATATTGTGGGAGCGACTATAAAACACCATTTCAAGATTGGTGCGCCTTCCTTTCCTCTAGTTCCGACTGCGAATAGGTTGGGCGTTGATAGCGGCTCCGAATGGGGTGGAATGCATTCGGCAGGCATTCTCATATAATGAATGGCAGCCTACCATTGTCCCTGAAGAAAGTGTGTGACAGCTGCATCTTACCGGTACTCACCTATGGAGCAGAAACTTGGACTCTCACTAAAAAAGTTCAACTTAAATTTGGGCTACTCAGCGAGAATGGAACGGAAGATGATAGGTGTAACCTTAAGCGACTAGAGGATCAGGGAACAAACGCGTGTTAAGGACATATTGTAGAAATTAAGAAGAAACGCACGTGGTGAGGGCATATAATGCGAAGGCAGGAAAACCGATGGCCTTGAAGAATGATAGAGTGAATCCCTAGAGAAGGCAAGCGTGGTAGGGGTCGGCAGAATTTTATACATAGGCAGATGAGCAAGAAGTTTGCGGGGATAAATTGGTCGCAGTTAGCTCAGGACCTGGATAATTGGAACTCTATGGGAAACCTCTGCCCTGCAGTGGGCGTAGATAGGCTGGGGGTTGTGATTATGATGCTGCTGCTGCTGATGATGATGATGATGATAGTGTTTGGATTTATGTATATGGCAAAAGTAAGTGAACGATCCCGAAGCTGATGGTACGTAAAGAACAAAAAAATTCCGGGTGGACACCCTGATATATCACTATTGTAATGAAGGAGGCTGGCAATGTTCCCTAGAAACATCAGGGGTGGTATTCTCGTAACTGTCCCTTTTGAAAATGTCCCTTTTTAGTCCCTTTCATCGTGACATAACTTCCGGTTAAGAGGTGGACGTTGGCACCATGGAGGAAGGTTGGGAGTAGGCTTGCCGTGCTTGCGTTACGTCACTTTCGGTTGTTGGCTTTTAGCCAATTAGGACTCGCCAAAAGGGGCACTTTTGAAAGGGACGGAAAAGGGACGAAACTCGAGAATACCGCCCCAGGTGTATCAAAAATGGCCTGCGGGTGACGTGCGCCAGTGCATCATCATCAGTAGCACAAGCGGAATATGGAAACCACACCGTCATGGACTAGAGTGACGGGGTTCCCTTGTACTCCCTGGTGCTTCCAGCGTCGACTGTGCTCGGAACATCTCCTTCTAATGTGTCGCCTGCTCAGCAACCTTCCTCAATAAACCTTTTTTATATACACATAGCAAATCAGAACGGTAAACGATGGGCTCGTTGAATTAAGATAGAAATAAGAGTTGGCAGTCGAGAAAACCTCGGAAATCAAAGGGGAGAAGGGAGAATGGGGTGGGTCATTGAAACAGATAAAAAAAATTTGGAAAGACAGAAAGAAAATGCCGACATAATGCCCGCTAGGATGGATCCGAACCCACCACCTCTACAATACGAGTGTGCTACGATGACCATTACGCTCTCGGCGGGGCTATTTTGCCCTCCACTTTCGTAAGTATTTATGTCAAGGTAATTTTTTCTTGTGCTATATATGTATATATAATCCAGGGAGCAGTTAAACTTTTGAAGATGGTAGAGAACACAAGAAAAGAAAAACTTTGAACAAGGTAAAAGCACGATTGTTGCCAACGTTTCAGCAAAGATACCTGACGAAAGCAAGAAGTCTCTTTGCTGAAACGCTGGCAACAATCGTGCTTTTACCTTGTTCAAGTTTTCTTTTCTGTATATAGTATGTAGATATATATATATATATATATATATATATATATATATATATATATATATATCTATATATATATATATATCTATATATATATAATCAGGGTGTCGAAATAAAAATGAAAAGAAAAAATATATAATGGTTACCGGGTCACGCAGAAACGGTTCGACCCCCACTGTTGATCATGCGCGGTCAACGCCATTCCGGGCCTTTCTTTTCCAGGGTTCATGGACTACGTAACTTCTCATTCCTTTTCGTATTCGTCAACAATATCAACGCTCTCTTCGTTCTTACAAGATGTACAAAGGTAAGCCAACTACTGTTGCAATGATATGTTACTCTTGGTAGCGCGAGAAGAGTGCAAGGCTGGGTTATCGAAATATCTAACTCGCGGCAGCCTGAAGGCGATGTGAAACATCGATTTTGCCCTACCCCCACTGCGACTGCTTGAGAGACAAGCGGGCCGCTGCATTGCTGCACTGCGCAACGGCGAAGGACAACACCCGAAAGAGGCATGCTTGCTGTATTTCTGAATTTGTCTTAAAAAGGTCGCACCGCTGGAAGGTGGGAATACACGACCAGTGCAACCCTCGAGTGTCGTTGGGTTGCTCATCCTTTGGCTGCTTACCACAAGGATGCGGGTTCGATCGCCGTACCCGCCAGACGTTTTTCCGACAAAGATAGAAAACGAAGACTTCCATGTCTCCAGAATTCGACGCACGTTGAAGATCTCCAGGTGGTCTAAATATGCTTGGTCGCATTTAACATAGGAGGAGCTTCGGGGCCTCAAACGCGCTAGTACTTTTAAAGATGATAGTCTATCTTGGGATACTTAAGCCCAGAAGTTTTGGTCTGTTCGTATGTCTGTTTCTCTGTGTGTCTGTCTCTCTTGAAAGGATAAATTTTTATCAAGAAATCCTGCTATCAATGATGCAACGTAAAAACCAGAAACAAACAAGTGCAGCGCCTGTTACTTCAAAACTAATGGAGCGTGAAAGCTTCCAGTTACAGATAACACAAACAGCTTCAATTTGATTGTAGACAAAAGATTAGCATACAAATAATTTAGAGTTGCTTACAACCAAAAGATTAACATGCGAGGTAAACAATGACACAAAAACATTCGCTTCATGAATGCGGCAATATACAGAACAGGGTTGGTTTTATGTCAAAAACGGGCTCTGTACCGCACTAACACACAATTCTAACACTAAAATCAATTGTTACAACGAAAATCCCTCAGGACACAGGTCTGGAAACTGGCATGAATATTAACCCTTTTGTTCGAAACCTCAATAAACCGGGTAGACCAATGTCGCAGAAACTGTACTCGCCCAAAACGGCTAACCTCGCCTTTTAAAGAGGTCACGAGTTGTTGTCTGAAAAATTACAGCAAGGGCCACTGCATACGTAGCCTGCGATTCTGTGCTACGGCCCTGCATCGATACGCCATAGTATATGAATGCCCAATACTACGAGTAGTTTTGCCTAGGGAGTGTCAAGGCACTTTTCTCTCAGTCAATAAAGTGCAAGCTCCAAACTTGTAGCGGCGCGGGGTATGATGCGCCAAAGCAACGCGCAACAGTGCAGCTGAGAAAGTGTGAGCCGTGGATTCTGCTGGTTGACCGCAGTTGGGACAGGAAGAGTTCCTGAATTACTCCCCAGAGAAATAATCTGTCTTTGTGTTCAGAATTCACCACGCTTTTTGCCAATGGATGTTTTTGGCGTCCTTTGGCAGCCTACCTCAAGACAGCGTAACCAGGGTAAATCTGGTGGATACACACGTCTGCCCCGATCTCGCAGTAGTAACTATTTTTTTCACACAGCCTGGCAGGTTGTTCATTCACAATGGACATCAGCATCCAGATGCACTGAATTCTCTTAGCTAAAGTAATCACGGCCTTGAAACAGTCTTGACGAGATTAGCTGCTCTGGGGTGCAGGTTTCTGGCCATAGTTGGGAAAGAACCCGTCTAGAAGGACCGAGAAAGTGTATAGCATCAACGGTCTGCCGGAGCTTATTACGTCACTGAGAATGAAGAGACGACTCTAAGGGCCAACAACTGGCTCATGAGGTTGATGCAATCTAGACCATAACCCCCAGAGCAGTGTGGGAGGCGCAGGGCGTCTCTCGCTAAACGCTCTGTGCTTCCATACCAAAAGAAAGAATAAATGTCGCGGGACACTTTGTGCGTGGCAGGATTGGGAGGCAGCATATTCCTGGAGACAAAAAGAAAGAATTTAACGAGGAAAAACGCACTATCAGATTTGATTCCCCCGAAAAAGAGAAGTTGAAAGACCTACCCTGGCACATTCTTTTCAATATCATTAACTAACTCCGGCCACATGTGTTGCAGGAGAGAGAGACAGAATATTTTATTCACAGGTAGAAAGTGAGGAGGAGTTGTAGGGAGCGCTGCGAGATTCAGAGGCCTCGGTCCAAGCTTCTGCTGACGGCTTCTTGAATGAAGTCAATCAGCCCGCGTTGTACATCTTCTCTTGTTGGTGAGGCCAGCCACTCTCTAGTGTATTCTTTTCTAATTTGGATGTATTGAGGACACTGCCAAAGATTGTGATCTTGGTTATTTGTAATTTTCCACTGCGAACATGATGGTAAGGGATGATGATGAGATGTAGCCTCACAGGTGTTTCGATTGTTCCGGCTTGTGCCTGTCGGAATAGGGTTTGCTGTTGTCTTGTTAGGTTAGGGTTGGGAGCTGCGAGTAGACGTTTCGCTGTTTGTATTATTTGGAGGTGAAGTGGCGGGTGAGTTAATTCCTGAGCTGTCAGATTTTGGCAGCCGAGGCTGGAAGCCCGGATGTATGCGTCTCGGGCAAGCTGATTAGCCTTTTCGTTTCCCAGTACCCCGGCGTGACCAGGAATCCAGTATAGCCTCACAGTTCCTTGAATATGCTTGAATAGGTGTGTCGATGAGCGGGATATATAACCAGAATCTAAGAGTCGACATGCCCTCTTGTTGTTGGTAAATATATTGAGGGGACGGGCTGGTTGGGAGAGGTGGATAACATCATTTCCAATGGCGTATAGTTCCGCTTCTTCTGCTGAGGTGAACTGTTTGTTCCTTTCTTTATAGGTTCTGTTGAGCACCGTTCAGTACGCGACAGCCCACGAGGTGCCTTTTCCCGCCACGTCTGTGTATACATGCATTTTCTGGGGTTCTCTTTCCGGTTTCTTATTCAAATATTTACCCCTGATGTCTCTTCGTATTGCGTGTCTAGTGTCATCCATATTACCGGGAATGGGTGCTATCTTTAACTGATGTCTGTCCATATGCTCTACCTTGCAGTAGTCGTGCACCGTTGCTTGGGAATCATACCCGATGGACGGCAGGAGTGGAATTCTGGCCTTCCTTTGCCTCAGTCTCCTAAGTTGGTTGTCTTTGTGGACTGAGATAATTTCCTCAATGGTGGTTGTGGTGCCCATGTCCTCGATGCCCTTATTACAGGTGGTTATTGGTAGTAATAACGGTATCGTTGAGGCTTTTCGTAGCAGGGCATCCAATTTCTGCAGTTGGGTCTTGTTGACGCTTGTATAAGGAATGGAGTACCTTATGCGCTATTTGATGAGTGCTTTCTGATGTCGCAGTAGGTCTTTTTCTTTAAGTCCTCTGTGCCTATTGGACACGTCTCATAAGTTGAAGTAATTCTTCTCCTTGTTTTACAATCCTGTTTACTGTGGTGTGGCCCCCACCATACTTCTGGAGGTGGTGGCCAAGAATCTCGATAGTTGGCGGGGTAGGGATGGCAGCGTAGCGTAATCTGAAGGGGGGTGCCTTCCACCGTCTGTTGGTGACCATGAGTACCGTTTTTTTCCGTGAAGCATGTCAGGCCAATTGTTTCGGCTTCTTCTTGGGTTTTATTGAGGGCCTCTTGAAGTTGTGTTTCAATATGTCCAGGGGAACCTGTCTTGATCCATATGGAGATGTCATCTGCGTACATTAGGTGATGTACGTCTTCCACCTGTTTTAGCGCCCTGTGAATTTCAAGGGCTGCATGGTTAAGCAGGGTGGGAGATAGTACTGCACCCTCTGGTATGCCTCGTTGCGGATGGGGGAACGGTGGGGTCTCATGTTCACCTATAGAAATCACGAGAGAACGTCCTCGTAAGAAATCTCTGTCGTAGTGGTACAGGCTTGGTCCACAGTTGCTGGCGGCTAACTCCTCTAAAATGGCATCGTGGTCCACGCAATCAGATGCCTTTTTGTGGTCAACTTCGAGTATGGTCTTGAGTTTCGCCAAGCTTGGTTCAGCCATAACTTCTTCGTGGAGTGCTAGGAGGGCATCTTGTGTTGACAGATGTCTGAATCCAAGCATGTTGTACGGAATGACAGTAGCTTCTTCTAGGTGATCGTGGAAGTGCTGTGGCACCATACGTTCCATAAGCTTGCAGACGTTTTAGGTCAGCGTTATTGGGCGTAGATTGCTTGCCGCGATGCTTTTCCCTGGTTTAGGTATGAAGATCATTCGTCCTTCAGTGGCGTTTCCGCCTCCACACTTGGTGGAGTTCTACCAGAAGTGTCTGGCGGTCCATATCCCCTAAATTACGTAAACTGGGTGTCGTCATCATGTCTGGCCCTGGTGCTTTGTTTCCCGCACATTTGCTAATAGCTGCATTAAGCTCCGCAAGATTGAACTCTTCATCCATGCAGGGAATATTCGGGACACTGTATTCCCTATAGTTTGGTTGTGGACGGGGCGGGATATAGGTCTCACGGTTTTAAGAAATTCTTGGGGGTCGTCGTACTCTTCGATGAGTCGGTGTATTTTCTGTAGGGTTGAAGTTTTGGTGGTGGTTGGGTTAATAAGGGCTCGGAGTAGCAACCACGTTTTCTAAATACTCGTGATTCCGTGAAGTTGGGCGCAAGTTCTATGCCATTTTTGTGTATGTTTTTGTTGTTTACTCTTAAATATGTTTGTGGAGCCACATGTCTGGAGAAAAACGTTCTTCGGTAAATTTGACGCCGAGAGTCTTCAGGTCTCAAACTATTTTGAAGTTGTGAATGGGTGCGAGTGTAGCGTTTCCCAGAAGGAGGACAGCACTTTTTGTGAAATTTAACTCGGCAGCTAAAAGGCGAGCATAGGACTTAAAACAGCCGTGAGGCTATCAGTGTCCCGGATAAAAATAGTGACGTCATCTGCGTACACAGACACTTTAACCGAGCCTTGTCCGGGCAAGGGGAGACCCGTAATTTTGGGGTTAGCAACGAGGTTTCTGATGAAGGGGTCTAGACATATGACAAAAACAAGCGACGACAAGGGGCATCCTTGTCTGACACCTCTATGAGTTGCAATTTCACCCCGTACCACACCACTCGATTCAGCCTCCCGGCCAAAGCAAAGTAGATATTGGGCAATAGTCTTATATACTTACAGCCAAATGTAAACGTCTAAGCCCGGGTTATATGTTCATACTTGCCAACTTTATTGAACAAGAGCAAGACATTACAGAAATATAAGACAGGAAAGTAGTACGCAAGTGATATTTACAGTTTCCTTTATTAAAAATTGATGGGTGCTTGGTTTTTCCATAGCAAATGATATTCTACATGTACTGAAAACCGCCGCCTGCTGTTGCTCGCGCCACTTCCTGGCGGCATATAAAAAATCACGCGACAACAGCAAGTAAAGATGATGATGATTATGATGTCCTCAAACATTTAGGCACGCACCCACAAGAGGGGATTGGCCAGGGCTAAATCGGTTGTTCCATTAGCTAGGTTCCAAGTTCTGCTTGGAACGCACGTGGAGCACTGCCACGCAGTTCTATAAACGTTGAAGTCTGCTGCCTCGATTCAAGTGCGTCACCGCTGTACTGCAGCGCTGGCATCGAGGAACCCGGCCTGCAGCAGTGGAACGCGATAAATTCAAATCGCCTTGAGAGAGAGAGAGAATAAACGTTTATTTAAATCAACCGGGGGGATTCTACTGAAGCTTGAAGGAAGCGTCCTCAGTCCAGGATGCCTTGAGCGCGGGAAGCATCGACAGTCCTTTGAGCCAGCCGAAGCTGGTCGTTCAGGCTGGTGCTCGCCAAGGCGCTCTTCCAAAGCTCGACAGTGGAAAGTTGCAGGTTGGGAGGAACCAGTGGAGATTGGTCACATCCTCCGACCCTACGGCGTGGCATTCCGGGTTCTCCGCAAAATCGGCAAAGCGGGGAGTTCTGTCGGTCGAAAAGGTGAAGCCGGATAGGATGGGGGAATGTATTAGTCTGGAGAGCACGTAAATGTCGTTCGTGCTCTCGGAGTAGAGATTTGTGTGGGGGAGCGAGTGTCTGACGCGGCAGCCTGTAGTGCTGCGTGATCTCGGCGTAAGAGGTCAAGGGCTGCATGCGCTCGGGTTCGGCAACGCTGCTCTCGGCGCCCGCTAGGTGGGTCAATTCTCGAGCGATGTCGTCCGCCGCCTCGTTTCCAGGGATACCGTGATGTGCGGGAGCCCGTACAATCCTGATTAGCCTCTTCAGGGGCTGGTGCTGAATGATGCGTAGAGTTGTTGTGTGAAGGCGTCCCCTAGCGAAATCCCCTAGCGAAGTCCCCTAGCATCCCCTAGCGAAATCCCGACGAGCCTGCTGCGAGTCGGTGACAATGACCGCTGCATTAGTTTGTACGACGGCGAGGGCGATTGCTACTTCGTCTGGTTGTATAGTATTGTCGCCGGCAAGCGAGAGGCTGCAACGGGGCTTGTTTTCGACGGACTACGGTGGAAACCACCGCGGACCTACCCGGATAAGACGCCGCGTCCGTATACGCTGTTGTTGGTTGATTGCCATAGATCTTGTATATGGCTTTTACTCTGGCTTTCCTCCTGTCGACGTGGTACACGGGGTGCATATAACGGGGCAGGGGGTTTACCGTGATGTTTTTACGGACTTCGTGCGGTAGGTTTCCCGTGAGCGCAGGGCGGGTGGTCGAGTGGAGCCGAGAGCCTCAGGCGTGAGAGGATCGCCCTCCCCGTTTCCGTAACCCCCAGCCTGGCTCTTTGGTTGATTAGATGAGCCTCAATTAGCTCCTCGGCAGTGTTGTGAATGCCGAGCCGAAAAAGTCTTTCGGTGGAGGTGGAGACCGGAAGTCCGAGTGCTTGTTTATAGACCTTGCGAATCATCGTGTTGACCTTCTGTGTCTCGGTGATGTTGAGCAGAGCGTATGGCAACACGTATATAATCCTCGACACGACAAAGGCCAGGACGAGCCGAAGCAGGTCCACCTCTCCCATGCCACGGGTTGTCGTGGCGATCCGGCGTATCATGTGAGTCACCTGATAGATTCTCTGAAGTCCGGCGTGCCCTTGACAGCCTGGAATACAAGCAGCAAAGAACAAGAGCGGAAAAGATTTTAGTATTCATGTCCACATAAACAGCCTGTAACACCTGAAAAGGGCTCACTGCTCCGCAGTGGCAGGGCCACCATCAGCCAAGCCAACGTCCAGGCGCGGAGCAAGAATAAGACAGGAGGGGGAAACGGAGCGTCCTGGGGCAGCCTGATAACGTCACAAGCACTTGACAAAGTTATGTTTCCAGCATCTGCTGGCCAGCAAAGAAAGTGTGCAACCATTGCCACGGCTGGGCTACAGTGAACTAGAATATTCTAGTTCACTCTATCTGGGTTAAAGCGGAGGCGCGCGTTCTGTTCGCGCGTGCCCAGTTCAGCCCGGCTGTGGCCACGGAGCAGCCGTGGCATGTCGTAGGCATTTCTCCGGGCCGCTGAAACATTTCGTGGCCGAAGCGAGTGCGCGCGCTTTCCTGCGCTTACGTGGGTTGAAAGAGCCCGCCTTTGCGATTGTTTAGTTTTCGGTCTCCAATGTGGCCAAATGCTTTAGCGAGGGAATGAATGGTGCTTTTTCTTTTAATGCCTAAGCAATCTCATCTTAGAATCACCACCAAAAAACAACCCGGTACACACAAGAAACCGTGAAAGCAATGACCGTGTAACACCCTGTATCGGCAAAAATCACATAATTTACGATGTTACACCTTCAGTCATTGCGAGGGTGTAAATGTATAATATTTATTGATGGAAAAAGAGTTAAAATTACGGAAAGCGGTGCAGCAGTGCTCACGCATTGTTAGACAGTTGTCAAATGTTTTGTATAATTTATGACACCGCTGGGCCGTACTTCATTTCCTCTCAATGGGGTTCTGACCTCTGCTAAGGTTATACATTACTAGAAGCCCACAACGTTTGCAGTCTAATGGGATGGGCAGAGTTCTCTTTATACTTTGTGAATGGCCGGGGCTTATGTCAGGTGTACATTGAACGTTGTCTGGCTCCGGGTAATTTGGGAAGAGAATAGCCACACATTTCGGCGTCAGAAAAAGACCTCAGAAAAAATCCGTCACCTTCCAGCCCCGTGAAAGTGGATGTCCAGCAAAGCTGTTCTAAACCACTACAAATGGTGATGGACGAGGGTATGAAATCTTTCTCTGCGGGCTCATCGGTTCCGCTCGGCTACTGTCACTAGATAAGGGTACAGAGTATCGGAGCTCTTTTCTTCTATCGTTCCGTGCCGCCGTAGGCAAATACGGAAAACAACGCGGGAATGCTGAAGAGCAAGCAGTCTTTCCATAATTTTCAGCAATGCGGCAGCCGTTAAAACTTCATCATCAAAAGTTGCTGCATCTGCCAAACAAACACGAACTCTATAGACTAGCAGTCTTAAACCATTGCAATTCAGGTTCTTAAACATTCTTAACTTTAGCGCTGTCCACTTGTACATGTTAGGGCAACTAATTGACACAAGACCCCACCTGGCATTAAAAACTGCGCAAAAAGAAAGTGTTAACACATGCTGGTTTGTTTTTGTGTCCCCTGCACTTATGGAGAACCAATGCATGCTTATACTTCAGAAAAGAGTGAATATTGGTATGTTTTGATGTGTTTACTGCGCATGGAAATAACCTTGGGGAGAGGTGGCAATTGTATTTATTGTGCTACATCTCCCACTCACAGTTTGCACTAAAAATGAGAACGTCACTCCCCTGCCAAATGGCCGTGCTAAGATTCAAAATATCTTCATTTGTAGAGGAGGGTCACAGTAAGTATTGGCACTGTTCATAACATAACACGTTGTTCACAGATCAAGAAGGCCCCGTGTCTTCTTGAGGGGCCCTGCCTACTGTGCGTGGGCCTTCGGATTCCACTGGGGCTAGTGTATGGCTTGTAGTGCTTTCCTTAGTTTTCTTCATCCCGTACGTTGGCCCACAATATCTACCCCAGCGTTATGTTTGACCTCAAGCCACCTAGTTTTGGAAATAGGGTGTATTCACAGGGCCTTGGACCGCGCGGCGGCGCTACCTGCGCTCCACCGCGCGGCCACCAGGTTGCCCTCCGCCGCGCGGGCAGCGCGTTTCCCGATGCTAAACGTTGTTTGCGGCGTGGTGCTGGCAAGAACGTTCATGTGGACGGTGTTTTTCTCTGCGTGATTCGTGTGTTTGAGAATGCCTCATCGTAAAGAGTAGCCAGCATTGTTTTCGCTGCGAAATTCCGGATGCACTGTTCACGTCTCCTACAACCACAGACCCGAAGCAGGCCGAACGACAAAAGCAAGCGCGCCATTTTTCTTGTTTTTGTTGTTGTTGTTTCGAAGCAAAGGCCACGGCAGTGCTTGAAGACGGTATGATTTTGCGCGACGAATGCAACTGTCCGGTGGTTTGACAGGCGCAGCCAGCGGCGTGCATAACCCGGTCCGTTTTGACGATTTCGCGCTATCTTGGTGTCATCACCGTGCGCCGATTTTCTTATTTCCTCCGTTGCTTGAAGCGACCGTCGCGCGGGTTGAGAAAATTTCTTCACCGAAGGCTGCGAGGATATTTGATATGGTAGAGGCGTGTGAGAAGAGGAGCTGGTTTTACCGTACCACCCAGGCATGTTGCGTGCTTATTGAGGAGTATGAGAGAGGCTTAGGCGCTCTGGCGACAGTGTTCTGTGCGTTGAACGCACGAAGGTCGTCCAGTTTTGCTCCTAATGAAGCGGAAAAATAACACACAGGGTCTGGGTGGAAACCCAGGCGAGTGTAAGTACGTGTTAAAATTAGGTATGGTGGCGACGACAAAGATCCCACCGATGATTTTCAAGTCTTCCTTTCGGTAAAGACGAAGCGAAAATTATATGCAGAACAAGATTATGGAACACGCTTTGGCTTCTTCGAAAGTAGCGCAGAGACAAGTGACAAAGGCTGCTCTAGTTTGTCCCTGCATACGTTAACGTTTTAGCGTCTGCGCTGTTTTTGATGTAGTCAAGCTGTGTACCCAGCGTCAAGCTTAGTGTATGATCACGCTTGGTCATTAGAGAATAGTCGAAGGCGACGAAGAAGAACTGGATCAGTTTGGATGCCCGCAATTACCTGGGAAGCGATATTGCATGTGCGCGTGCGTTCACCTCAACACTCGAAGTAGCCCATGTTGAGGCTGGGAGCCGAGTATGGTTCGTCTCATCCATAAAGTACGCCGGCTACCTTAATTTGTGAACATTTTAAGCATGCGACTGTTTCAAACATGTGACGAGGTGCGAGGTGAAAGCTCCGACACCCATCGTCCCGGTTCCCACCTGAATGAAACGGGCTTCAACAGATTCGGTACTGATTAGCCATATTATCGTTAATTTCTTTGGGAATTCGTCAAACGAAGACAGACAGCCATCAAGCACTGCCCTAGCCGTCGCATCGAAACAGCGAAGAAGAAAAAAATACACGGCGCGCTTGATTTTGTCGTGCGGCCTGCTTCGGGTCTGTGGTTGTAGGAAACCAGCGCAGTCCGGATTTTCGAAGCGAGACCAATGCTAGCTACTCGTTACGACGAGGCATTCGCAAACCCACGAATCACGCAGAAAAAACACCGTCCACGCGAACGTTCTTGCCAGCAGCACGCCGCAAACCACGTTTCGCGTCGGGAAACGCGCGGCCGGCACGGCGGAGTGCAACCTCAAATATGGCGTCCTCGCCGCCCCGCAGGTAGCGCCGCCGCGCGGCGCAAAGCCCTGTGAATACACCGCATACCCATGAGATGAAACAGAAGTCATGTTGCATGGTCTCTTCCAATTTTGTAGCACTGACAAGTAAAACTACTCACGAGAGTTTTCCAGGTGAGCTATCTTTGCGGAAGCGTTTTTAAATTAGACAAAAATGTTTAGATTACAAACTTTCTTGCCCTCGAAGCATAACCATATCGTTCCACGAGTACGTGATTGCTATAGTACTGTGATGACTTTTCAGGCAGTACTACCCCGTAAGTAGCAGAGACGTCGAGACGTCAAAAGATGACTTTAAAAGCACGCGAACATAATTGCAATGTCAGCAAAATGTGGAAGTATTACCTGTAGATGAAGATTCTTTTCTCGTGCTCCAGGTCAGCCACAGGGTATGGCCGCATCAAGCAGGGCTTCAAGCCACACCCTTCATCCCCCACAATGACATGGGGAGCAGAAACGGGTGAATGAGGCAGTGGGGCCGGTGGAGGGAGATAATCTGGTTTTGCTTCCAGCTCTTCCCACAGCTTTGTCTTCATTCACACCCCACTGTCGTTCAGTCGCCCATTCTTTCCCACATCAACAAAAATGAAGTTCAGTTCCGCATCTACAAGAGCCACCAGCACGATGCTGAAGGTGCCCTTGTAGTTGCAGAACTGAGCGCCACTCTGTGGAGGGGGCTGTGTCACGACGTGCTTCCCGTCAAGGGCTCCAACACAATGCGGAAACTGTCACAGGTCCTCGAACCCTTGTGCCACAGCCAGCCATTCCGCATGTGTTTGGGGCACCTGCAACGTAAGCAAAGCTGAGAGCACAGCGGTGAACTTGTGACTAATTTACTGAAAGGCAAACTTATACATAAATACGTCAGAACCCTGTTGATACGTTCTCGGTTCATACCGATTTCCCCGTACGCTCTCAATTGTCAACACTAAAAATTCTCCATAGTACGTTTCTTACCGGATAGTACGTTTTTCTGGCTAGTGCGTTTCTCCCTCGTGTTTTTCTTCACATGTGTTAACAAGTTTCTACTGTACTATCGCTAACACTGACATGATAAAACCTACGACAGTATACTGAAGTATCTTCTAAACAAAAGAATGCACAAAACCTACAAGGCGTGAAAATTGACAGTTAAGTTGCCGGAGTGATCAAAAATGAAAATGCACTCTCATGCGAAGCCACCAAGGGCACATGCTAAGAAAGAATGAAATGGAAAAAAAGGTGTGCTGTGAACGAGCCTGCCCTCGGTAGCTATGCACGATAGTCAGTCTCCATTTCTGCATCAACCTGGAAAGTCAAGTTAGTTGCCAAGCCTTGTAGGTTTTTTGTGCTGCTTGTGGTCATAATCCGAGTATGATGTTGGTATGAGATCATGTGGTGTTAATCGCAGTATTTATCAGGGTGTCATACTAGAACTGAACACCAGAACCAAACCGGTATTCTGTTGCAACTGCACCAGAACCCGAATCGTTATTCTTTTAGCACACTTAACCCAAACTGGAACTGTAGAAAAAGAAGAAATGACGGTTACCAATTCCCCACGAAATGGTTATGGTTCGACCATCCGCTGTTAATGCGCAATCAACGCCATTCAGAGCTTTTCTTTTTCACACACCATCAATTTTTTAACTTCTCACGCACTTTCCCCTTTAGATCAGTCAACACTAGGGGCATTTTTTTACCTGAACTGGTGCAGATTAGTGCACTGTCGTGCAGACCAGTGTCGAGTGCTACTGAAGATATCAATAAGTAAAAGAATGAACAAATGCAGCACTGCTCGCACTGGCGCAGTCGGTTCAGATAAAAAAAAATACCTCTACTATCATTACAACACGAGGAGTGGTATACGCACCAATGGTGCAATGGTATGCTGGCAGTGCAAGCAGTTTGAAAGGCTGAGGAAACAAAACGTAGCACTCTCGGCAGCTGCATGCAAGGCGATATAAGACCTCGAGTGTGCCCCACCCACGCTGCGACTGTGTAAGGGCTTTCGGGCCGCAAGATTGCTGCACTGTGCAATGGCGAAGGCCAACACCCAAAATGTGCATACTTTACGCATTTCATTATTTAAAAAAAAAATTGCACACCACGAATTTGCGAATACTTGACAAGTGTTATCCTCAATAACTGCTTAGTGGCTGTTAGCTGCTGACCACAGGGATGCGGGTCTTATCACCTCACCCAGCTTCAGTTTTTCTTGTGTATATATATATGCCTTTCTGTGTATATTTCTGTGTATATATATGCCTTCTTTTCCTAATAAATCTTAGTTGGAAGTAGCGCGTGTCCCTGTGCCCTCTCGTCGTCCATCGTTTACGTTTTCCGCTTCGAGCGGTCTTGCAATGGAATACCAACTTGCCGAGAAGTCCGCCTTAATGTGTAGACGAAAAACAAAAACTTCCATTTGTCGAGATCTTGAAGCACGTTAAAGATCTCCATGTGGTTTAATTGCTTAGCTGGTCTCCAATATACGGTGTGCCTCATAGCACAATCCTGAGTAGCTTCAGGGTATCAAACACACCAATATGTTTTGGGAAGTGGGTTTCACTTTTAACCACAAACATTTTTTTCGCACTTCAATAGTAATATAACTCCCCGAAACGGTTCGCAAAGCTGTTTGGCTTGTGGTTTAATCAAACCGGAACTGAACCAGAACAAATAAATTCACCCAAACCAGAACGAACCGAACCGACATTTTTTCCTGCTTGTTTTCTGAACTGGCCCTCAAGGCTTTCAAACACACGATATTTTACACAATGTGCAAAATATCAACGCCTTTAAGAAATCCTGTGCGAGGACCGTGTACAGTGCGCGGCACACCTCATCCACAATCCCGGAAATGGTGTTGTGGGCCACGTAAAATGCGTACTGGAGAGACATCCGGCTGTCCCCTGTGAAGAAACGTTCATTGTTTCCGCAGTGATTTGATTGATTTATTGTAGGGCTTAACGCGCCGACGCAACGCAGGCGATGAGGCGCGCCGTTGTGGAGGGCTCCGGGTTAATTTTGACCACCTGGGGATCTTTATCGTGCGCCGAAATCTCGTACACACGGCCGTTTTTGCTTTTCGCCTCCATCAGAAAAGCGGCCGCCGCGGCCGGGAATCGAACCCGCGACCTCGTGCTCAGCAGCGCAACGCCTTGGCCACTGAACCACCGCGGCGGGTTGTTTCCGCAGTGGTCTCATGTACCGCAACAATGCAGTATGCGGTGAACTTTTTATTTGTTGGTGGCGCTGAATTTCCTTTCAAATTTATCAACCGGCAACATGCCCAGGCTCTGTTTAACGAAATCTTAGACAAGTAGCTCGAGCATATGTTGTTAAAGGTGAGTGCATGTGAAGGCGTTAACGGTGAAGACGTCGGCTCAAAGATGGTAAAAGTGCACCGTTGTTTCAGTTGATGTCATATAATAGCAGAATTACATGCCCCCGTGTATGTAGACTCGCAGTTTAAACACTAGATTTTCTTGTTCACAAAGGATGCGCGCTGCCTTTTCGCCAGCGAGGAAGAAACTACCATTTGGTGCCCGCCGCACTCGCGTGAAAAAAAAAAAACCCAACGGGCTAGAGAGTATTGCGGCAGACGTTCGAAACTAGCAAACAGCAACTGATCAAGCAGACAGAGGAGGGTCGTCAAATGCAAAATTAGGCGTCGTGAAATTGCTGTACCAGCTCGGCAGTGCGCGGCCTGAACTCTGTCACCGTGAAACTTGCTAAGATGCCCTTATTTCCGTTCTTTCGCGTCAGGCAATTGGCAGCTCTTTGGGCTGCAAGTTTGAGAGGACATATGGATGGAAGACTGTGCAGTGAGTTCCCTAAAATAATATTGCATGAGATTACGTCGCAATGCGTGGCCTCTTTTAAATGCAGAGCATTTCTTTAACTCACGATGTCACCCGTTCTCGGCGTCCGTAGTAGTCCGCATCGCTCGCAGGTGCGCCCTCTCGGAGCGATCGTGGCGTGATAAAGGCGGGTGTCGGCGAGGCTGGAACGCACTCATCGCCGCGCTCTCTCGTCAGCAGTTGCCACAAGTGCAACAACCTTACCGTAACGCAAACTACTTAACGTCGTGCGCCCCCGGAAATGCTCTGCATTTGATCGTGCCCCTCGCGAGGGGGATGTTTCTTCCATCAGGAAAACGGCTACCGCTGGCGGGAATCGAACCCGCGTCCTCGGGCACAGCATTTCTTCCACCCGTCGTCTTGTCATCATTCACTCAGTTAGAACGGTGACGCTGCGGAGCCCAGAAACGGCCGCCAAAGGACTGCGCCCTAAAATAACAGCTTCAAAATATTTTTTTTTCCAATCTAGTGTGTAACGTACAGTCATGGACAATTCAAATACGAACCGCGGAGCGCATGGCCGAAGATACCGGTGCCGTCACCTGGCAGCGGCCGTGGAAAACGCACGAACATGCGCAGATGAGATGTCGGGTGCGAGGCTGCGTGTCCCACTGAGATACGTCGCCCTCTCCTCGCTCGCGTGCTTGCTTTGTCGCCACGCCGAAAGAGTGCTTCAAGCACTGAAAGTACCAGCACTGCTGCAGCTGAAGGCATTGGTCGCGTTGAGAGCAATGCGGCGCGTATTTGCTTGCAGCTGCGGCCAGTGCTTGCGTGGGAAACGCGTGCACGCTCTCGTAAGGCATGCTGTTTAGCTCATCATGCTTTCTTGAAGAAAACAATCGCACAGATATGGAGCAAAAATAAATGCATGCCGCCTAACTTCTGATGGCGCAGCATTGTTTTGCGTTTGTGGTGCAGTGGCTCGGGAATTGAACAATGAACTGGCCGGCTAAAAATGCGTCTATGTTTAACGGAGTCATGGCTAAGTCATTTCGCGGAGTCGGTGCTAGTAGCAAACAATAAATATACCACCAGAATTCATTTGCAATGATGTAAATTAACTGCAAGCATTGTGTGGTGTGGGAAAATTACTGGCAGAATTATAATATTCACAAATATTAGGAAGAGAAGCAGGTCCAACCATTCTATAGGCAAGTTGCCCTTGCAACAATTTTGGCGGCCTGCTTTTCTCGTTTTTTTTTTTTTTTTTGGCAGGCCCCTCAGTACTTTCTGTGGAGCGTGCAGCACTTAGCTGGGTTTGGGAGTGACCCAGGTGTCCATCGTTATTTGTTCCAGTTACTGAACCCCGCATGCAAAGATATGTCGGCACTGTGACGCAGGCACACACCGCGAGCAGGCGCTCATGTGAGCCGAGCACACTGACAGTAGGTACGATCTTGCGCCGCACCGCTAACAATTCTTTCAGCGCTCTTGCGGCATGGAAAGAAGGCAAGGATGCGAGCGAGCAGGGGGCAACACCATAGAGTTTCTTACAATATACACTAGAGAGGAATATGGCGCTAGCGTCTATGCGGCTCACATCAAGGCCGTCTGTGTCTCTATGGGCCGCTATTATACATCGTGCTCGCCTTCGTTTCAGGATTGGGCTTGGATTGAAACGTTTAGGGACCGAAAAATTTAAACAAAGTGCCACAAAAACGCGAAGAATAGTGTGCAATTATGTAAGTGGAAAATAAAAACAAGGCTGTTTAAAACTAAAGAAAAACGAAGTAAAGCGTATTTTTGCCGGAAGGGTTGTGCCTGCTATTCCGCAGGCCAAGGTGGTAGTCACGAACAAGGTTAATATTTTGGGGGGGAAACTTATTAGAGACTCTGATTTTAATAATTTTAACATTATTGCAAATAATAAGTTGTTTGAAGAGTTGGAAAGTTTTTTGAGCGTGCCTATTAAAACGTTGCCTGCGTGGTGAACCGGTGCACCGACCGCCAACTAGTTTAACGAGAAAAAAGAAAACGTGGCGTTAAACAGTTGTGCACGATGACAAGATAGGACGCGTACAAGCGCCCGTACCTGTCGTATCCCCGTGGTCGTATCTTGTCTTCGTCTAAGTACGTTTTGTTTCTTCTTTTCGTCGGCTACAAATTTCGCGGCGGCATATTACCCGCTCAGTCATGCGTCCTTCGACTGCGGCATAAGCAACGTCAGGTGCGATCCCGCACTGCCTGCTGTTTCACCGAACACGGCTACCACAGAACAGGAAGGATTTCAACTTCCTTGTAGCTCGGAAACGGGTTAATGCATAGTGAAGAAAGCAAATCCCCAAAACCGCTTAAGAATCCAATTGTCATGCCAAGCCCAAGCCAAAAAGGGGGGTCTTCTCATGAACCCCCACGACGACAATGGCTTAGAGGGCGCAGTTTCCTCTCTAGTATAGTTACTGAGAAACTCTATGGGCAACACATCGCACTGGACCCGCAGCCTCGCTCCCGACATCTCAACTGCGCATGTCCGTGCGTTTTTCACGGCCGCTGCCAGGTGACGGCACCGGTATCTTCAGCCATGCGCTCCGTGGTTCGTATTTGAATTGTCCATGACTGTACGTACCCGCCACCGTGTAATTCTATAATTATCACGCAGATTAAACGTCCTTCGGAGCGTCATTTCTTGCGGAGTTGGCGTTCAATATAGCGCGGAGGCAAAGTGAGGACGCAGAAATACAACGACGCGCCACTGCCCGTTTCGCGCCGAGCAGCTGAGCAGCTCTACCCACCTGTTGCCAGGTGTCGGAGAGTGATTGCCAGGCGCTCTCCAGCGACGATGGCTTGACGGAACGGGGCGCCCCGCTTGGTTACGAGCGACGCCACCCGGTTCAGCAGGTCCTCAAAGGTACCTGTATTCATGCGAATAAAGCGGCGGTACGCTTCTCCAACGTCGAGCGCCAGCTCCCGCATCAGGTTCTCTTAAGTCCCCTGCTTGGAGAAACCCAGCACGAACGGGGCTTTTTCGCCGGTGGTTCATCTAGGGACTCCAATAGGAGCAGTGCCGAGTAGCAGCCACCACGGCCCTCTTTTCCGCCATGCCAAGGAGCTTCGCACGCGATCACGTAACACAGATCAGTGGCACGTAATCACGGTTTGAGCGCGGGAAAGCCCGGAGCCTGCCCGAGAGAGAAAGTCGGAGGAGGAGCACGCGAGAGGAGACGGCGTTGCCCCGTCGGCGGCGTGATGCGATCGGCGACGGTTGGCTGACCGTCGGCGTCGGCGCGGTGTGACATGACCGCCGAAAGCTCGCCGATACCATGTCCCCCGATCGAAACGGCCGACGGTCGGGCTAGCGTCACTAAATAAGCTACGCTTTATTTAGTGACGCTAGGTCGGGCTAGTGTGACCGCGCCTTTAGCAATTGCCCCCTCTCGTGTTCCCTCGACCTCCTCCCTCTCAGCGAAAACGATGGTTGGGTCGGCTTTTGTTGCCGCCAAGATGAACAAAGGAGCCGTGGCTGCCCTGGGGTGCACAGCGTACAATGCCTGCTCTGTAGATGCCAAATAAGCTGTTTCAGAAGCGTAGGGCGCCCGCCAAGCTGTTGTTTCTCTGTTTCGTTGTGTTGCATCTGTAGAAATTTGGTTCGGTTTGCCTTTGCAACACATTGTAATCTCGCTGGCCGACTTCATCTGTGAGGCGCGATGGAAACCAGGGTATCATAGTTCGAATTAACCGTTCTGGATACCGACGCGTTCGAATTATCGGGAGTTTTCTCCCATTAAAATATACAGGGCTGTGCCGGGACCAGGGCGGGAGTTCGAATTAACCGAGTTCTATTTAACGAGCTTTTACTGTACTACTTTTTCTGCTTTAATGTGCTTACATAGCACAGTGCACTGGGGTAAAAAAGGGGTACTGGGATGTACTGGGTACTGAGATGTACAGTTGGTAGAGCACCGTGCTGCTAGTGTCTGTGGAGACTCGGGTTCAAATCCCATCGAAACGGTGGCCATTTTCTTGACCGGACAAGAACGGCGCTTTTTCTCAGCATGCTTAAAATTTACAACAGCTAGAGCCGTGTGCTAAAGCCTTCTTTTATAGGGCTAGTGCGCTGCTACTTCGGCCGTACACGCAGCGCCACCTGGCAGCCTCCGCGGCATTTTTTGCTTGTCCGGGTCTTAGCGAAGTCAGCCGCCGCCGGTAACGAAGTAGTGTTGCGGGGATGGCGCCTGTGCGGGCGAAAACACGCAAATCAGTGTACTGTTGCGTCTACGGATGCCATAACAGCTACGCCAACACTGCTGACAAGCTCCCGAAAACCAGTTTTTATTTCTTTCCGTGGAAGCCGTACGAAGAGGAGCGCAGGCTGCGCTGGATTAGGGCTGTGCGTCGTGCAAGGTAAACAAGCGCGTTTGGCGTCTCTTTTGACAGCTCCCTCCTGGCTTCGGCTTCGGTGTTTCTGCCTGCAAAAATAAAAAAGAAAAGAAATGTGTTAATGTGGACTGAGGAGTTTTAACATGAGAAAGTTTGTTTGTTCGAACAAACTTTCTTCTTCTTGTTAATATGACCTGTTTCATGCAATTTAGTTTATTCACGTGCATTTAAGACTCTATTTACTGCAAGTAAAAAGGACGGATTGAGCAATGTTTAAGGTTGTGCACCCATACGTGAATCCTTACCGTAAGTTGTGGCTTGCGCCCAGAATGGGCGCGGTGAAGCGAGTGCAGCTGCAAGTGCTTCAAACTCTGTCCTCCTCGTTTTGATGCGGTGGGCCATCGTGCTTGTGATGCGGTGCTTCCGCTCTTGGTGCCATCTGCGACAAAATGTGCCATTTTGTATAAAATGCACAACACGCTGTGAAGCACATAAAGGCTGCAGATATAACAAACCTGTCTACAGCACCCTGGCCCAGGGTTATAAAGCGCGATCTCCGCTATCTGCTCCACGCTTTTTTTCAGAAACGTTTTGTAATACGTTTCCTCTCTCTGCTCCAGCATAGCGAGCAGGTTGACCTGTTTATTGTCAGGGGTACCACGCTCGCCACCTGCATGGTTGCGTACGTTTCTCGCGCTTCCCGAGCAGCGATCTGACAACCTCGATGCCGAGATTGAGACTTTCGTCTACAGCTTCTGTGGAAGCACCGGTTGGATCTGCATTTTCGTCGTGGCTGTCCTCGCACGCGATCATGTCCGCGAACGCACACCTCACGCCCGAGAATTGGGCATGTACCGTTTTCGGGCACAGGGGTTTGGAGTACTGGGGCAGGCAAGGGGCGACCTGTATAAATAATTATCAAGTTGTATGATGCAATACAAAAAAGCACGCATGCTTCAATGTTGAATAATCTGAACAATTCAAGAAAGCGCTCCTCGTGCTTACTTGCAAAGAGTTCCTTTATCTGTTTCTTCGTGTCCAGGGTCGGGTCGCGCAGAGGGTTTCCCCCAAGCACGCGGCAACTCCGTGCACGATTTCTCCTCGTGGCTGTTTATGAAAACGGCCACCGCCGCCGCGTGTTACACCAACCGCGGCAGCCAGCCTTGCACGAACAGCGGCCTCGCACAATGCGCCTTGGGTTCGGCGACAACTACATAAACAAAACAAATCACCATGTACGTGAAATAAGCACATACGGGTATCTCAAATACAATTCACTCACCTCCAGCCGCACGTCGTAGTCGCAAGTGCTCTTCATCTGCTGAATGCACCTGGCCACGATTTCAGACGGCGCCGTCTCGCTGAGGATTTCTTCTTTTACGCCGTACACGTGGTTGCTCGCGTAAAGCTTGATGCCGCGCCTGAAGCAACTTCCCTTGAAATACTTCTCAGGGCTCTGTATTTTACTAAAACCGCAATACAGCACGCACGATCCGCTTGGCGCCGTCATGCTGGCCTCGCGCGGACGCGGCCGAGCCATAGAGAAAGCCTTGCGGAGCTGCGTTGCACGGAACGGCGGACAAGCAAAAAATGCGGCGCGGCGCTGGAGGGGGCGCCACCGGTTCCAATTCAGTGGCGCCTCCAAACGAGCGCACGAGGCCTATATCCTCCTCGCTTTACGGGGGAGATGGATAGCTTTTGAAACGTAGGCCTTCGGTAATCCATTGTTCTTGACAGCTCAGGACACTTCGATGGCCAATCACCCTAAGCATCGCCAAATGGAGAAAAATTGAAAGCGGCCCTTTTTATATCATCACGTGTAAAAAGCGAAAAAAAAATTACAGCTTTGATCGAAAAAATTCCCCGCATTTCCCCGAGGGGAAGAATGTGAAAGTGCGAATGCACGAGTTGAATTTGTGCGGTTCGGTAATGTTCGCGAAAGAGAGATCACACACACACACACACAACTACAAAGAAAGAAAGATGCATTTATTCACAGACACCTATTTGTGTTGTCGTTGTACTTGATTGCTAGAGCGGATCTCAGCTTCGAAATTTCGTGTCACTACTCCTTTAAGCAGGTGCATTAGCCCTTCTCACGCCCGATTCTTGGCCAATCCCCCACGTGGGTATGTGCCATGTCAGCGGCCAGGCAGCGCGCGCCCATCTCCCCCCGTTGCCAAGGAAGACGAGGAGATTCCTGGCCAATCCCCCACGTGGGTATGTGCTATGTCAGCGGCCAGGCTGCGCGCGCCCATCTCCACGTGCGCGGACATCGCCGGTGGACGCAGGTTCAGGGTCGCTTAAGAAGTGCATTGCACTTAAAACTTCAAGCCACTGCCACCCCCCCCCCCCCCACCCCCATCTTTCCCGTCAACCACCCGAACGCCATTTCAAGTATGACCTAAGTAAAAGGTCTGACCGATCATTGTATCCTACCTTTAAAGTATGAAATTTTTTCGTACAATGAATAATTCATTGCAGGAGGATTGCATGCTGGGCTAGTTGGAATTTAGACATTCTTGGATAAAACCAGCGCGAATTCCGACAAAGAATTTGTCTGAACTCGCGCTGGTTTTATCTAAGAATAATTGATTCCCTCGGAATCGACAAAGCTAAGGAAAAAGTATGCATGGGATGATCTGGATGTCATAATTGTAAAGTGTTGAACGTGAGGCCGTCACTGGTTTCGTTTTCGTTTGCCGTTTTGAAAATATCACAGCTGGAAAAACACTGGAAGTTAAATACCGCAGCAATTTATTCTATTGACAATTTCATTCCCTCTTGCAATATGTTACAATTTCGTCTCTCTATCCCTCCCGCCGATTGTAAACAGGCTCCGCAACACAGCGAAGCTTTCGTACCGACGTACTTTACTGACTGATAAATGGAAAAGGTGGTCTGCTGATAATTTCGCTGTTTTTTAGTAGCCACGCAAGCGTAAAGGAGCCAGCCTGCCATTTTAATTAAAAGAGATAGCGAGAGAGGTGGCTTTTATTTTTAGCAGGAAGAGAACTGTAGGTCAAGTGGGGGAAGCGAAAGTTGAAGGGACATCTTGAAAGGTGGAATGCTCTTGGTTATGCGCGTTCATTCCGCCGAAATATTTCTCATGTTTTATTATCATTTTTTTTTAGGTGGGGGAAGGGGGGCATGTGGGAGACATCGCAGTAGTTTTGGTAATCTTAAAAGGTGTTGCCTTTGCATACTTTTTTTTCAGCCAGGTGGTTGAATCCAGTACAAACACATAGACAGACAGACGGAAATTTGTGTGTTTGGCCTGGCTCAAGAAAGAGGGTACCGGTTTCTTCGGAGCAGGTGGCTTGTGTGCACTGGCTTTTACCGAAAATATGAGAGCAGCGAGAAAGACTGCGGTTAAATTGTACGAATAAGTTACACCACCGCGTAGTTCCAAACGCTTCGCTGCACAGGGCCCCCACTTGACGTGTCGGTTCGCGCAAGGCAGAACGGTAATTAAATGTCGTCATTGGCTGCGCCCCATACCTAACGAGACCTAAAACATCTCAAGCCACTATTATTAAAAAAGAAATTGGTTTGATTTGTGTTTAGAAAAAAAATGTAGAAAAAAAAGGTAAGCAATGAGAAAAAAAACTAAGAGGTAGACTTGGTGGGGCTCGAACCCGAGCCGTCATCTCCAGTACTCAGTACGCTACATCGAGGCCACAGAGCCCTTTAAAAGAAAAAGGCGACAGAGCCCCAACGTAAGGGTCTTTTTAGGAGGCGCTCAAAAGAATAGCGCGCGCAGTGACATCACGCATGTCACTTTGGGTGCTCTGTGCAGCGAAGCGTTTACCTCGACTAGAGAGTTTTGGCATAGCGGCTCCCGTACGCTACGCCAAGGTTAGCGGGTAGCGGGACCGGACTGCGCATGCGCGCGCGGGGAGTGCGAGGAGGTTGCCCCTCAGCGGAGGGAAAGAGCGGGCATGGCGAAGGCAGGCCGCGCGGAACTAATCCACCCCACCGTGACGAATTTGCTCTCCCCAGTCGCACCCTGCTACCCGCCGCCGTAGCGTTAGCGGCCGGAGCACGCTATGCTAAAACTGTAGCGGCGGAACGGGAGGAAGGGGGGGGCAGGCAGGGGAATCACACTTGCTAGAAATGCTGGCCGGTATGGTTTCTGGTTCCCACCTTGTCCTTACTCCCCCTCCAATTTCCGGCCGCTACGACAGGGAAAGTGCGACCGACACGCCCGCCCCTGTCGAGAAGGCACGGGCTGATTGCGCCTTCTTTTGAAATGGCGCCCCCACTCGTTGCCCTTCACCGAAACCACCCCCTCCCACAACCGGACGCCGCGGCGAACTAGACAAGCCCTGGAGGGAGGTGAGGAGCTCCCGCGCCGTCTTTCCTTCCTCCTTCGTTCCCTGTCCAGGATTCTCAAGGCAGTACAGAAGGTAGGGGAAAGGCAGGAATGCAGTGAAAGGAACGCTTTGACAGTCTTCGTTGCAGTGGCTACTTGGTATACCCCCAATGTATACACCAATCGTATACACCACTCTTTTGTTTCCTTTATGTTTACCATCCAGTGCATTTCGTACAAATTCCGCACAAAGCGGTCTTCTTTGTGGCTCATAAGAAACGACCAAGGACTGAGGAGAGGTGAGGCGCAGCTGCCCTGTGCTTTTGAACGGGGAGAAGGAAGCGATTTTCTCCATTCGTCACACTTACAGGAGAAATATTCGCTCGATCAGGAGAGAAGAGCGCACGTTGCAGGCAGAGCACTGAAAAACAAAAAGGGCAGAGAGAAATGGGCAATATGGCATAAAGGTCCTATCTATGCATGTGGTTGCTTATTCGGCATTTTCATTACGTGTATTCAACTCCCTGGCCTGTGTGTATGCGTGTATGAGTCACACATTGTCGAAGTTCAAAACAGGATTCTCCCTGGAGCTCGACAAATGCTTGCAAGCGGCTTTTGTTAGGTGGCGAGGTAACCTGTTCGCACATGTCCTGGAAGAGCGTCCCCTTGTCCTGCTGGCCCTTCGTAGAGATGCTTGCCCTTTCAAAGACAAAATAGACGGCAGTCTGATTCTTGGACGCCTGAAGCCAGTGAACCGATACAACTCGCATAGATCGGTTATACTTGTTGACCACCAAAGCTCTGCCTACCAGCATCGAAGCCGCCTATTTTTGCCTACTGGTTTCCGTGCTTTGATATTCCCTCGTTGTTGTCAGCCTTTGAATTACCAGAACTTAAAAAGCATCGTTCTTAAGATGCGGTTCACACAAAATACGGCACTACTTGCCTTCTTACCCACTACTTACACCATTTTACCTAAATTTGTTAATTTCCTAACCTACGATTCATCATTATCTTCATTAATGAATTATAGCGCCTTTTTCTGGGCCACAACCACTCGGGAAAATATCCGAAAACTTTTGTAACTGCAAAAACGAGCGTTACGCGTAGCATGCGAATTTGCGTACCTTGCTCACACCAGAGAACTATTCATGAACAATAATGTCATGAGGATTGATAATTTAAGTCGGTATAAGCTTTCCCGTTCTTTTAAAGCAGAGCTAAACAGAAAGTACACGCCCATGCAAAAAAGCGAATTTACCAGAAACCACCCATTAATATAATACCCGCCTCCCTGATTTGTGGAAGATCTCCACGTGTCGTACAAACTACGCAAAACAAATGCTTAACAGTCTCCCTAGGATGCTAAATGATTTATGTAACACTAACATTAACCTAACCAGCATTTCATTCGGAAATTCGCCCGGAATTTTTGTTGAGATGGAAATCTGGCTATTTGTTGCATCTTTTATATTGTTTCACATTTTCCACTTCTGGCGCTTACTGTAGACGTGCCTACTGCCCTGTTTGCCGACACTGCCCATGCGAAATCAAGGCTCGCCAAGCTGTTCGCAGCTTTTTTCCGGATTACCTGGTGTAATGTTTATTACGCAAAAAAAAAAAAAAAGAAACTGAAACTGAAACCACACTGATGCATCTCAAAATGGCGAGAAAGCTGGAATTGGTATTTTTTCACAATCTTTAGACTGGAGTTATTCGCTGCGAATCCCGGATTACACACCCATTTTTATGGCCGAATTTTTAGCAATAGCTCTCGCTGTATGCAAAGTACCGCAGCATGTATCAAAAATTATCATATTATCTGATTCGATGGCAGTTATATCGGCGTTAACTTCCTCTTCGGAATCTTCATTGTACCGCACACTATTATTTTTTGTTCCCAGGCACGTGAAGGAGGTACGCTTGTCTTGGGTCCCTGGCCATACGGACATCAGGGGCAACGAGCAAGCGGACCATTTAGCTAATCTCGCCGTCACAGCTCCAATTCAATTCGGAATTCCTAATCTGGCTCTATTTGCATCTGCGAGACTAAGACGATATTGGCATTTAGACGCCACCCGTTCCGATTCGCTTTTATCATTTGAAGAGTTCCAACATTTAAAGTTCGGGTGGAATGTTCATTTTTGTGGCTCTCGGCAATGCGAGGTGACCTTCACCGAGCTGCGTTGCAGGGTTCCACGGCTTAATTTCTATCTGTTCAGATCAGAACTTTCACCTACAGAACTATGTGTGCGGTGCCAGGTCCCCGAAACAATCGAACATTTTTTTCTCGACTGTCGCCGTTTCTCAACAGCTAGACAACTGTTTTTGAAGGAGCCGATTGAGCGATTGGGGTTGACTTTATCGATAACACTTATATTATCTATTGGCGCATCAAAGCTGGGGTTTGCAAGAAGGGATATATATAATTGCATTCAAAATTTTCTTTCTGCCTCAGGTCGTTTGAATTGCTAAAGGGTGCTGATTAATGGGTAATTCGGGTTTCATTCTTAACTAAGTTTCCTTTTACACCCTCTTTCCGGAAATTAGTATTTTGAAGTCCTCACGTTTTTAACCAGCTTAGCCCTGGCCAATCCCCCCTTGTGGGTACGTGCCAAAATATTTGAGGACATCATCATCATCATCTTCTTTTCAGCGCTCGTTCGGAGATAGCCGCGATGATTGCTTCTTCTAAAAATCAAGTGCTTGTTGCCATTTTTTTTCGTTCTTTTGTTTTTCGATGAGGCAATTTTAGTCGAATCCAACCAACCTTCGGATTACTGTCTTGTGCTGGAGGCACGAACTGTTTTAGCTGCAAGGGATAAAAGCAATTTAGCCCAGTATCTGAAAGAAAACGAACACTTATTACATTTCGTGGAAGTGGCTTCCCCTCAAACTGTTTTAATTTGCCAAGGTCAAGTTTTCCTCTTTTCACAATGAGGTAATAAAGACGTTTTGCAGGTATCACTCGGGACGACTTTTCATATACATGCGCACCTGTAGTAGGTATTAGGTCGGTTAACTCGGTTGGACTCCCCATTCTAGGGAACGTAATATTTAAAAAGTTTGTAACCTGAAACTCAATTTATTTTAGTCACAGGGACAAGCAAATTATTTCATTTAATTTGGAATATCGCATAAACGATTGTGCACAAGTTATAAGTAAGTGCGGCAGCAAGAGCAAACTGCGATGATGATGATGATGAACCATTCCCTTTGTTGCATAGCTCTTTCGTCCAATCACATCATAAGAGCGATCATATTAGTTTGTTCACTTGCCAAGACCCTCCTTGGCATTGTGCGCTGTGGCTCCGTAAAAACATGGTTACATAAATAACCACGAAAGGCCGTGACGGGAGAACAAATTACGCAAAACAGGGCAGATGAGAGTTAGGACTTGTATTACGCGGTATCTGACCATTCCAACTCAGGAGTTTCTAATAAAAGTGTCTGTCTATTTACGGACACTTCGTCGAACGCTATTTCGTAGAAGCCGGTTCACTGAAAACCGTTTCATGGAATATCGCCTCATCGAACGGTGTTTCATCCAAGACATTTCATCGAACGCTGTTTCATCGATTATTTACTTGGTGTTGAAACGGAGAATTAGATCACACAGCGTTCGCGCACTCCTGCTGCCAGTGACGTCGAAACGTTGTAGAGACAGCTGTTACAAGAGTAATGTAGCATGCTCGCATTCGCGTAGCCTTTCCCACATAATGTAACAATAGCGCTGAACTTAACACGACGACGACAGGATCAAAAAAAAAAACCAAGACACACGAAACGGTAGATGCGCTATTAAAAACTGTGAAAAGTTTTAATAAACAAGACAACATATAAATACTCCGATGGTTTCTGGCCTCGAAGGCGAGTGCTCCGTCAGTCTCGTTGCTGGAAAGAGAGATTGTGTATCTAAAGAAAAAGAATGGTTGTATGAGGTGATATGATTCGAACATGCACTGGGTGGTGATACGAGAGAGAGAGAGAAACTCTTTATTAAAGAGGAAAGTGCAGAGAGGTTTGCCGACATCAGTTCGCCGGCATGCTACTCTGCGGGGAAAGGAGGAGAGGGAAAAAGGTAGTAGGTGTAGTGAAGAAAAGGAGAGTAGTAGCAGTGAAAAAAAAAAAATATGATCCTTCTTCAGGGTATTGAGTTCAAAGGCTCTTGAGATGCAGGAACGACTACAATTTCGTGGACATACCAATGTCCTGGCGAAATTCGAATAGCGTGGACAAGATTTTGCGCTGAGCGGAGGGAGAGGGCCATGGTCCAAGTACCAATCTTAATGTCAATGGTCCAGGGTGGAGGCAATCAATTTTATGTTGTAAACGGCACCTTGAGTCGGCATAGGCAGAGCATTCCAGTAATATGTGTTCAACAGTTTCAAGTGAACCACAATTGTCGCAATATGGGCTTGATGTCTGGCCGATCCGATGTACATAGGAATTTGTTAGTGCTGCATTAAGACGAAGTCTATGCAGCAACGTCTCCAAGTGGCGGGGTAGACGCTCTGGTGGCGGGAGTATTTATATGTTGTCTTGTTTATTAAAACTTTTAACAGTTGTTAGTAGCGCATCTACCGTTTCGTGTGTCCTTTTTTCTTCATCCTGTCATCGTCGTGTTAAGTTCAGCGCTATTGTTACATTACGTATAGATACCAACTAGCCCAAAACCAAGCTTTATTGAAGCCTTCCCCACGTGCGCATGCCTGTGCTGAAAATGGTCGTACCGTATGATATGAAATTCTACCACGAAACATTCTCTATGGCTTTCCATGCAAAACCGAAGCTCTGCGGCGTTTGCACTGACGTTTGTTACAAGAAAGTTCTGCAGAAATTTTGATAGACGTACGAGCGTTACGTACATTGCAAGGGATGCGTCGCAACTTTATGATGTATTTAACGATCATCGCACCATTTGAAAGTCTTTCAGGGGAGGAACGTCCTCCAGACAGCACTAAAGTTGAAGCGCTGCAGGCAAATCTAGAAATCAAGTGGGTTGCAGCAACTCTAAAATGCGCGCCATTGCAAATAGTCCAGGCAAAACTTTTATGCAAGTAATAGCCGCATGTCTGGCGCCACATGTTTCTCCGGTAGCCTTGCGCATCACCGACATTTTAATGCGTAGCAATCCTTGCCGTGTACCGCGACAGCCAGGGCCATGTAACACCCTGAATTACCAAAAGAATGGAGATTTGGTGGAAATAATACCTTTAATCGCTATAATGGCGTAAATGCAGATAACCGGTAGGTCAGAATTTTGAAAAACCAAAAAATGAGAAAAATGCAAAACTAAAAACACAAAACTTTCACAAAAATGACCTGACACAATAAAAAATACGCATCTTATACAGGCCCCCCAAAACTGAAGACTAAACAAAGAAAGTGTTCAAAAGAACGTAGGACATACGAATAAAAAATAGCGGAAACAGAACAACTCTACCGTATGCCTTGCGTCTTCGGCAAAATGAAACATAATTAGCGAAGTAAAGACACTTCGTCGCTATAAAGGTATGAATTTATATCTTTCGGAGAACGAAACAAAACTTACAACGAATAAAACAATCAAATGTCTTTCGCCACTCATAGCCGTACTTGCTGTAAAGAACTCACAACGTAGATAAGCGGCATTAGAATCCTACGTCTAATCTACAGTTCGTTAAATTTCTGCAGATCTTTTTTTGCCGGTGTATTACAGGCCCGACAAGCTATAGCCTTACACGACAAGCGGCGCGAGGTGACTGGAAGAACGGGAGCATGACTTTTTTGACCAGAGCCCACTGATACGAGCAGCTTAGTTGTGAGCGATATGTTCAAAATGGTCGGCGGCAACATATATGGTTCTTAAATTTGGCGGGACGTCACCTGGCACAATCTGCATTCGGTCTTCGCTGCACCCCAAAGCTTAAAATTCCTTGTGGATATAGGTTGTACCGGTAGGCGCCTATGCCACTTTACTCAATGTAGATGTAGGTCAACAGTTTGGAAGCGCCGATTTGATTCACACAATTTATTGCACAAAATTTATTGCGCAAAAATTTTGATGCACCAACGGCGAAAGGGCTCAAATTTCGATGAAACTGCCTTTGCCGATTCGATAAAATAGCGTTAGACGTAACGGCATTGATAACTTTCTTTCGATGAAACGGTATTTGATAAAGTGGCATTCGATGAACTGTCGCGGACCTGTTCTGTTTGTTTTATCAGGCAACTGAATCTAATGAGTGGCTTAATCGAAGCCGGCTGCATTTTAAGCTATCGGCTAGCTTACTCGATTTTCCACCAACAGGGAATCCTGCCCTGGAATTTCATGTACTACAGACAACGCTAGCTGCCCCGAGTGACAAAACAAATACGCGAGAATATTTACGCACCTGCTCCCCTTTTATGTGGTTCGCATGCGATTCCCTTCCACGAGCTATACAGAAAGTCCCACCTTAACAACTGCCAACTCACGAATTCCCGACCGTGTAATTGACACACGCTGCTTTACACCTGTATACTGCTTCAAGCCACCTGTTCCGTGTCCGCGCGCTGGCATTCCTAAAAGTTTACGGCTCACAAAATCACAGTGGCCTCCCAGTGATTATTCTCACCTGACACTTTTCCTTTCATACCCGATGTCTGCAACTAACTAACTAAGTGGTTCGAGGTGAAAAGGAAAGGAGATGCACTGGGGATATTATTGAGCCAGCTGGGGGCTCACCTGCATACAACCCAGTGCGGGGGGGAGGGGAGGAGGGGTATATAAAGATTAGAGGAGAAAGGGAGTGATAAAAGGATAGGTAGGAGAAAGGGAGAGATAAAAGGATAGGTAGGCGAGCAGCCCCGATGTCTGCAGGACAGAAAGGCTGCAAATTGGTGGAGGGAGGAAACGGCGGGAGAAGAGAGAGCAAGAAAAGCTACGAACGGCCGCACCATTCTTCCTCCTCCCCTTCCCTCAAGTAGGCGCCCTACCAATAGGTACGCGGCGCCTTTTCGGGGAATCTGCCTGGCAGGACTGGAAATGACGTCGCTTTGTCATCACGAGCCTATAAGGGAGGGACCCCGCCCGTGCGCTCGACTTTTTGTCGGTTTTCCCGTCAACCGTCGTTTGGATCTATTTCGGTTGTCTACTAGGTGAGTTTCAATCTCCATCTCTCCCGTTCTCTCACGCTTGCGTGGTTAATATTACTGACTTTTTTTTTTTAAACGCTTCCGTCAGTTTGTATGTAGTGCCGCATTGCACGGCCAACGCGCGGTAGCGTAGAGACAGCCATTTATTGGGCATGTTCATGAGGTAAAGCGGGCAAGCTCACTGATTGATTGATTGATTGTGTGGTTTTACGCGCAGACGCAACGCAGGCGATGATGCGCGCCGTAGTGGAGGGCTACGGAATAATTTTGACCAGCTGGGGATCTTTAACGTGCGCCGAAGTGTCATACACCCGGGCGTTTTTGCTTTCCGCCTCCATGAGAAAAGTGGCGCTGCGGCCGGGAATCGAACCCGCGTCCTCATGCTCTAGCAGTACAACGCCTTAGCCATTGAGCCACCGAGGCGGATGGGCAAGCTCCTATGTGTGTTCAAAAGTAAATGATTACTCAACTGAGGCACCCAATTAAGGCGCTCTAAAACGCAAGGATGTCATCGAATGCAGCAAAATCGTCAGAATATTGTGATTTGAATGCTCCATATGCGAATTAATCAAATCGAGGTATAGGCCGGAACAGGAGGGTGTAGAAAAAATGGGCCCTGGAGTTAATCGTCCAGGAACCAATGGTCCGAACTCCAAAGTAGAAAAACAAATGCCGCGGAACAAATAGTACGCAGGTAGACGTGGGAAAAAACATTCCCGAAAACCCATTCTGCTATGAAGCTTGCACAATGGTTTTGTCTGCTATGATAAAATAATCTTACAAAAGCGATCCGTTGTAGGTGAAACGAATTTCCACGCTTTAACTGAGATAGTGCATGGGCTCTTAAATTGACAAAGGCTCTCCGGGAGGGGCAAAATGATATTTGCGAATTTCGAGATAGGAATTAGGCATAGTGTCTATACTCACGGCAGCCGTTAGAAATGCCGGAGTAAATTTCTCACGGCATCCGCCTCTGATTGGCTAAGCTCTCCAGCCGGAGCTTTCTTGGGGCAAATACCGAAATTCATCAAGAACTCGCTCGCGCGGGTGCTTCCGTGGTGCCGGGGTGTAGTGCTTGCTTTGGAGCGGGACGGCTCGGGTCCGAATCCGCTTTAGGTCAATTGGGCTTTTTTTGCATTCTTCAAAGTTTTTGTATTCCGGTATTGGGCTAGCGCAGTTTTTACGCCATGCGTATGTTTGTTCCAGTCCGTTTCGTATACCCAGAGCAATCTTGCAAACGATGTTCAACCAACTAGTACCGGAGCAAGCGTTACTAAATTGTTAGTGAACTGTTTCACGCTTGTTATGTTTACAGTTTTGACGCAATCGACGAATGGGTCTTCCAGATTAGGTTGGCTTCAAGATAGCCTGTATGTAGATAGTTTGTGTACGGTATGTTTCAGGCTGGGTTGTTAGGCTGCGTTTGGTTTCGTTAGTTTAGTTAGGATAGGTTGTTTTATGTTGCGGTAAATCTGGGCCTCACTTTTGTCATTTTATTTATAAGGTAATCACAGTACGGGACTTTTATTGGTTAGCTGAGCAATATACAAGTAAATAAAGTCTGTGCAGCCGTGAGAATTGTCCCCGGGAAATTCTCACGGCAGTTTCCATAAAAGCTGGCTGGCCTAAAATTTGCTGAATAATATTACGTCCCAACGTAGCCTAGCATAACCTCACCTTACCCAGCGTAACGTAACCGAACGCGTCATAACCTACCCAAATCCAGCCCAACAGCAACAAATTTAATGTAACCCAGCCGAACAACACATAACACAACCTTTATTAAAAGTAATTCAAGCCATTCTAGAAGTCCAGTGCGTCGATATCTTGCTATAGTAAAAATCAGAGTAAAAAAGTATTAACAAAATCACGATGACAGAAATTCGGAAAGCTAAAAAAAAAATATCGTATAGTCGGATTCGTAATGAGCCGTCTGGTTTAAAACCAAATACTATACCCCAGCGCTACAAGGGCGACGGAAAAATTGGCTTTGTAGGAAATATTTACCCCCATAGAATCTCCACGCAGCGGCGACTGCCGTGAGAAATTTCCGACGGTAATTCTCACGGCTGCCGCGAGAATAGACACGGGTATTCCTAAATTACACATTAAAGTAGAACGGTCGGAGACTGACGAAGATGGCTTACACAATATTTTTGTAGAGATTGTGTGCATCCGACATGCTCACTAGAGAGTTTTAGCACTCCGTATGTCCCGTGTTGTGCGTGCGTACCGTGGCGACCGGGGCCGGTCTGGGCGCTCGTCGCGGTAGGGTGGATCATGTCGGGTGGCCGGCCCTCGCTATGCCCGCGCATTCGTCGTGGTGAGGTTTCCTCCTCGCCCTTCCCGTGCGCGCAGGCGCAGTGGGATCCCGGTCAACACAGTAACCACGGAACAGTAATTAGTCAACTTCCGTTACCTGTTGCGATGTTCTGTAAATATGGTTTTAATATTTACAGAATAAACCCTCAATTCCGGTAAGACGTTGTTTGTCACACAACTGCTCCCCCTGTTCCAGCTTTAAGGAAAAGTACCCAATTTTAATTTTCGAACTGAAAAAACAAAAATTGCGGCCCCCGAAAGCACAGGACCCAGTAACACGCGGAAGCCTCATTTAACGAGGAATGCGTTCCCACTCCAGACAACGATCAGCGGCGTTTTTTTTTTTTTTTTGCGTGTTTGGTGTTAACCCGTGAGGTACTTCTTGCTATGTGAAATCAAGTTACGACTATGCAAGCCGAGTTTACATGAATGCGACAGTAGCGCGTCACATTTACTAGCGCATCACGAGTAATGCAACGCGCTGGCGTTTACAGGTAGCGCATTAAGCGCTGGACACATGTACGATTTGTACACGCGATTCGCATGCGACTGATCGTTACGACTGTCACCACGACTAGTCGTACGCGTGAATTTGAGACACATGACCCGATGCGTGCATGCGATGCGCCGTCGGCGTCGCTCCGCCCACCGTTTTTGCTCCATGGTCAACTACGACTATCGCTGAGCTGAATTTGTAGATTCCGCGCGTTTAATCGCAAAAAATGGATAAAGCAGGCAATCGTGAAGCGTTTCCTGCCTTCGGAAACAGTTCGCTCACACGCCGGCCGCGCCTGCCAGCTCGGACACTCAGCGGCTCGAACCGGCGCAGACCGCGGTAGCAACCGCTTGTCGCTGCTCTTCTGAATCAATCTGATCGTTAAAAAGAAGTTCCACATGCGAGAAAGTAGGTGTTAGTGTGGTGAAAAATTGTGCTTGGGATTGTTATCAGGGCTTATTTTAAAAGCGGCGATCAGATATGTGCCGCGATGCAAGCGTATACGCTGACCGGCTCCCGCGGCGCGCGGCGGGCGGTGCGCCGACCGGTTGAGAGATGGCAATACCTGCGCGGAAGCATCGAAACAGGCTACGCAGATGTTCAACTACGACGATCGCCGAGCTGAATTTGTAGATTCCGCGCGTTTGTTCGCAAGAAATTGACAAAGCAGGCAATCGCGAAGTGTTTTCTGCCTTCGGAAACAGTCCGCGCACACGCCGGTCGCGCCTGCCAGCTCGGCACACTCAGCGGCTCGAACCGGCGCAGACCACGGTAGCAACCGCGCTTGTCGCTGCTCTTCTGAATCAATCTGATCGCTAAAAAGAAGTAGCTTATGCGAGAAAAGGGATGATAGTGTGGTGAAAAGTTGTGTTACGGATTGTCATTCGCAGTTACACAGATAGCGGCAATCAAATACCCCGCCAGGATGCTAAGCCTAAAGTTTCCAACACCCGAGCCGACCAGAGCAACGCACGCCGGTTGCGGGAGGTTGGGGCTCAGCGGGCTCTCATTGGCTGTGGCCTCACGACGATGGCAACGATGGCACGACTGCATCTGGCTTGCCAGACGCACGTCGTGAGCCTCCTCCGACCAGCGATCGACGCCAAAACGGGTCCTAATGATCAATCGTAACTATCAGTCGCATGCGAATCGCGTGCACTAGTCGTACATGTGTCCAGCGCTTTACCCCTGGTGCGATGGCAGCGGCATACCGTGTCTCACATCGAAAACAAAGCAGCGTTCCTCGCGCTTCCGGCCCGGCTAGTTCGCGTTTCTTTCTCGGCTCGCTTTAATTGGCGTCTCACAGCCGATTAAGATGTTTTTAAATGCAAAGCTGCGTTTGCAGGCCTTACTGTTGTTTTTGCGGACATTATTTCTAATGCGATGCGCTCGTGTTGACATGCACTTAGAAGGTTGACTTCCGCATCTCAGAGTTTTAGCATAGCGGGTACCGTCCGCTAACGCTACGGCGGCGGGTAGCGGGGCCCGACTGGGAAGGTGAAAATTCGTTCCGGTGTTGGGATTAGTTCCGCCGGCCGGCCTTCGCCATGCCTGTGCATTCTCTCCATTGAGGGGCAACCTCCTCGCCCTCCCCGCGTGCGCATGCGCGGTCGGGCCCCAAGTAACCCGCCACCGTAGCGTGAGCCTCCGCTAGCCGCTCTGCTAAAACTCTCTAATAATATGACGCGCTAGAAAGTTCGTGCGATGCGATGCGCCACTTGTACACATGTAAACGCCGCTACAGAATGACATTGAACGCTCTGAGTCATTGTAAAATTACCGTTGGTGCGAGCGGCCATTTACTCAAACGTTTAACTTCGTCTGCGTACGTACACTACGAGGGAAGCGGTGCACACCTGACGCTAACCATTTCCCGGCATCTTTCACTTCTCCGGCGGGCGGCTTCCCCTCTTGACTATCCCACTCTAACCCAAAAAGCCCGCGGCTTTCACTGTCCTCGGCGGATGCCATCACTCCCCTCAAAAGAACACGCGAGCAAAGCACGCGTTAATAAGCAGTTTTAGCATATCGTTACGGTGTTGCGTTACCGTTTACCGTGTTATCGGAAGCCGCTGGCGACGGTGTAGCCTGTGCCGTTAAGTTACCATTCACGGTAACTCTCTCACTGTGCACTCACACGGTAAACGGTAACGCAAACACGGTACCGATATGCTAAAACTGCCTAATAGAGATCTTTAGCAGTCCGTCCGTTCCGTCGTGTACGTAGTTACCGTGTTGACCGGGACCCGTCTGGGCACGTCGCGGTAGGAATAATAGTTCCGCGGGCCGGCCTACGCTATGCCGCCGCATTCTCCGCGGTGGCGGGCGCATCCTTTCCCTTCCTCCTCACCCTTCTGCGCGCGCAGGCGCAGTCGCGTCCCCGCCAACCCGGTAACTACGTACAGGGCGGAACGGACGGACTGCTACAGCTCTGTAATGCAAGGACGACGTTCACTGGACTGAGCGCGCGGACTCGCACTGGACTCAGAATTTTTGTTCTTGAACCTTTCCCCTCTCGAGCCAAGGCCACTCTCTGTGTGAACTTTAGTCGCGTCTAAAATGTACCGTACAAAAGCGCCACTTGTCTCTGTCGCTGTCTTGGGCCGCCACTTATGCTCCCCACCTCCTCGTCTGCGGCGCGGCGTTACTAACAAGAAAGCTCAAGGGACAGCCCCAAAGATTAAAACAAATTTTGATTTGTTATTTGATTCAAAACAAAATAGCTCCCGCATCCTCTCTTGTGCTCAATTAACAATTTACCACTGCTTCCCAAAGAAAGTTGAGCGGAACGCGAAAGGGGCCACGAAGAGAACATACAAGTTTGTTTTATTCGAAAGATGTCGTGTTTTATAGTGTCCCCAGTGCTTGTCAGGATGCAAGCGGTGTTTTATTCACTGAGAAATTATTCAATTTACGTCAAAATTTTGTTTTTCTCGCAAATTTGTGTGTTTTCGTCGTCTGCAATGACATCACAAGAACCGACCGCTCTGCAGCCGATGGGAAAGCCTTTGTTTACCGTTCGAGAACCTAGATGGCGCCAAAACACCGTGGCAAGCCGTTTCCTGCTTCTGGCTTGTTTTTGTTCAGGGAGAAAGCAATCATTTCGTGAAACATGGTGCTTGCTAGACAAATATGGTCACGTAAGACACCGTCGCTTGCGTCAATAGGCCAGTGTCGTCTGAGACAACCCCAAAGCCCCGCAGGGCTGTAAAGCTAAACCAAGCATAGTTCGCGCAGTACCAACAGCAATACGCATAGGTACTTCTATGTTTACGTGTGCTTTCGTAACTTACACTGCCGATCCCACCATTCTTACTGCTTTAAGAAGAATGTGCCCGAAATTTAAGCACAAATAGCTCGCTCGGCAAGCTTATATGCTATACCTAAATTTGCGTTTGCTTTTGCCGGCCTCCGCCAATCGCAGAGCTGGCTGGTATGACATCATAGGTTGTGTTGCGGGAAATAAGCTAGCGGGTCGCATGGCCCTTCTCTTTGTTTCCTAATTATACAGCCTATTTGAGCGAAGTTTACGTTTAAAGGGGTGTCAGTATGATTCTAAGGAGGCGATATTTTGAATGAACTAAACTTGTGTTTTCTCTGCATGGCCCCTTTATAAAGTGCATCCAATCGATCGTCAAACTTCCGGAGACTGGAATAGCACACGAAGAACGAACACGCGCGACTATATTTCGCGCACTAAGTAAGCGTATCTACGAGCTATCTAAATGAATGCCAATACGCGGTCCTTCTTCACGATCGATGCGTGCACGTGTACCGTCTTATCTAGAACAATTCCCCTTTCGCGATTTTCGAGTGACCGTTTTGACACAACAGAAGCCGCGTTTCATGCACACGCCGTGTGCCCATGAGATCTTATCAGAGCTTCTCGCTGGACCATCCGGTCTATGGGAAAATGCATCAGCTTTTGAAAGAACGGCATCCGCCCCTGTAAGAGACTGAAACTTTAAACAGCTATTTCCGCTGTAACATAAACACACAAAAAGGAACGGTTGATCACGTTGCTTTCAACTTCATTAAAACATCATCCAGGGATCCGCACATTTGGGTGCGGGAATTTCGGTGCACGGAATGTACCGGAAATTCTCGTTAACGCTTTAGCTTTAATATTTTGGTTTCGTTAGACGATGTGACTTTAACGTTCAAGATTTTTGTGTACCTTTAAAATTTTGCTTTCCTTCAGCTTGTTGACATTTTTAAGCAGTGGCTGTTTTGCCGGCAGCCGGCAGATTAGCCTGGTAGAAAAGTTTCCGGCTGTTCCTTCCCATTGGCTGGTACAGACCACGTGATTCTTGTGCCGGCACTATTCAGCGGGGGCTATTTTGCAGGCAGCCGGCACATTAGCCCGGAAGAAAAGTTGCCGGCAGATCCCCGGCAATGCTGCCCCTGGGCGCTAATGCTGCGGCAGCCTGAGATGTCAACTTTAACCTGCTTTAACGTTGGGTACAAGTGTTAGAACTTTGCCGAGCTTGAGGGGAAAAGAGTGATTGGTACTGCTCAGTGAAATACGTCGTTATAGAAACGAGTCGTCAAGATTGCGGTGGGCAGTTAAGTTTGACTCAGCCCGACGCGAACTTTGACACTTTGATTACAGACAGTGAATGTTCCTTGGTCATGGTGATTCCTTTGTAGAATTTCAAGCAAAGTCGCACAATAAAGAAATGATCAGCCGAAAAATCAAGATTGCATAGCTAGAATTCACCACGGTTTCTTTCAATGCTATGAAATTTTAAACACGAACTTCAGTAGAGACAATATTTCTGCATGGAATTATGCAAAGCAGGCAGACGTCCAAAAACCATCTAATTTTGCGTTCATATACCAAATACAATCAGACATTAAAAACAGCGACTTATACACAATCACTACACTGCCAAACTTTAGCTCTCGGCTGCTTGCTGTACGCACAACCCATACACGTTTTAGCAGGTTTGTACGCACAATTTGTACGCACAACCCATACACGTTTTAGCAGGTTTAGGAGAAATAGAAGCTGCAGCTGTCTTCAAACATGCCCATTCTTCTTCCACGACGCTATTCTAGACTTCTGCGAAAGAGAAAGCTGCCGACAACTCTGTTTTGCAAGGCGGTTTAGTGTCACAGCGCTGCCCACATGAAACACCTTCAAGATTTTCTGCATTTTCGGGGCCACAGAGTGTTTGCAAAACTGCTTCCTTGCGGTAGTGGGAGTGTGCCTTTTATTTATAGCAAATTACTTGCAAAATGCATCGTAAAGACCGGCTGAATTCCTCTGGTGATGTGCATGCGGAAAAAAAGAGCGAATCTACATTATAAAGTCTTGCCGTCAATAAAAAGGTCTGCAAAAAGATTTAACGATTTGGCTGCATAATAGGTGTTTCCTAATCGAGGTTGAACAGAAATATAGAAATGCTCAATTTATATCAATAACTGAAAAAAATCAAACATGACATCAATGTAAATGCGCAAGGACTGCTATAGATTGTTGTGCTCCATAACCCACGTCACGACGAGGAAATATAGAATGACTGTTTAAGGGAAATGTTTTGCCGAAAGTTTGCACGCCGAAACGTCCGTGCACCGAAATGTCCTGGACGTATAGTCGGACAGGGTATTACTTGTTGAAATCGAATAACAGGTTGGAGAGATTGGCTTTGCTTCATTCGATAGAGATCTGTTGAGAACGAGAGCTTGGCCAATTAATATGAGGAAAATTAAAGCCACCAAAAAACAAGATAGGAGCATCAAGATATTCCGGTTTGGAAGTGGCGGAGCATCTCGGAAAAAGTCGGTTCACTGTCACGTGGTCTGTAACATACCGCGATAATGGTTTTTTACTGCGTGGGAAGAAATTCGTACCCAGGTTCAATTGGGTCGTCGTGACATGCAAGTGACGAGGCTGCAGTGTTTTTGTCAGCGATGAGGATGCCTCCCCCTCTACGACCGATTCGGCCGCCGTGATGCAGGGTGAAGTAAGCGGTAATATTTCGCGGTCAAGAAAATCGTCATGTAGCCACGTTTCGGTTAGGATGACTATGTCTGCGTTCGCACATGAAACTCTCTAGGCGGTCACGTTTTGGTATTAGGCTGCGTATGTTTGTGAATGCAACACTAAAGTTCAAGTATGGCAAATGCCAGGGTGGTTGGGCGATTTACGTCATTTACTGTTTTCGCTCAGGCGAGTGATTCATTCGTCGTATTCTGTTAGATTTTCAAGCGGGCTGGTACATCTTAGGATGAAGTCGAAGGGGGCACCGTAATAGTAGCATTTTTTCCCGACATGCGGCCTTTCAAGTCGAATTTTAACTGCACATTGCACCGGCGTGATGAGTTTGATAAGCTTTGAGCGAGCAAGGCAAGTGGCAGAAGAAAAGTCCTCTCTTATTGCAAAGTTTTAGTTTAGTTTAGGGCTGCAGGACAGTGTTTCCTCTCGTCTTAAAGTTCATGAATTTAACGATTATGGGTCGCTTTTTGCCAGGGGAAGAAGTTCCGATGCGCTCCCTGGATACTGTTCGGAAATATGTTTAATGTTTATGTTTAACGAAGACTGGTCGTAATGCAAGGAAGATGCGTCTACAATACCTCATGTATTTTGTGTTTTCTACTTACCCCTAGGTGCTGATATACGTGTTTTGTTTTAGTTGCGAATAATTGTCCTGACTTTCTGATTGTTAACCAGTACTGATTAGGTTTCCCTGGTGTTATTAACACTGTTTGTTTGATGAGAATATGGCCAAAATAAAATTTCAGACCTCACTTATTCAATGTTGAAGTTTAATCACGCCGCCAATCGAAGGTTTAAATACACGTTCTGTAATATCCGGCGTAATCAATTATCTCATAAGCCCTCACCTCTAGATGTCTTTTTCAGTTAACCACATTTTTAATAATGGAACCACGTGCACCAATTATGTTCCTGTAGAGTATTATTACATTAACGTTATTAAAATTTGAATGTTGCCTTGCAAGCGTATATCCTTTCGGCTGCTGTACTAAGGGTGTATAGTCCCGAAAAATTATGCGATAAATTTATGCAAATGTCTACACCTGGCTCTTGTAGTGCCGCAATTAGCTGTGGCGTGTTTTGAAACGTTTCTCCAGAAATATAACGTGCCACAGCCACGGGAATTACTTAATCAAAACGATGTTTAGTGCTTGCCTTCCTCAGCCGTAGTTGCTCGAGCAATTCAACCCCGATCAGTATTAGGTTGCGTAATATAACTCTATATGAACGCTCGGTCTAACTTACTCCCACACCATTACATGCAGTTTCGGCAAACGGGCAGCGAGGCCGACACAATGCTCCCCTCACGGCTCATCATCGCTCTCCTCGTGCTTACCACCCTGGCGACGCTTCCGGCGCCGTCGGAGGGCACGCTGGGCGCCCTGCTCGTTCCGGCCGCCCTGTTCGGCTTCCCCATCAGCCAGCTGGCGTTGGGCCTGGGCATCACGGGCGTCAAGATCGCCATCGCCACGCGCATCCTGGGCTTCCTAGCCGGCCTCATCTTCCGCGGCCGCGGCGCCGACCGCGGCATCAGCGTCAAGAAGGAGTTCGTCCACGTCCCGTCGAGACATCTGGAGGCGCCTCCGGTGGTGGCGCCACCTCGCTCTGACACGGCCAGGGTTCTCGTGGCGCCCCCGCCGCCGCTGCAGCCAGGTTTCTTTCGTGCGGCACCCCAGTCCCCCTTCAGCCTACCTCGGCCTTACGCCGCTCCTGGCCGTACTGTGGTGGCTGAGCCACCACCACCGCTACACTTCGTCGCTAGTAGGCCTCAAGTGGCTCCGACAGCCAGCTTCTACGCCCGGAATCGGTTCCCCCAGTTTCAGGTGTGTCTGTACTGCTGACGACGCAGTCCTGGTTTCTCGGGAACATTTCTAGTTTCGCCGTGACGAGATTCTTTTGCTGGCGCTCTATAGCCTGTGTAATTTAGCAGGCCATTGATTTAGGTCTGACGGCGTAACTGAAGTGATATTCAATTCAATTCAATGATTTATCTGTCTTTCATGAACAATGAAAGAAAGGAAGAACCACATAAGCTACTGCGACCAGTAGCTTGGCGAGGTGACTGTCCCCTTAGGACAGCAACGTTCACTGCGCAGGACGTAGCACATAATTTTTCAAAAAAGTTATCTTGGTAGGTCAGTCGGCATCGAGTTCAGCGATAAAGTAGATGTTGAACTAAAGTGACTTCCATATCTTACCCGCCGCGGTGGCTCAGTGGCTAAGGCGTTGCGCTGCTGAGTACGAGGTCGCGGGTTCGATTCCCGGCCACGGCGGCCGCTTTTCTGATGGAGGCGCAAAGCAAAAACGCCCGTGTGTACGAGATTTCGGCGCACGATAAAGATCCCCAGGTGGTCAAAATTAATCCGGAGCCCTCCACTACGGCGCGCCTCATCGCCTGCGTTGCGTCGGCGCGTTAAACCCCACAATCAATCAACTTCCATATCTTAAAAGAATCTGTCTATGCCTTACAATCGCGGGGATCACTTTATGGTGAAACTACGAATGGAAGCCAACATCAATATAAACATGCAGCAATGGAAAGCAAAACACATCACTTAGCGCATATAAGTTAAAACAGCAGCAATAACAGTGCTAATGCCGATAGATATCACGACTCAGTGGGCAGTCCACACATGGTCATTTGAAGGGGGTGGGGGGGGGGCAGGAGAGCCACCAAACGAAAAAAAAAGCCTCACTGGTGGAGAAAATCTAAGGGAAACAAAAAAAGTACCAAGAAATTCTACCGATTTTTTAAACAATCTTTCGGGGAGATCGTCCCGGTGAGTCGATATTGCAGCATTATAGCTCGCCCTCACAATAAAAAATGAATAAATACCGTCAGTCACCCGCCGCGGTTGCTCAGTGGCTAAGGCGTTGTGCTGCTGAGCACAAAGACGCATGTTCGGTTCCCGGCCGCGGCGGCCGCTTCTCTAGAGGCGGCAAAAAGCGAAAACGCCCGTGTGTAGGAGATTTCGGCGCATGTTAATTATGGTCAATTAATCCGGGTTCCTCCACCACGGCGCGCCGCATCGCCTGGGTTGCTTCGGCGTGTTAAATCCTGCAATCAAATATCGTCAGTCATTATTTAGATTACAGGCAGTCAGTGACGTCATCGAGTAACCCGAAACGAAACTGCGAACGCCGCGGCATGACTGCGGATTTTGTTGCAGTCAAAAATGTAATTCGGCAGTGTGGCGACGTGACTGCAACTACTAGTATGGGGAAGGGAACTAGGTGAAACGTCGCGGTACAACGGACGGGAGAATAGATGTTAGAGAGTTATAACAGAGTTATAGCAGAGCGGAGAACCCGGAGACAGTACTGCGCGTGCGCAGGGGTGGAAATACTGCTCGTGCGCATGCGCAGGTGTACCGAGTACCGTACCGGGAGCGGCTATCCACTCTGATATAATTCTATAGCAGACTGGAGAACCGGTCCTGGGATGGTACCCGGTTGGCGCTACTGCGCGTGCGCTGTGGCGGGATATACTGGTTGTGTGCATGCATAGGTGTACCGGGTATCGTACCGGGACCGGATAGTTATAGGAGAGCGGAAAACCGGTCCAGGTATGGTACCCGGTACACTTGTGCATGCGCACAGTGCGCAGAGGCGGAAAAAACTGCTTGTGCTCATGCGCAGGTGTACCTGGTACCGGGCACACCTACGCAAGCGCAGTACCACCGGTAGCCTACCGGGTGTCGTACCGGGACCGGTTCTCCGCTCTGTTATAACTATATTGAATCACTGCGACTGCAGCGCATGACGACAGACGACCTCTAATAGCTGACCGCTGGGCGGCAAAATGTAAACATTGCAATGACACTTGCAATGTGAAAGGGCTCATGAAGGCAAAATATAACATTCAATTCAGTTTTGATACATTTGACCGGCCAAAGCTAATCTGAGCTAAATTAAGTGCCGCAGCAGAGTGCAGTGGAATAATTCCGACGCACGCGCCTTTTGGCTTTTCGCATCCACTAGATAAAACACGGGCCCACGGCTGGTAACAAACCCGTGTCCTTGAGCTCAGTAGGAAAGCTTTCTGATTCACTGCAACGGCTACGATTACAAGAACACTTGAAACCCTTGAGGTTCAAAATTTTAAATATGCCTGAATGTAGGGTCAGTGGTCGGAAATCGTGTCGTACAGCGAAGGAGTTTGCGCAGGGCTACCTGCATTTTTTGTATCCGTCAACAAATTTGGGGCGACAGAAACGCCTTGCGGCAACGCCAGCTGCATTGCGAATGCTAATCAAAAAACGTCTGTAGCTCTCGTTTAATCAAAACTTTCCCGAAACAATTGTGACCATTAGCCACTAAGATGACTCCGTCGTTACTACGACTTTCATCAACTTGTAAGAATTAGTTCACAGTATTAGCGTAACCAAATTTTCGCCTGCCTACATGGCCGCCTACGGAGGAAGTATGAATATATAAAACGGCTGTAACTCTTTTTTGCTCGAGCGTGTGAGAAGTTTTTTATGATCTAAAAAGACCTCCGACATCACAACTATGAAGTCAGAGAATATTTGGTTTATTAAGGGGACACTGAAGTGAATTTGTCAAGCTCACGTTTTTGCTAGCACTGCGTAGACTGGCTCAAATTAGCACACTTTTCATCGTTTATCTGGTTGACAAATCGGTAACTATTTTACAAAGCGCGAAAGAAGAAAAACTACCATGCGCGGTTTGCGGCGGCCGCACCAACTAAGGCTGTGACGTTGAGAGGAGGGGCGCCGTGATTGGACGATGCCCAAGGTTAGCAATCACACAAGTTTCGGTTTCGGTTTCGGTTCTGTAAAACATAACCAATGGCTTTGTTGGATGGGCATTCTCAATATCTCAGTAATCATCGTACCGCGCTTCTGCCATGTTGTCGGCTGTAAATGCACAAGATAAGCCTCCCAGGACGGCTTGAATCGTAGCATTCACTAGCCGAGACCTACGCAGTGCATGAACGCCCTCCGCGTACCCGCAGACGCCCAAATGTCATGCGCTTTTCCCCCATATTTGGAGCTTGCCTCCTCATGCCTGTATCGTAAAAAGCGTGTTCGCACCAGGCCAAGGGTCTGTTCATTCTGGCCTGTGCCCACTGTCTGCAAGCAGTCGGTGCTTATGGCAACAGCACGCCAACGAGAACTCGCTAGCGCGCCAGTGCCAGCCTGCGCGCGTTTTGTGAACTAGTTCGTGTAGCCATGAACGTTGCGGCCCAAAAAAAGGTGACTCAATATAGAAAACATCGGCGGAAAACAAAAAAGTTAACTTACAAAAAAAAAAAAAAAGCAAGTACCCGCGGGGATTCGAACCCGTGACTCGCAAAACATTTGCGGTGAAATCCCAGCGCCCCAGACCGCTAGGCCACGGAGCGGGACGCGAACGCCTTGCTAATATAGGGTATATATTGTACAACCGCTTACACTTTTATTTAATTTTGGCATTTCAAGCCGCTTAGGTGACTATTTGTTGTACTGCGATCGTGCAGTAAGCGTCGCCCGAGTTTCCACAGTAGCTCACGTCTAGCAATTGCATTTCGTAGACGGAAAAGCGTTCGCAGATGCGTAGTCGTGCTGCTGACCGCTGTGCGTGTTCGCCCAGCGCAAAAAAGTGCTTCCCGCGCCCTAGTTTTACGCTGTACGGTAAAAATATCAGTTGATTTTATTTGCTTAGTACCTATATTGACTTCGCTGACTCTTCTCCCGCCTTCAAGAGGCCTTATATTTTCCTACTGGCGTACCAGTCAGCGAAGCGTCGCATGTGCAGCGCTTGTGTGAAGCGACCTTGACTTGGAGCTAGATACAGTGTACAAACAAACCAAGTAAAGAAAGGCACATTCTTCCATTCACAAACGTGTCCTGGCTTCGTTTCAACTAAGCGAACGAATTGCGACCAAGCAATTTTTTTTTAACCTCCTTGATTGCGACGACCCGCCGGCGGCCGGCGGACGAAACGCTGGGCCGACTGACTCTGTCGGCCGGGGAGCCGTGCAGTAGCGCAGCCGTCGCGCAGCCAATTGCGAGCTCATCCCCTCCTGACGTCACACGAAAACGCCACAGAAAATGGGTGAGCGTAAAGAGAGGAGGACAGCGTTTTCGAATTAGTTTTTCTACTAAATAAAATCGCGTAAACGCGCCTAGAGTGGTCGAAACATGGCCTGGGGACTCCGGACTACAATTTGCGCTAGTAATCCCGCAATGTTTACATATCACTTCAGTGTCCCTTTAAGGCGGACACTTTGGGCACTGGGAAACACTGGGCACGGGCTGCCCATATATCACTTGAACCAGGAGCTACCTTTATCAGCACGATTTATGGTTCAAGTGAAGACAATAACGTAAAGTGTGTATTGCTATCATTTGCAATAACAACGAAATTGCACCATTTCGGTTATCTGTCACCAGCCCATTGAGCCGCCCGGGCTCGATGCGAGTAGACACGCGTAGACAATATTTTTTTTAGCGCACAGAAATACGTGCTGCCTTCTCTTCTTTAATTTTTGAAGGTCCGGGATACTTTGTCTGTCGATAGATGGGGTTAAATGTCGGAGAAATCACGGAGTGCGAGAGGAGGAGGAGCACGAGGCAAAACGTTTTATTGAGCAAAAAAAAAAAAAAAGAAGAAGAGGGTGGGTGGCATTCTCAGTTCAGGAAGCCGCGCTTCCGCAGCCCGGGTGGCCCGGTTGATCAGGCGTTGCTGGTCCTCCGGGTGCAGGCTGGTCAGGGCGCGTTCCCACCGCTCAGGGGACGGGGACCGGAGGGGATCGGGATGGTGCGGGCAAAACCATACAAGATGGGCTGTTGTGGCGGGCAGGTTGCAGGAATGGCCGAAGTAGGAGAATGTGGTAGGGGAGATGTGCGACAGTACGGTACAGTTGAAGTATGTGCCTAGATTAAAAAAAAATATTGTTTCAACCATTCACCCTTGGCAACCCAGGGCATCAAAGGGTTAATGCCGAGTTTAATTTACTTGTAAATATAGTCGAACCTCGATTTAACGAGGTCACCGGGATCCCCGAATTCTTTCGTAAATCGGTAACTTCTTAAAATCGAGAGAAGGACAAATTTATTGCCTAAAGCTCGTGATTTTCGCCTGCGCGCGCTTCGTGAGCAGCGGGAGCACATACTTCTCGTAGCTGGCCAGTGAAGTAAGTGTCCCCGGCACCTAGCGTCACTAAATAAGCAACGCTTAAGAGAACCGCCACTTCGCGCAACCGGAAGCGTCTCGGGTCCATTTTGTTTCTGGCCCGCAGTGTTGCCATCTCTCCCAACGAAGCCGCCGCCGGTTGTGACGGGCAGAGTGCGACCGTCCGCCCCAGCATCCGCGCGGCAGGGAGAGAGAGAGAGAGGAGATCCGCCAAAAAAAAAAAAAAAAAATGGTTGCGCCCATATGTAAACAAATATCACGTGGTGCTGACGGACCAATGAAAATCCTGGCGGCACATAACAATGAGAGAAAATAGTGCCGATACTCTAAAGCTTTTATTTAGTGACGCTTTTCGTGTGCCGAGGGGGCCTGGTGGAACTGACCCAACGCCTGGAAAGAAATGCGCAGTCTATCGTTCCGTGCAATATCGGTTGGTAGTTTTGTGAGAACCAAAACGACAATGCCTCCGCTGCGTCGATTGTACCGCTCCTACGCTGGCAGCACACTGCCAGACATTCTAGACGCCATTAAGTCGGAAAAACCTCTTTTTATATGCAACTTTTCCCCCTAAATGCTTCGTTAAATCGAGTTTGGCGGCGAAGTTTTTTTCGTTATTTCGAGTTCGTAAAAGCATTAAGCTTATGGGAAACTGCTAGGGGAATATGAATGTGTTCGTCCATAAATTCGTAAAATCGGTTTTCGTAAAATCGAGTTTCAACTAGTTCGTTCCAGGTGAAGCTACCTTATGGAACAGCGTGTGCAACACCTGCACGGGCTTCCACGGGAGGAACACGGACAGCCCCATGTTTGTCTGCTGGGGTAAAACTCCAGTCATTGCAAATTTCATTAAGTAACCACAAAGTTGTGGTCACTACCCGTACAAATTGAGCAGGAAAACGACTACGTGTACAATCTCCAACAGTGTGTGTAATGTGTATTCTACAAAGATTCTCTCGTAATCCACCTCGTAATCCACCTTTGATTGGCTACTATTTTTTTTACTCGCACGTTTGGCTGCATCTGTTATTTTAGTGTTAGGTGATTGTGCCCATCAAGCAATTTCTGTGGCCAGCACGAGTACTTGTCACGCAAGAGCTTGTACATGAATGCTATCAAACCAGGGGCTATAAATGCGTCAATTTTCTCCCGCAGGCGTCTTTCCCGCAGGTTATACCGGAACAAATCCACTTCGTACTGCCACCCCCTCCTGCGTTGGCGATTCCGGCACCCCCCGCATCAGATTCAAAAGCCTCATCCAAGAACCCGCTACCCGGCGCACAGCCGGCCACCGGCGGCACCTTCGACCAGATCCTGCGGATCGCCCAGTCTCCGGCCGTGTCCACCATCGTGAGCAACAACCCCGACCTCATCGTCAGGTTCATCCAGGGCATCGCCGGCGTCAAGCCCCTGCCGCACACTCCCCTCGGGACGGCGCACAGCAATGCGGGGCTCACAGCCGCCAAGGTGGGCAACGGGGACGTCGAGGCCCTCCTCAACTTCGCGCGCCAGGACCCGAACCTGGTGCGCAACATTGTCAGGGCCGACCCCGGCTTCGTACCGAGCATCGTTAACAACATCCTGGGTATTTCCGGCCAGGGTGGCCAACAGCCGACCCCCGCGCCACCCGCCAACTTCTCGGACTTCGACTTCAAGGACAAAGAAAACGACACTGCCGACAAGTCTTCCGACGTTCCAGCTCACGTGCCCGTCGACGAGACCTCCGAGACCCCGCCACCGTCTGAACGCAAGCCAACAGTAGCCAATCCACCACCGCAAGCGTACCTTCCACCTGTCGGTAGTCACCCGTTGCTAGGATATCCGTCGACGTTCTACACCATTCGCAACTACCAGCCGTCGCCGTACGAAGCTTACGGGTTCCCAGCCGGGGGCACCGAGACAGCAGAGCGACCAGTTGTTTTCTCGAGCCTGCCTTGGAACACGGCCACGGTTCTCGACGTTCTTAACATGTCTAAGCTTGCGGCCCACCTGAACCGGGGGTCACAAGGCCCGTACACCAGCAATGGTGTGGCCGAGCAGCTTCCAAGTGAGCCGGCTGCACTTCCGGTGAACGTACCGAGTACGAAGGATGAACCACAGCCTTCTTACGGAGCGGATGTCACCAATGAGGCGGCGGAACCCCCGGCAGTCCAGGCGTACGGCCCAAGTATAACAGAGAAGCCGGAGCCTTCCTACGAAAGTGCAAGTGAACAGGGCCCTATACAACCGGAAGTCAGCCAGGACGTCACAGCCGTCGAAGAACCGTTGCTCGAACCGGATTTACCCAACGCAGTGGACGCCGAGGCTGACGTCTACTCATCAGTCCAGCAGCCTTCTCTCTCTGTCGACCAGTCGCAGCACAAAAGTCTGCCCGCCGAAAAGGAAACGGCCGTTCCTCCTCCCGTGAGGTTCGTCTTCAGGCCAGTCACGGGAAAGTTGGATGCTGTTCACGAGAGTGGTCGAGCGGTCAACATGGGCAGCTTCCCCGCCGGCGTGTATGATCCCACAGCTCTGGCCACGGAGATCAAGAAGAGCAAGTGAGTTTGCACATGCTTTTATCGTTAACTATGCATTTATATGTATTGTACCACATGTTGCAGTTGACACTCTATCGATGCAAGGGGCTACTGCCATTAACTTAACGTTTCGCGGAGAACTCGGGTGGCACTTCATTTTTATTAAAGGCGGTATGCTTCTGGTTCAATTTGTCACACTCACCAGATAAAGCAAGCGATCGCCGAATCGCCTCGCGGTCCCTTCACCTTACCCAGGATTCCTTCGCGATGCCGTAAACAAAAGTAGTTATCGCTACACCTGGCCGTGTGAGAAGGGTATTTTTTTCTCGCATTCTCTTGCCTCACTGTACATGCTCGAGTCCTTGGCCACCTTCCCTTCCCTTTCTGATCTTTTACAATTCCCCTCTGTCTTTTAGGGGCGAAGGCTGTTTGGGGCTCGGGCTGTCGGCGTCTCCTGTTGTCGTCGTTATGGTCGTAAACGTCGTCTCATGAAGCCACGCTACTAAAACACCGGAACAGTTGTTTACGGCTCACGCTAAAACATAGCGCACACTAAAAAAATAAACACCGGGACACTCGTGTAGGCCTCGCACTGAAACGCTTCGTGCTTCAAAGACGCGAGACTTCTGCAGCAACGCTGTATGCCTCTACCCTCAACGGTGTCATCTCCGTTGGCCAAAGCGCCAAGGCGCCAAGAATACCCTTCCCAGGTTTCCCGTTAGTGGAGATGGCTCGGGATTTTTCATTCATTTTGAGCAGCGGCTGTTTGCGCATCGTGTACCGTATACGCAACAAGTGAGAGGCAACGATGAGCGTTTATGCAATGTAATATTATGGTCTTTACCCCAGCAAACAACCAGTTTTAGGTCGGCGCATCATTTTTTTAACAGTATTGTCTTTTATGCCCGGGTACACCAAGATCTCACCGCTGTCATATCCGTCGCGGAAATGACATCACCACAAAGAGTACCATTGATCCGGCTCCGCCCGTACTCGAACCACGAGCTAGCTCGCCGCAACATGATGTACACCCTTTGGGAAGATTTTGTGGGCAAATCCTAAGCCTTCTCGACCACAGAGTATTCAAAGAATCGGCTTTACCTTGAAATGTGACAAATATCTTAAGGCAGTGAGAAAGAAAGGTGTTTTCTCTAGGGTTCCTGCATAAAACGTTTCAGCCTCGCTCAGGACGTAAGCTTGTACATTCAATTTTTTTCAGCCTGCGCGTTTCCGTCTTGGCCCACAAAATTTTGACAAAGACTGAACATACCGCTGTGCCAACTGCGCTACGATTTCAAGCACAAGAAGGTTTACGAACGCTCCTTATATATTTCACACTACCTTGCTTATTTAGATGGTACTGCCGTCTAGGAGAGGCGAAGCGAAGTAGTTTACCATGATGCTAATGAGCCCCAACAGTTGGCGCCTCGATGCCAGCGTCTTCGTGTACGCGGGACGCGGGTGAATTTAGGCACCCTCCGCCACCTGCTGCTTTCTGTTTCGGTTTTGGTTCCGTTTCCTTCGCACGGTTTTCAAGGGGCTGTGGTTTCACTCGGATGTACGCAATGTTCCGGCGCGTGGAATCCAGTGTAACGTTTATGCGTCTAGGGGTGCCATACCGACGTAATATAAATAGCGATGGGCAAGTTCATATGGCTGCACAATAGACATTTAAATGCTCCTGTGGAGGCACATTTAACTTTCGTGTTTTACCGATTCCTATGAAAGAGGCATCAACCAAATTTTTTTTCATACTTTGTGATGTCAGCCTTGATTTGCGTTGCGTATTTGTGTGTGATCATTTTCTTTCGTTCTGTTTCCGCGTTTGCAGTTCGACCAAAGCTGATGCGCTGGAGCCCATCCTAAGCCGCAGGAGGCGCCGCACTGAGGAGAGCCCGCTGTCCCAGTACCTCAACACCATGCGCACGGTGGACTCCCGCAAGTGCGTCTTCAAGATGGTCTGCTTCATCGGTGCCAACGACCAGTCGTTTGGCCGGTACGGAGAGAACGTCTCCGGCCTCTTCAGGTACCTCACCCGTTTCTTCTACCGGTATTGACGCTCTCGGAGGCGGAACCAAGCTCCCAGAAAGTGCAGATACATGCTGACATAGATGACAGGATTCGGCTACGAAAGGGGGATCGATTTGATTGTTGTTGGATGACACCATGGAAAGGTGGACTCACTGATGGGTATTTAGCGTCTGTTTTTGTTGCCTGTTTTCTGACCGTCCTCGAAGAGTTAGCATGAACATGGGCGTCTTAAAACAGTATCGGAACTAATGTGTGCACAGAATACTATCATTACGTGAAATCGCTGTATTAGATTTCTCGATTTATTTGAATTACAACTGCGGTGAATGGAAAGTAAATCATCACCTGTTTAAATGAAGCACCGATTATAGCGTAATCAGTGTCTTGACCTAAATTCGTCACGACGAGGGTTTACGACATCTGTGAACGTATAAAGCAAAGGAGATTTTAAGGAGAGCTGCCCAACGCGTACCTCTAAGGCGATGGCATGATTTCAAAGTTGTGCATAAAAATATCGCAATATCGCTCGCCATTGCGATACCTAATTCTGTTTCTTCAGAGAGGTTCAACAGTAAAGTAGTTCACTTTATTTTTTGCCTTGAAGTCTTATTTACATGTGAATGCAAACGCCGTCGTGGATTGGATACCACCACAAGCGTCGGGAAGAGATTTTCCAACTGCGATGGCCACTTTCCCCCTTCAGTGTTACTCTCCGCTTCCCATGGGGACTTAAACGAAGCATTTGAGGTGTTTGCCTATATCGCGCGACACGAGTGCAAGCTACGAATCTGCACCTGACCGTTGTGAATCACTATATCGGTGTCGTGTATAATGGAAATAATATAACGGGAATAGCCAGCAAGGGGAATATGCACGACGAAAAACGTGGCGACAAATGCTGATTCTAGCTATGGTACAGCGTTATAAAACCACTGCTACACAATAGTTATTGCGCGTGCGAAATTAGCCCATGGGGCCATCTCGATGGGCGGTCATCTTGGTGCCATCATTGTGATAGATGTTGCGCAAGCATTTCTATTCCGGTTGCGTACCACATTTGTGGTTACTGAATGCCCTTAAAGGGACCCTGCAACACTTTCTTCGCGTCTGGGACCACTGCGAAAGCTACCGTTATCGCCAGCGAAGCAGCACTGCGTGATTTGCTCGTCGCACCTGATACGCCTTCCGTTTCTGCTTTGTTTTTGTGCATTTATTTTTAAAGTCTCTATCAAAAAGCGTTCATTGCTGCAACAGAAGGAAAACCGTTCAACTGCCGCTACGTGGCCTCAGTGACGTAATTCGGGCCGTCGAAGAACGTCAAGACTGGGCAAGAGAGAAAAATGTTTTGAGCGAGTTTCCAAGTTATCTGATGAGCGCGGAGCAGTGATTTTCGGCTGAGGTACTTTTCAACCCCCTAATCTAAGTACTGGGTCTGTTGGGTGACAACGTTCTGCAAGAATTTAAGGGCCAAATTTTAAAACCTTCCTTACCTTACTAAGATCGCCTTAGAACTCGCAAGGAGGCCTTAGTTCAATTTTGGAACGTTCCCTACTGAGGCCTCCTCACGAAACGCTCCCTTGATGTCTCCTTACTGCAAGGTCGCTGGCGGGCTAACCTGATGCGACCTTACCCCCGCTCTTTCAAACTGACGCACACTTCTCCGCAGCACTCGGCAACACGCCTCGTTAGGCCGCGCGGAACGCTGGGAGCTCCGTCCGGCGGTGCTGCGGGAGGAACGCGACGGCTATGGCGTCCGAGTTTATTGCTTCGTACGACAGCTGTGCGGACTTTGCACTGTTTTGCCTGCGGGTGGACGACTTCCGGCGACGTGCACAGATATCCGTCGCTCACGTATGAGGCAGCCGCGAGACCGCCTCAACCCGATGGAGCTGTACAGCGACGACGAGTTTTCATTCCGCTACCGCTAGCATCGGGGCGGATATTTGATCGCCGCTATCTGTGCAACTGCGAATGACAATACCTAACACATACTTTTCACCACAGGTATCATCCCCTTTCTCGCATGTGAAAGTTTATTTCAGCTATAATTGCCGTTTGAGAGATCGGTGATCGAGACATCTGCCGTAGCATGTTTCGATGCTTCCGAGCAGGTACCGCCATCTTTCGGCCGCTCGGCGCACCGCGCGCCGCGATGACCGGTCGGACCAGCGAACCTGCGCGGCCGGGGAGCGTAGTGTTAGCATCGAGGCAGATATCTGATCGCCGCCTTTAAATAAGCGGTGATAACGATACCTAGCACAATTTTTGATCGCACTAACACCTACTTTATCGCACTTGGAACTTCTTTTGACGGTTGACGGTGGTCGGCGACCTCGTCAACGTATCGCAGCCCACGGTAAGCAATGAGCTCTGGGAAGTTACACAGGCGGTGTGCTTGCGCCTGTTCTCAAAGTACGTAGGCTACCAAACGCAACAAAAAGGAAACGCTTAGGAAGCGGAGTTGTTTTACATCACGCGGGCACACGTTGGGCATGCTGTTGTATTCGTCGCGAAGTCGCTTCCACACTTTAGGTTTCGCTTGCAGCGACATGGCGTTGCTCTTGTTGCACTCTACTAAGTTATTGTATTTTCGTACCAGTTCTTGGAGAAGTTCTTTTTTTTTTTTTTCTTCTGTGTAATCCACTTTCCCGGGCATGGTTACACTGGCGCTACGCTCGCACAAAACGTTGGCTCGCACGTTTCGACGCTAAATGCGATGTTGACAAAAATCAACGTGAGACTGTTGCCAGACTAGATTTGAGTTACCACAATTTGTAATAACCGACCGGTACAACTTGTTTCAAGAACTGCGCAATAAGCAAACATTAAATATATACGCCCGTATAAATGTAAAACACGACAAATTGCATGCCTATCACGGCTAATGAAGGCGCATTTTAAGAACAAATTGCGCTTACCCTCGCACCCATGTGCACGAATGCCTTCCTTGACGGGAGTAAGGGCGCCCTTTGGTAAGGAAGGTTGAGGGAGGCTTTAAAAATGAGAATCGGAGCTGCAAGGTCGCCTCACTGTAAGGGAGCATGAAGGGCTCCTTCAGTAAGGTGAGGAAATGGGGTAAGGTAAGGAAGGTTTTAAAATTTGGGCCTAAGATTTCAAAAAAAGTTAAAAGAAAGTGCTACAGGGTGCCTTTACCGTACCTCCAATTCCTCACCCTCTTGCACTACCACCCCCATCGTCCCAACCCTATTCAACTTTTCCTCTTCCCCTCCCTTCAACCACGCCCCACTTCCTCAACTCTCGTCATCACTGTCATCCTGTAAATATCGCCCTAAGCTTCACACATAACTGGTTCAGCTTATCACGCTAAACAGGGACGCGCACGTTTCATCCTAGTCCTCTTGTGCTTTCTCTTACCATCCCTCCATTCCCTGAATCCCCTCTGTCCCCCTATCATCGTGTCTACTTTTTTAAACAATGGCGTATGAAACTGCGAGGAAGGAGGAGGCGTACTAAACAATCGCCGACTTACAACTGGTTTATGTGGCGATTTAACAAAAAGTATAATAATCAATGTTTGCATACTGTGTTGAATGCACATATAAACCACTTGAGTCTGTGCTTGTTTTCTACAATTCCTTCAGCCGTGTAGTTAGGTTTAAAAACTTCGTGCAATAGACATGGATAAACCAGCTAGTGGACGCCCTTTTCGTACACTTCGTTCGTCCGGTGGGTGGGGCTCTTCTCTTCAGCATTTCTTCAACATTTCGCCCTCTCTTCGTCCCCGGCTTTTTTTACCGTGAAGCCTCTCGTTGATAGGAAAATTTCGTGCCATAAAAAAAAAGGACAGGCCGGACCCAGCAGTTTTTGCCCAGACGTTGAGCGCATGCGTCAGGCTAATCAAGCACGCAGCACAAATCTCAGTATGTCTGTAAAAAAAATACAAAACCATGTGATGGATCATAAGGCGCCTGTGAACAATGGGACCCCCCTCCCCCCTACGTGTTCCTGGTAAATATTAGGGTTGCAGCCGCTCTCTCAAAGGGGTGTTGACATCACTCGAGGGTGAGCGCATGCGTCAGGCTACGCAGGACCCAGCACTTGCCGTCAGAGAAGCCGAGTGCAAGTGAGAAGTCCGCCGAGACGACGAGGGACATTCCATACCGTGCACCATCAGCATGTGTAGTGGTTTACAACAGCTTTGCTCGACATCTACTTTCGCATGGCGGGATGGCGACCATTTTTTGGCCAGTGTTCAGACGTCACCGTACGAACTTGGCCAGCTGACCGCACTGCTTTACAGTTCATCGGAACCACTTTTACGGACGCATCTTGCGCAGATGGCTCAACGGAAAAAGCAAGACAGGGCAAAGCTGCACTGTTCTGGTTCTCGTTGTTGCAATTTCTATTTATTTAGGCGAGAGCTTTCTTAGTGGGACCAATGACTTCCTGTAAAACAACTAATGCATTTCCCCATAAACCGGTTGGTCTACGAAAAAGCTCTTATGAGCTCTCTGGACACATAGCGCGTGCGTGAAACCGGACTTCCATCGTGCCAATCCGGTCACTCGAAAATCGTGAGAAGGGACTGTACTAGGTAGACAATGCACGCTTCGATTTTTAAGGAGTGGAATGGCACACCTTTATTTCATAGAATAGATAGCGGTATACATTTAGACCATTCGTAGATGCGTTTACTTCGCGCGAAAAACCGGCACAGGGGTTTGTTCTTCGTTTTAGAGTTAGGTCTTTGAAGGTTTGGCGATGGATTCGACACACTTTCAGCGTAAATTGGACGCACCTTAACCGAATGCTTTGACGCAATTTTGACAAGTTGTGTCTGTTAGCCTGCTTTGCCTCTTCTGTCAACGTTCTTTAGGAAGGGGTGGTAAATTTTTGGCGTACTTCGTACACGACGTGCGGATTGGAATGCAGCCTCTGAATTAATGTCTGAAGTGGGGCCAGTTGGTTCATTATGAACTGAAGCAAACAGCGCGAAAAAACGAAGGACGAGGGAGAACACACACACGAGCGCTGAGCCTCTTTGTTACAGGACGAGCATCTGCACGCGTTAGTTTCGCCGATATTTTCGCCAATGCGGCTTTCCTCGAAATAATGAGTTGATGCCACTAAACAAATCTGTTGGCTTTTGTCGGCATGAGTGACTACTTTGTGCAAAAGAGGGCTAACCTTGGCGGACTCTGCTGTTGCACCGTATTGCAGGAACGTCGACTCGTTCTTGGGCTCCGTGCTGGCAGCCGACTACAGCGAAGCCTACCAGGTCGGGCGCACGCACGGTGGCGACGGCTGCCGCATCAAGTACAACACCTGTCCCATGAGTGTCGTCGACCTGGTCAGCTTGTCCGCCAACTTCGGTTGAAACACGTTTCGTCATCGAACCGCAGCGGAATGCACAAGGGCTTCATAATATTACATATGGTAGAGGGAAGCAATCGTGTATTTTTTGCAGAACGCTATGCCGCCGTCTTCTTCTGTGATGTTACCGTGAAAGCAAACTCAAGAATGCAGCAGTGAACGTTTGCGGGACTAGCTTGTATAAATTATGACTTAAGATGGTTGGAGCGCTATCTCCTGGCCATGATATATTTTGTGTGTGTGTTGACAGAAGTGGTAGTTGCAATGTGATCGCATAGTTCATAGTGCCTTCCATGATTTAAACATTTCGGCAAAGCAACTTCAAGCCCAAACTTGCCGTGACATTTCAATGGAAAAGCGGTCAGTCGTCGCTAGCCGTACTCTTCCAGCGAGTACTTTGAGGAAGGAAACGTTTATTAGCTTTACAAACCACCCCTATCTAACAAAGGCAAGACAAATCGCAATTCATGCCTGCGATGGCTTGGTGTCCTGTCGCCGAGCTCTGGGACTGACAAAAGTTCCATATTCACACGAAGTGTGATGCGCTGAGCAGCTCCGACCTTGCCCTCCTCTTGTAAGGCAGCTTGAAGATTTAGACTGGTTCAGTTATTGTGATCACTGTACTGCCGTGAAGCGGGAAGTTGTAACGCATATTTATTTGCCTCATGACATGACTGCCACTCCTATCTGATTTGTCATGTTTGTATATAATAGTCAATAAAATACATATGGGAAATCTCTTGTGTTGTTGTTGAGCCTTGAATCCTGTTAGGGGTTCCTATTAACCCCAAAGTAGACTGGCTAGAAAATCTAAATCACTTGTGGACGTCACAAAAGGCATCCACTGATAACGCACCAGTTTCTGCAAAATATTTTTGTTTGGTAACAGTGGTAACGAAAGCAGCTTTCACCTTCTTCAATATTGCTGACACAATGCCTTCACATTGACTGTGAGTGTAGTCGGTGGAATTACGTTTTCTTTTTGTCTTTTTCTAGTTTCTAATAGAATGGAGCGCTTTCAACGAATGAGCCAAAATTTCTAAGGTCTATGTATTTGTGTGGATTGGTATATTTAAACATATAAAACGAAATATTAATTGAAAATCCTCCAAAGTTCTGTGTCACGACCATAAGTGTGCTGGAGGTGGACCTCTATGTACCCGTTTTCAAAACGTGAATTTCGCTTTTTTACCTAAATTTACCGCCCACACAACAAATTATATTCCTCTGAAACAGGAACTGCAGCAGTTACCTCGATGGACATGCGTTGTAAGCGTATACCAAGGCGCACGTACTTACGTCGGATAGTTTTCTTCACATCTTTAGTAGTGCAAGCGCAAACCGAGGAGTGGTGTGATTTTTCTCTCTTAAAATGCTTCTTTTTCTAGAAAGTCGAAAGCAGCTAAAGCATGCTTTTTAGTGTCACCTGAAGGCACTAACTTGTGCTTTCTAGTACGTTAGGCCTATGATTTAGTGCAATCATCTTCGATTTGTAGCATGCAAATAACTTCAGGTTATCATTACTCATCCAATTATTTAATCATGCCACGACAGCATGCATTAGTGGAGGCACGTATCAGCTCAGTAATGAAACAAAGTATGTATAGAGCAACTCAGTATAGTGACACGTGGCCGAGGACGACGCAGGTTTCTTCATGGAACAAAGCTATGTTGGAACGACATTGCGCTCAGCTAAGAACTCAAAAGATTACGCAGCGGTGTAGAAGTAGTCACCAACGCCCTGTACACAGGCGAGTGTCGCCGAATGAAATGCCGTGGTTTCTGTTCTGCGGGCAATTATCTCTCGGCGTTATTGTTTCAAGAACCGTCAAATTACATCGAGAACACTGGTGATCAACGATTATTCTATACTACTAACGACAGGGCAAACCAATCTCCCTATTAAATGCGATAACTCATGCGGCATTAAAAAGAATGGAACACGTGCTTTGCTTGACACAGCGAACACAGCCTGGTGCGGCCAGGCGGTAAAAACAAAATGCATAAATAAACAAATCAAATGCGTGGTTCGCGGTAATATAACGAAAATCTGTAAGCATTTTGCAGGACATGCTTCGCGTGGAATGTTATACGGATGAGAGTATGCAGTTTACAGGTGGTGAATTAACTTACAAAGCCGTGGTGCAATGCCAGGGTTCTGGGCAGCTCCTGTTGTGGTCGGGCTCTACAAAACCGCGCTGTATGTTGATTTGCTCGAGATTCGGGGCGCACGTTGAATTACCGGTACATTTGATCGAATAGTCGTCATCTTCCGCTTTGAGACCCCAGTTTAGCTGTTGTGATTCGCAGGCGCAGCGATGTTCGCTAATTAAAAGGTGGTACAAATCATACCTCTTGGTTAACAAGCGCGCGGATCATCGCGGGCGTTTAGTATATAACATACTCCTGGGAAATGACTAAGCTAGAAGAGTACGGGCGCTAAAAGTTACCGAGGAAGTTTAAACTACAACCGTGCGGTATAACTCAATTTAAACTAGTTTCAAGCCTTGCACACGCGAGTAAGCTCAGAAAGCGGACTTTTTAACATCGAAATTAGCGTATGAGCGCATCGTCCCGAACTGCCAACGTCAGGGCTCCTGTGAGGTAAAAAAAAATTCCCGCGCCTTCCCGCGAGGGGAACACGAGTAATGCAGAGCATTGGGGCCTCAGTACTGGTTGAAGGCAGTGTTGCTTCCATCGCTTCTTCGTCCGCTGCGAAGTAGGACACGAGTAAACGTGGGAGCGAGCGTCAACCAGATGGAGGCAGCGGTGACTGAAGCAGAGCGACCGCTAGCGGCTTTATATTAAGTACGAATGTACTTTATAAGCGACCCCGAACCTTCCGCCGTCCGCAGTGCGCCCTCCTGCCAGCGAAGGCGCAGGAGCGGAGGGAGCGCGTAGAACGGGCAGCGACGTCAACCCACGTGACGCGCCGCCCGCACCAACTGTAGCTTTGCGGACGCTCCGAACGTTCTCGGCGGACGTCCACTTCACGGTGAATTACTCAAAGCCGTGGGCAATGCCGGGTTCTGGCACGTCCGTTGGGCTCTCCACGGCGCGCCGCTCCTGTTTGCTCGAGATCGGGGCGGCCGGCCTCTCCCCCTCGCGTGACATCTTCCCCCTCGGCCGGTACTTGCGCCCTTCGCGCGCGTCTCTCCCACGTCCGCGCTCCCCCTCTCCCCTAGCAACGGGCGGAGGATGAGAGGAGAGAGCGTGCGTAGCAACGGTTCTCGCGTAGCACCGGTTCTCCTGCTCGGCTTAGCAGCTGCGGGCGGCGCGCCGCTGTGCCGGTTCGCTTCGCGTTCCGTCCAGCGTGAGGGGCGCTCGCTCGGTCGGCTCCGACATTCCGACGCTCGAGGGCGCTTTCCCAAGCATTTCCCACGTGAGAGGTACGTAACGTGCGAATGCCAAGACTCTTTAACATAGCGCCCCTCCGGAACAAATCGCGGTAACTTCGCGGTAACTTCGGGCAAACTCGGGCATTCGTACTTTGCCATCTTCCCTCTTACTTGGGAAATGCTTGACTTTTTGCAGCGCGCGCAGTAGAGGGAGAGTGGTACGGGGGGAGAGCGCGCATGCGCAAGCAGCGCGCGCTCTTCTACGCCCCACCGCGCTGCTATCACGCACCTGTTACGCCGAGACACGGCCGGACTGGAGGAGCGTTCCGGGGGTGACGAGCGGAACGGGCTGACTACGACGCATGCGCGCACCTGCTGCGGACGCGGAGCTGTGGACGCCGTCCGACGCAGGAAGAGGCGAGGCTAAGAAATGCTCTGCATTTAAAAGGTGGCTGATGGTGGCGCGCGCTGCTCCGCCTTAATTGTCCATTGCCTCACAGGCCTGGGACTGGCGTTATGCTGCCCGCGAGCGTGGAACCACTGCCGCTCTGAACGCACGCATGCGCGTCCAAACTGGCCGCTGTGTGACGAGAAGGGTGATGCCATGCGCGCCTTCCCGGCAAGGCGGCATCCTTGGTGCTCGTATCGTTGAAACCATAGAGTTTCTTAGTAAGTATATTAGAGAGGAAACTGCGCCTCCTAAGCCATGTCCTCGTGGGGGTTTATGGGAAGACCCCCCTTTTTGGCTTGGGCTTGGCACGACAATTACATTTTTCAGCGGTTTTGGGGATTTGCTTTCTTCACTATGCATTAGCACGTTTAACGGCTACAAGGAAGCCGAAAGCCTCCCTGTTCTGTGGTAGCCATGTTCGGTGAAACAGCAGGCAGTGCGTGATAGCACCTGACGTTGGTCATGCCGCAGTCGAAGGACGTATGTACGACTGACCGGGTAATATGCTGCCGCGAAATTTGTAGCTGACGAAAAGAAGAAAAGAAACGTACTTCGACGAAGACAAGATATGACAGATGCGGGCGCTTGTAAGCGTCCTATCTTGTCATCGTCCACGACTGTTTAACGCCACGTTTTCTTTTTTCTTGTTAAACTAGCTGGCGGTCGGTGCACCGGTTCACCACGAAGGCAACGTTTACATAGGCACGCTCAAAATACTTTCACACTTTTGAAACAACTTATTATTTGAAATAATGGTGGAACTAATAAAATCAGAGTCTCTAATAAGTCACCCCCCCCCCCCCCCCCAAATATTAACATTGTTCGTAACTACAACCTTGGCCTGCGGAATAGCAGGCACAACCGTTCCGGCACAAATATGCTTTACTTCCTTTTTGCTTAGTTTTAAAACAGTCGGTTTTTATTTTCCACTTTCATAATTTCACACTATTCTTCACGTTTTTGCGGCCCATTACTTAAATTTGCGGTCACTAAAACGTTTCAATCCAAGCCAATGATGAAACTAAGGCGAGTGCATGTTATAATGGCGGTCCATGACGACACATACGGCCTTGATATGAGCCGCATAGACGCTAGCGCCAGATTCCTCTCTAGTGTATATTGTAAGAAACTCTATGGTTGAAACTTGAACTGACAAAATAAACGAGGCTGCAAATAAATATAAACGCTGCGATTGACCATCTAATGTGCCGTTCTATGATTACTGGCTGGTAGGCACTAGTATAGCAGCAAAAAAAGAAAACGTAACACGAACATTTCCTGTCAGTACACTGACAGTACTCCTTTAACCCAAAGTCATTTTTATAATAGCGCAAATGTTCTTTTTTCTGTCGCAGGAAGAAATCACACAGCAGTGGCGTAGGAGTTCCTAGGCATTACTGGAGAATTTCAAGAACTCCACCCCTTTACGATAGCAAGATAGCAAACAGAGTGGAAGAAAGCGCTCTTACAGTGTGAATCGAACCTGCTCCTTCGACGCCTTCGGTGCCGTACCGATTGGGTTTTCTGGGAGGCTGTGTTCTCCCCCATCTTCCGTGGTATATATGTTTATTGCAACTGTATGTTTTGCTTGTGGGTGGTAGCGAACGCAGCTTCGACAACTCGGGGTGAAAGGGACCTTTAATATAGACACTGGGGCCGGATAGCACCCTCAAATATAATATTTAAGAAACTAGCCGTCAACACAGTTGCCAAGATACCTCATTTAGATAGGGCGTCAAAGGAGTAATCCGAAGTCGTAGGTTCGGTATCCAATATTAGCGTGTGTTTTCCCACCCTTTCTTTATTCACAATGCAAATTATTGAAAATCTGAGGACTGTCTAGTAAAGTTTGCTCATTCTTACACCGCTTGTTTTGATTTAACGTTCGTTTTCTACCATAGCAGATGTTGCAGATGCAGCGCTATATTTAGTTTGCATTGAAGCCACTGCGGCTGCAATGTTGAAGAACTACTGGCGCAGTGGAAGAAGACTGTGGACTTATCTGCCGCTTTTATCTCGGACAGCACTGCGGAAGCTGACAGCAGTACACCAGAGAGTGCTCTGTTGATGTAAAAAATGCAGGCTACGTATAGTCGTGGTACATGTGCTGCTGCGTTGCCAAGCGGTAGTGCCTACCTGATCGGCGGCTGGAGGTAGCAGGCCGTGCAGGCTTTCGTCTTTCGGATGCTCGCGTGGTGTTCTCTCTGAAAGCCAATGGTGAGGCGCTCTCGTTGACCTTCACCGACATGCGTACGGCTTCTCAGTGATGTTTCGCAATGGAGAGAAAAGTCCCTATTTCTAGGTTCTGAAATTCCCTGTTTTGTTCCATTTTTCCCCACAGGTTTCTCACGAATTCCCGATAAACCCCTGAATTGTCTTTTTGTAACTAATAGATCTTTACGGCGGTTCCTGTTCGGTTTTGGGAGTTAGCCAGCGCCAGCCATGCCTAGTTTACGTAGTCTTCAGGTCGCAGACGCCGTTCAGAAAATCAGTTTCCCCTTAAAAAAATTATACTACACCTGCCACTTAGCAGCATTTGACTGCATTTCACCTTTTATACCAAACAGCTTCCTAAATTTCCATTATAAAGCTCTAAGGTAAAAGTGCCCACCAGAAAAGAACAAGACATCATTGGGTATGTAAGCTAACTTTTGCTCAGCGCCAGGACTGCTGTCACCATCTTTTGTTGACAGCTCACGGACTACGCCGCACCCGAAATACTTCTTCTGCATATTGCGCAGGAATGCATGTGAACAGGCTTCAGCCCTACAGCCGCAGCCGCTTCACACTATACATTAAAAACTCGTTAATTTGAACTCGAAGGGGACAATAAAATTGTTCGAAGTAAGCGGAGTTCGAATTAGCGAGCGGGTACCAGAATGAATGGAAATCGCGCCACACTGCGCAGGCAGAACACAAATGAGCCACCTCTGTATTCGTTATCGCGAATTAGGCGCTACTACAGGTTTGTGGCGGCTTATTTTGCAAATAATGTTTCGTAAATAATAATGGCATGCGCCGGAGCACTGGCGCCGGTGGCGCGGCCCCCTCTGTAGAAAAGAAATAATTTGTTGCAGGAGCGTAGCGTGCATGCCACGCTGTTATTTTTCTGTTTCGTTGTTGTGCATCTTGGTAAATTTGGTTTGTTTTGGATTTCCAACGCTTTGTAATCACTCTGCGCCGACTTCTTCTGCCAGGAACGATGCAAACTATAGGGGGTCATAGTTCGAATCAACCGTTCTGGATAGCGACGCGTTCGTATTATCGGGAGTTTTTTTTTTTTTTCAATTAAATATACAGGGCTGTGCCGGGACCAGGGCCTGAGTTCGAATTACCGGAAATTTCGAATTAACCGAGCTCGAACTAACGAGCTTTTAGTGTGCTAGCTCTTTCTGAGGGCATATTCTTTCCTCTGTTCTGCGTATTTTATGAACTGGATTGGAAGCGGTCTTGGATGCTTGTGGCTTGCGGGAGCACGACTACGTAATCCGAACGTAAATCCGACGACGTGTTAAAAGAATTTTTAAAAATAAAACGACGTAACCAATGTCGCAAGTACCGGTTTACTGACATTCTTTCTCCTTTTTACTCCACGACTCTTCAAATTATCTTCATCGAATAAATATTCCCCTTTTTCCCTTTCGGCCGAAATTACAGCTGAAAGTTCTCCGAAAAAGGCGAAATTCCTCGCACGGAACATCACTGCAGCTGCTTGGCCCTTTTTGGAGACTAAAATATTTCTTGGGCTGCTTAGACTGTAAAATTTTTGTCTGCCTGTGTGCATGTCTGTGACTCAGGCTTTGGGCCAAAAGTTAAAGAATACTTGAACGAGAGGTTTACATAGTCAAAACTTTCACAAACTACAAAATCTTGGAAACACACTTCCTATTTGTTAACACCGTCCAGGAAAAAGAAAAAATTGGGTATATTGGGGGTGAAACATCAATACATGAGTGGTATTTGCGTTATATTCCTTTAATAAATATGCATTGGCTGCTTGACTTTTGGCATAGCAAATAAGAAATATGCCTTAAGGCGATTGTCTTGACTGAAAAAGAAAAACTGTGGTTGATTCTTCTGTGATAGGAATCGGTAAAACACGAAAGTGAAATGTGCAGCGAATTCTGCGGCTGCGCATGATTTGCGGGTCCGCAGTGTCTTGTGGCTGTGCTTGGCGAGTGACGTCCTGCTTGCGGGTCGCTTAGGCAAAGGTGTACTGGTATGGCGTCAGTGAAATCTTATTGTATCCCGGCATAAACACTTTCGTGTTAAAATATAAAACCAGAAAACAAACAGCCCTAAGTATAACGTACTGTTTAGTACTAAACGTTGCTTCCCGCAAGAAGATCCTGTGTGCAGGGGTGCACCCTTTACAGGCCGATTGCTTCGTTTACTGCCGTAATCTGAGTGACAGATATGACGTCATTGAAATCTTTGTGTATCCGGGAATGAAACACTTTCGTGTTAAAATAAAAAAGCGCTCTCACCCATGGCTCCAGCCTTGTAGCCGCATTCCAAAAAGTCCCACAGTAACGAAAGGTTCTAGTAGATGCTGCGCGACGAGTGAAATGCACCAAGAGTATAAAGCATAGTTATATTAGTCCTTTTGGTCAGATGACACGTCATCACCCCACAACAAGGGGGAAACCAATAACAGTCAACATCATCACCAGCGGTAAAATTGAATTGACTGGCGCAAAACATCACCGTGTTTACCATGAGAGGAGCGAGGCGGGAGCGAAAGAGCGTAACAGGTGGAAGGGGGAGAGGAGAGGCGTTGAAGTGGCAGTGGTGGCACACGATCTTTTTCGTACTTTGCACTAAAAGCAGCACATATGCGGCCAATTTGTTGCTTGTTTGTTTGCTTTTATTTGCTTTACGGAGCAAGGCGAACGGCTGCATGAAGCTTTTTCTCTTCGCTGCTATCTCCTTTCTGCGCACAGATGAGGCAAATATTCCCTATCAATGAGATGCTAACCGCTTTGCTGTCAAAAAGACACGGGGGTAAAATGTCCGCATAAAACTCAGCGGTTATGTGCCATGCCTGTTATTAGGCTCAACTTCAGGTATACAGCTTAACGTAAAACACGCTGTACGCAAAATTGCGGTATCTGTTGACCTCGTTAGTCCTCAAAGCCTAACATTTGACGTACGGTCAAGTTGTCTCATACCTGCTACAGCGAAACGAAAAGGACCAATAGCAAGTATTTGCCGCACTCATCGGCTTGTATGTGGTGAGCACGTTGATAATTTCGCTACTCGCACGTACGAAACAAAGAAATGCTGTGCTTAGAGTTGCATCTGACATGCTATAAGCACTCCACTCAAGTGACGTCCACCGTCGTTTAGATAAAAAGATGACGTGTACCGCGCTACTTCGTCCCCCCCCCTGTACTTAACGTAACGTTAACTAACCTAACATAACCTAACGAACAAAAAACAATCATTTAAAACACCAAAACTTACCTAATCCATGAGAATTATAACAAAATCTTCAATACGCAAATAAATAATAAAAAAGGCAAGTGCCGGACTCTAACCACCGCCCTTAGTAACATGAAGCTAGCTAGGACGTAAGCTCTACACCACCAGGGCGGATGCTCTGGCCTATGTCAGCCCTGTATTAAATATTCGAGTGTTGTTGAACGGCGCACTAGGCATGGCTATAGCGCTAAGCAAGAGTGCCGTCGCACGGCATTCTAGACACTGCAAACAAAAAATCCCGGGCTTGGGAGGCGTGTACCATAGGGAGGTATATTGTGCGATTCATGCGATTTCTCGCTTTTGCGATCATTCCCCGGCATTTCGCCGGTATCAGTTAGTTTTTTCAGGGGCCATTTTTCTGTTTACTTGCCCCCCCCCCCCCCTGCAGATAATAAAGCCTCCCAAGGCCGTTTTCTCATTTTTTAAACCTAAAGCTACGCCCGACGCCGCGAACAATGCAATATGCTTGAAGGAGGAAGCAGGGAAGCACATGTTTTCTCCGGTGTTGCAGGTGTTTTCTCCTAGAGACGGTTCATTCTAAAGGCATGTTATTAACAGCGAAGCAACTTAGCGATTCGCGGATTCCGGCGTTTCACAAAACTCAATATAACAGTGTAAAGAAAACAAACCACTGGCGCCGCCAGTATCTGGCAGATCCACGTAGTTAGAGTCAGTCGTCTTACCCACTTGGCTACTACCGTGAGTTAGTACTCGAGAGTAAAACGGCTTACTCACTCGGCTGTGGCTCTGTGGAAAGGAATCACGCCTACTTCTAGACACAGAACACGTGATAGTGTACACGTTGCACTTGCGGGTTCCTAGTTTATGCGTGCGCGTTCCGTCGTTCGTTCAGTTTCCTCGATTTGCTTCTTCTTCGCCGTAATAGCAACAAACCTGGAGTAAAGGTCGTTGCGGTGACGAAGAAGAAGAAGAAAGCGGCTGCTATGCAAAACTCAGTTAAAAAGATTAAAAAAGCGTCGTAATCTTGGTAATATCACTGGTGTAAACGAAAAGATTTGAGAGATTGCAACTAAGCTAAAAGAGCAAATCTATATTGACAAAGAGCGGTATTATGGCGAATCACTACCAAACTTTATTAAAACGTGCCCTGAGAGATTTCGGTGGACCATTAGGCCTACATCTACTGAATTCAGTGTTTTTGTAGTTGATGGAGTTTATGTTCATGATGGCAGGTTTATTTCGAATGCCTTTTAATCAACAATTCCAATCGGTTTTCACCATTGACAACAATGTTCTTACCATGTTTCATGAAGATTACCCGCCTAAACGTGGCGTTGTTGTCAGTGAGCTAGGCATTTTCAACATGCTTCTTAAACGCAATGTTACAAAGATACCCGGTCCGGATAACATTCCAAACGCATTCTTAAAGCGACATGCCGAATGGATCGCCAAATATCTGTATGTTTTATTTTCAAAATAACTACGTGAAGGCCGAGTACCAGATGATTGGAAGGCCGGCAGAGACAAGCCTCTTTATAAGTCTGGTAAAAAGCAACTCATCTCGAATTATCATCCTATTTCATTAACGTGAACTACCTGTACGCTTCTAGAACACATCGTTCAACGCATATCGCTGAGTTTTGTAGTAAGCATAACATGCTAACAAAACAGCAGCACGGATTCAGAAAAGGTTATTCAACCTGTACTCAACTTGTGGAGGCAATACACGATTTCGCAACTTCAATTTACAATGAGACGGAAACTGATGCCATCTTTATGGACTTTGCAAAAACGTTTGACAAAGCCTCACACAAAAAATTACTTTTTGAATGAGAGAAACCACTTAAAAATCCGCGCCTAATAAAATGGATAGCAGACTACCTTATGAACCGTATACAATTTGTTGTTTTTAACGAATACTGTTCAGAAGAGGCAACCGTTGACTCTGACGTTCCACAGGGTATTGTTCTGGGACCCCTTTTGTTTCTCGATTGATTGAGGGGTTTAACGCGCCGACGCAACGCAGGCGATGAGGCGCGCCGTAGTGGAGGGCTCCGGATTAATTTTGACCACCTGGTGATCTTTATCGTGCGCCGAAATCTCGTACACACGGGCGTTTTTGCTTTTCGCCTCCATCAGAAAAGCGGCCGCCGCGGCCGGGAATCGAACCCGCGACCTCGTGCTCAGCAGCACAACGCCTTAGCCACTGAGCCACCGCGGCGGGTCCCCTTTTGTTTCTCATTTTTTTCAATGATAATGTGAATGACGTTCCTGCAAAAATAAAGTTGTACGCTAATGACTGTCTGATATATTTTGAGATATCCAATGTAACTGATCAAAACGTTCTAAATAGTGCCTTTCATAGAATTTTTGAGTGGTGTGATTTACGGAAGGTGTCAATTAACTTCGATAGAACAGTATTTATGGGAATAACCCACAAGAAAAACTCTTACTATTTAATTATCCCACCACAAGCTTCACCCTTTCTGAGGTAACTAGAATTAAGTATCTTGGATTTAGATTACCAATAACCTTAACTGGAATAAACATAATAGGCAGTTTTAGCATAACGGTACCGTGTTTGCGTTACCGTTTACCGTGTGAGTGCACAGCGCGAGAGTTACCGCGAAAGGTAACTTACCGGCACAGCCTTCACCATCGCCAGCGGCTTCCGGTAAGACGGTAAACGGTAACGCAAACACCGTAACGATATGCTAAAACTGCCTAATGACTCCGTAATTACAAACGTTAACCAAAAACTATTCTTTTGTCGAAGAGCTTTAAAACATTCTAATTCCGCTGTGTGGACTGTACCGTACAAAACTATCATTCGCCTAATGTTAGATATGGAGTGATTGTTTGGCACCCCTTCACTAAAGTTAACATAACTAAATTGAAAAACGCGCGGACGCACCTCTATAACTTAACTCTTACGTCCCGCCAATGAGCCTTCACTGGCCGAAAGAAATCGTTTGTTACGACTAAAATGTTTTACCAATTAATTAAAGGGCATTACAAGCCTAATGTTTCCGATATCATTTCATTTTCATCTGAATACGCCACACGCCAAAAGGCATCAACTGACAATAACCCTTCTCGGTCGTGAAATAACTCCTTCAAATATTCCGTTTTTCCGCCCACGGTAACTCAGTAGAATGAACTAATAACCAAGTCATGGATCCATCCTTATTGTTGTTCCCAGCAAAGTTGACCTGATTATTCATAGCTTGTTGTTGTATTTGTTTTTGTTCGCTTTCTGGTATGTATTCTAGAGTGCCAACATTGTAAAAAATTATGTCTGTAACCACACTGCTAAAATCCCTGTAATGGGGATTGCAGTATCAGTAAATAAATAAATAAAATGTGTACTTAAGCAGTCGGGATGGTCGTGAAGCTTGCGTATAGCTTCGCTACCTTCAAGTCTTACGCGTTAGTGTGAGCTCCCTTCATTTCTTTTTTTATTCAGTCCATTAAGGCCCTCACCATTGTCTTTATCCCAGACAGAAACACGACACTTCAATACTGCCATTTTATTATTGCCTATTACATCGTTTCCGTGCGATTGTGAACTTTGCAGGTCAGTCGTTAGCCAGTGTGTGAAAGACGATCCACGGACCCCTCGTTGGTGTCGAGACAGCGCCGTACTGGCTCAGCTCCATTGTTCCCTAGAAATGGGAACAACAAATAACAGTGTTTTTTTCTGATTTCTAATGTGCTATCAGTCATTATTAGCGACGATGTTTTACTGCTAAGCACGTACAAAGCGTTCCCGAACAGCAGTTAAAAGGCTGTTATTTTAAATACAAGAAGCTACAAAGTAGGCCGTGTAGTCAGATAGTTATTCACCAGTTTAAAAATTTGCTAATGCTTCCTCAAAGCTTTTTTCACTTTCCTTCCGCGTCACGCCCGTCGGCATTTCTTTCCGGAACTTAGCCTGTTTCTCCCAGTGAGCGTGCCCTGGCGCTAGCCGGTTACCCTTTCCAAGTACCCCGGTTCTGTGGAAACTGAGCTACGGCTATTTCGCTGGCAGCCAGTGCATGATGTTAGTGGCATGCTTACGGGCATGCAATAAATTTTTGCCCTGTTCTAACGCTTTTAGCCATAGTATAACCTGTGAATGCCTTCATTTCCCGTCTATGTCTACCCTTCCCGTAGGGAATGCTGCACACCCACAGGCGACCACCATACGTAAGAACGAGGCAATAAATTGTGTTCAAAAACAACCCGCTTCAGAAACATTACCTGTAAAAGCATTGAAAAGACGTGTAGAGCAACGCAATAAAACAGGTGCCTTTGCAGTGCACAGGGTGCATCAGGATGCTGTCTGAGTTGTTGGAAATCTAGGCTGTCGCTTATACGGTAACTATTACTTTTGGTAAACAGGTTGTTTAAAAAGGAGGGCCGTATAACAGGTCTGGACTTTTTCAGCTATTTAATAGCTCTCTCCTTCGAAATCAGAATTATGTCGGTGTTTCTCCAGCTACGGCACTTCTAGAGTGTTTACGAATTCTGAAATTAGTGCAGGCAAACGTTTCGAGTACAGTATCTCCCAACTCTTTAAAAGATCCACAGTTATGAAGTCGTCACGTGAAGTTTTGTTCTTTTTTCATGCCCTGAGAGTGTTTCCTACTTCTTCCGTATTAATGGGACTTTCGCGAGATAAGCCTGTCCTCTTTGTTGTTCCCTGGTGTAACGTCACAGGCATGTAGTAGCCTGGTGTAAAACTCGGGTGTGCTACTTTGATTATCTGGACCACGTTTGCGTGTAATTGAAATTACCCTGCTCGTCTATGGTACGGTGTAATGTTACCCTGCGCGTCTCTGAGTACGCACATTTTGTCTATGCCTATAGCTAGCTTATTTTGATTTCCTGTTAAGCTTCATCCTACTTCAAGAGTTTGTTTGATCACTGCGATGTGGCCAGGCACGAGTGTCGTTCGTTTTAGTTCTGCTAATTTCGACATCTCCGCTAATTCCTTGTGATCCATCGTACTGGATACTTTCATGTTTTTATGTTTCGCAGCCTGTTTGTTTTTGGGTTAGTTTTTCAGTGTGTTCCTGCATTCTCCTTCCGCCACAGCTGCTGGAGACTGTGATTGCCGTTGCTAGGTGGTCATATAGCGTGTCTACACTACCCTCCTTGTCACAGCGAATATGTTAGCAAGGGTTATTTGAAACGCCTGCGTCGTGACCCTGACTGACAACATGCCAGGTTTTTTTTACGTTTCACGAGTTTAATTTTTTCTCTTTGAACATTCAGCCTTACTTTTCACCTAACCAACCTATGTTAGGCACTCCTAATTTTTCCTAGCACCTCCACGTTCTGCGCAATAGCTGGGTTGTCACTTCCATCAATTCCGTTTTAGAGCGCAAGCTTTTAAGCGCCCATTCCTGTGGTTTCGCGGCCGTCGGCCTCTTAGTACCAAGCGACCGAAGAGGAAACCGAAAACACGAGATAGAGTGAGGAGGAAATCGGGGATCAAAGTATGACAGAAAGTATGGCGAAAGTTTGAGCGGGAGTAAGGGATATGTCGAGGCCGCACGAGACATTAGCGGCGATTGCAAGGAGATGCGAGATAACACCAGGGTAGCGCATTGCGTCGTGCGTAGACGTTGACGCGATCGCTTCCTGAGACAACGGAAATGCTTCGTCTGCCTCTGCAACCATGGAGGAAAAAAAAAGGGAGGTGACGGCATGATGTCATGCAGCCAGCCTTCCTAAGCCCACCTTCGTTGACTTCGTCCCCTCACTTTTTGTTTTTACCGGGCTGCTGCAGAGTCCTCCCAGCATGTGACCATGCATGTGACCCGCGATACTTTTTTCTTGTACTTTTACGCCGGTGTTTGGTTAGTTCGGTTGGAGCCGGCGCGCGCCGTCAAGGCGGGGTCACGTGGTGGCGCAGTGACAACCACGAGGACACTGATTTTACTTCTTATGACTATTCTTCCCGCTTCTCCGGTTGCGCCGTCTCCTGCCTTGTTTTCCGCCATGGCTGCAGCTAAACGAGCCACCGAGCGAAGGTTCAGCACCGCCAACGCCAGAATCCAGAAATGAGCGCCGCTGAAGCAGCACTTCTGCGTGTCGCAGAGACCCCAACAGAGCGGCAGAGTAGCTATCTACTTGCGTATAGGGGTCTGTTAGCAGCGCCCATTGGAAGTTTTGGTACATATGATGAAGTTGGCGAGCTGTGTGTCGCCAAGTTGCACAGCGGCTTGCTGGTAGTATATAGCTGTCTACTTCTTGCCTACTGCGCTCATTCAAGACGTAGTGTAGTCGGGGACTTTATGGTAGACATCAAGACAAACAGTTTTTTCCACAACTTGTGCGCAAGGACATCCCGTTACTCTCCGTCGTAACACCTCCCAAGACTGCCACCACCCCGTGAAATACTTGCATAGACACCGTCTGTTGGAATCAGGATTTGGTGCAGCAAGTTTTACTTATATGAACCCTTCTTCAATGCTGATTCAACATGTTCGCAGAAACTGCCTACGGCCTTACCATCGTAGCGGGCTTTTGGCACTTAGGCTTGCGCTATCTTTAACCTGTATCGCTTGTTTAGAACGACTGTGACTCTTTCGTCAAAGCTGAAGGTTCCCTCCACGTACGTTACTATTTCTCTGTGGATTAAAAATAACGCTTTGTGCTCTTCTTTTTCTTTAGGTCCTCGGTTGTAGATAAAAGGACCGCTAGTCAGCGCTATCAATCCTTCTTTTCTCCTGACCTCGTTGATCCCTATAATATCCCACTTTATGTCTCAGATATTCTCTAATAGTACTGTTTAACTTCCTTCGCTACACAGGTTTTGCGCGTTGAACGTTACCATGCTCAGGTTCCAATGGCGGCCTGTCCGGACCCAGAGATTCTTTGCACCCTTTGCTGCATCGCTGACCTGGCCGTCGCCGTGTTTGGGTGCTCTACAGCTGCTGGGGACTGAGGGCCGAGAGTTTCATTCGTGAGTCATGGAAGGTGGCGACAACTACTACATGAAGGTGACCAGATATTTCTTTCCTGAGGGAGTGCTGTTTGCGTCCCAGAGAGCCTTCCTAGCATACCTGCACCTATCTCGTTTAGCGTCTGAGGTATCCGGGATTATGGTTACTCAAGGAGCAGACAGCACTCGATATCTGCATCCGTTATGCTCGGGGTGCCGAACGAAGAAAGGGTCGCACACTAATCTTTACATTAAATCTATTTTTAATAGTAATTTTAAAAGCGCAAAAGTGTGTCGTCGTTTCTGAGATCTGGTTAGTCTCCCGATCACCCAAAAACTGGAGGTGTGTTGGTGGTGTCACTTTAAGACCCTTCGTGGTTTAACAGTTAAAATAGTCGTACCAGGGCCAATTTAGCGGTGACCAGGGGTTAGTGCCAGCTAATGAAGTGAACTGACCTGACGAAGCGCTGTGGGTATATTTTTTTACTGGCTGATTGACAGACGGTGCGTGTAGTCCTTGTACGGAGGCGACTTCCAATTCTACTACGGCAAATTTCGCATGAATTGGCCGTATCTCTTTAGGATTTGTAGAGATTCTTCCCTGTGAACTGTCGTGTTGCTGCGTTCGAATTACCTCGCGCTACCTCTACTGCCATCTAGAGACGAACGGTGAAAAAACTGTGCGATGGAAGGGGGGAGTGGCACGTATACTTCGGACATTAAATAAGCGCAGTGGCGCTTAACCAGCGCACGCAGTCGCCAAACAGGACCGCCGCCAGCCAGGAGAGACCAGCCGTTGCCAGCCACCTTCAAGGAGCCCGGACGACAGCAAGCGGACAGCCGTTCGTCCCGCCATGCCGTAAGCCTCCAGACATTGAAGTGGTGTGGCGAATGCCTCTCCTGTGCCGTTTATGTTTTGTTTCCACTGCTCAAGTAAAGCCCATGTTCCGGCTTGCAACGTTCTGTGCGGTAGTGTTTTGGCAAGGCTGTTGCCTGAACCCCGTCGGTAGGCAGGAATGCCTTCAGATTCTACACTACGTTGCAGCACGAAAGAATACTCAACAATGGATTGTATCCGTGTCGTTACCGAAAATGTAGAAAAATTCCGTGTTAATAAATCCCTACACATGGCGTTTCTTGACATTAAAAGCGTTTGATTAAGTAGACCGTGCGGCGGGGCAAAAAGCATTACGAGAACAGGGAAGAGAGCAGACCTACGTAATACTCCTAGACTACGTGTCTAAGGAACGTATGGACAGGATAATTCTTTACAAAGCGACAAATTCTCGATCCAAAAGGGCGTACGACACGGAAATAACATCTCGCCAAAACTGTTAAGAACATGCCAAGAGGAGTTATTCGAGAAGCTTGACTGAGAAAACACAGGTGTCGGGATAAAAGAAAAATACCTGAGCCATTTGCGGTTTGCAGACGACATAGTCTTGCTAAGTAAGTCTACACAACACCTGCGAAAATGCTTGGGAAATGCAATGAGAAAACGTGTATGTGGGACTGAAAAAAATAGAATAAAACGAAAGTAATGCTGAATACGCCTGCCACAAGTGGCCACTGTGTCAGGTGTAACGAAACGCTACAAGTAGAAGAAATAAACTACCTCGGGGAGGTTGTTTGTGCTGATACCAACAACGAAAAAAAAATAGGCGCAGAATAGGTATCCGCAGGGGTGCAATGCGCAAGCATTCCCAAAGAATGAAAAGTATGCTACCTCTATCAGTGAAAAGAATAGTGTGCAACCAATGCGTCCTGTCGGGGGTGACACATGGAGCGGAAACTCGGCGCCTGTCAAAACAACTGGAAAGCAATCCTAGGTCGGCTCAATGGGCCATGACAAGATGGGAGGTAGTACTATCACTTGGACAGGAAACGACCTTCCTGGACCATTGACAAACTCGAGCAGCAGATGCAGTTCAAATAAAGAGAAACATATCGACTTGAGCGGGCAATATAGGTAGACCAAATGACAAGCGGTGGACCACCAGGGTGATAGAAATAATCAAGAAAGACTGGTCTAGAAGAAGGGGAAGGGAAATATCTCTATGTAGAGACTAAATAATAAAACTGGATGCAAAGACTGGATTCGAGCAGTTCGGAACAGAGAGTCTGAATGTGACTGGGAGAGCCCTTCATCCTACAGTGGACTTAAATTGGTTGCTGCTACTGCTGCTGCTGATGATAATGAAGTTGCGCGAAGAAAAAGCAGTCACAGTAATACGCTGGCCATCTGATAAAAACTTGAAAATGCAGCCTCGCGAGCAGATGGGAGTTTGAAATCTGGCACTAAGTTCACCTGGTATCTTTCTTTTAAGGCCCCACTCTTTCCTACCACGTACCGCTAGTAAATGGTTGGTAAAGAGCGGCTGTGCGAGCTTCAGACAGGCACACATTTACGTAACCCTACCGTGTACAGCAACAAGAAGCTAATTTATTCGGAGCGACCTTCTGTTACGGGCTCAAACTCATTACACAGTGCGCAATAAAAACTGCCGCGGACACTGCGACCCTCCAGACTGTTCTGAACGTTTCTGAAAACAGCTGCGAGTCTGTCCCCCTCGTTCATTGTCTTTCCACCCTCTACTACACGGATTTTCACTGTTAAACGGACCATTTGCACCCCCGAACACCATGAAGGCACGTGCATGCCGGTTAACCGGTCCTTCGCGAGTGCCCTAAGTACATTTACGTTAAACATTCAGTGATCTCAGTGGTGCTGCCAGCATTTGAATTTTATTATCTGGGATGGTAACACCTACTCTTCTTGTAACAATAGCCGACAATGGTGAATGCGGTTTAAATTTCGCTTTCAAGGCTGTTCCTTTACGTTGTTATGTACCTACTGTAAGACAAAAGTAGGTAAAATTTAAAGGGTTCGTGTAACGCTTACCATCGACTACTCGAAATGTATTTTGGGGTAAAGTCTAGTCTCCAAGCAATCTCCTCCCTCAAGAATTATGAAAATTTGTTCTCTATTACCTACACTACGCGCGATGAAAAATCGCGCATAATTGCTCTCTCTCTCAACTTGACCGCGGAAAACACGATGAAAGCTGCGCGCTCTCTTCCAGAGACGGGGGCGGATCGCGGCGTTCTCTTCAGCTGCCTTCGATATATCACATGCCGGGGAGTTTTCTCCTTTTCTCCGCAACGTAGAGGGGTCTATTTCTGGTTTGGTGCAACAAAAAACAAGCATGGCTGCCTGCTCGCAAGCGCGCGCTCAGGCTAGTAGGGCGTTTTTGAAGCAATAAGCGTTTTTTGTCGAGTGGTCTCGTTGAAAAAGGAGTATTAAGTCCGTCATTCAAACTCCACGCGCACTCAAAACAGAAAAGAAACAGCAAAACTGTGCGTAAAGATTCAGACAGAGAAGATGGTTCGTACACAGGCAGACGACGGTGGATGGTCTCAGGGAGTGAGAAATAAGCCGCGAAGTTGACCAGCGATAGCCAACAGGACAGCGATGGCCCAAATGACGTCGTTTAGGCCATGCTAGGGGTGCATAATGAGGAGAATTGAAGAGAGCGCAGTTGGTTTTATTCGCGTCTTTCACAGCGATTTGCGCGCTAACCGCTTCAAGTGCACGTGTTACATTTGGCTCAGGTATTCCTGGTAGAGAAATCAAAACCTCGCGCAAGTTTACTTGCACTGCACAAAGAGTGGTGCAGGGCCCTTTAAAGCGGCAATCCTAAGCCCATTGCAATCAATCCCACAACATACCTTTTGAGACGGTCCGAGCTCCAGGCGGTACTTCAGTAATAATCTGGCAATCGTGTATCTTATCTTCAACAGCGCCAGCCTCATTCCTACGCAATTGCGTGGCCCCACACCGAACGGCATGTGCCTCACAATGGCATCATGTTCAACAGAGAACCTGCACATAAGGTAAAGATGCAGTCAGTTGTGGCGAAAACTGGGTAGAGGTATAATACACACAAGCGCTTGGTGCATAGATACTCTGCTACAAGTTAGGGGAGTGCCTAAAAATTCCTTAAGTATGCAACAACATCGTATAAATAGCTAACCTCAAATTAGACACCCTGACGTTGGTGACCCAAATTAAACGCCGTCTCAATAACGTTGCCTGTCGCGTTAGCGGAAGACGACTAAAACAACGCTTGCATATTGCTCTCCTCTTCCCTTTTCAAGGCTATATATAGCCTCCGCCTGTGCTTCTGTATCATGCAGTCACTAGGTTGGCAACGCCGCTTTCTGGAAACTATGCGAAACAATCTGCAGGGCTTGGTCATCCTTTGTGAGGTGGAGCTCGTACGCATCTGTGTTATCTGGACGCGTACTAGCCTCATACGAAAGCCCACTTCCACCCGCCACACCACGGATGAGCCGCTGAACTAGGCGCCTTAATGTCCAATTGGATAGCGGGTGACGTTAACAGCAGTAGTATAGAGGAGGCGTTGTTCAAGTTATTGCTTTACGCGCCGCTACTTTTCTAGTTACAAATTTTTAACCCGATAGGATTCTTTTTACTTAAGGCGATTTTGACTTGCGTTTGATCTAATAAAAAGTCAGTCTGCCACATTCGAACTGCCCGCGCTCGGCAACAGCCCAGGTGGAGCAGATAGCGGCAAAATGAACCGTGTGGCAGATTTGCTCTGTGGTCAGCCCCAGCCGTAGGGACTGTGCCGCATCGCGATGCGACCTGGGAAGCCACCGTCACGTGGAAATGAGACGCCGCTGTTGAGGAAACAGCATGGTTCAGTTGCAATATCTCTTTTAAGTGCACTTTATAAGCGACCCCAAACCATCCACCGCCGGCGGCGGCGGCGGCGTCCGCAGTGCTCCTCTATATTTAAAAAAGAAACAGCATCCGGCGCCAGGTTTCGATCCGAGGACTTTGCGGCCGCAGCGCGACGCTCTACCGACCAAGCCACGGACGCGACGCTGATATCAGTGTTAGTGACGCGCATTATATCTTTAACGCATTCAAACTACGGTCGTCAGCGGCGTGCGTTGGCGACTCAGCGGCGTTATAAGCGGCTTGATAACTGCGTGGTGTACACGTGATACTACAAACCCGATGGAAAGATGGAAGAGAAGGCGGCGAGGCGGTGGGCTGCGGGGCCGAGCGCAAGCGCCGCAAGCGGGCCGACAACCGTGCATTCGCACTTTCACATTCTCCCCCTCGGGGAAATGCGGGAGAATTTTTTTATATCAGTATGTCACATTCAACTTTCTACGCAGCAATGATATCGCATTTTAGGACACCACACGTAGCGGCTCAGCAAATATTCTTTAAGTGGATGCTAAATGAACAAGCCTGCAGACGATAAAGTCAAGACATCAGTAAATAATTTAGTTTCCCGCAACACTGGCTGGCTCACTCAACCTCCCCCCCCCCCATACTTTTTCAGAAAGTAAAACACAGAAAAAATACTTTGTACCTCTCCGGGTCAAAGTCCAAGGGGTTGGTAGAGTATCTGGGATCCCTCTGAACGTGGTACTGCGGCACAATAAAACAGGTCCCCGCCTGGAATTTGATGCCGTTCCATTGGAAATCTTCTTTCGCGCGCCGCGTCGAAAACCTGTGGGAGAAGCGTAGAGCAGAAATTAGAGGCTAAGAAGAGCTTTTATGGTGTTTTTGTAGTGCCTATAAATACCGATTTGGAGGTTGTGCCTAAATGTCTATGGTTCCCTATAAATGACTATTTTCGAAGGCGGCGCCATTATGAATATTAATTCGCCTCAAGTTTCACTTATTAGGCCAGTTTGAGATCGTTATTCATGTTACCGGGCAGCACTGGCTGTTTGGAACTCTATGCGGGGTAACCTAAAGTCCTCTAGTTCAACCCAGATCAGATCAGAAAAAACTTTATTGTTGCCACGAGTGGGACCGTTTCCAGCTCGACTTCAGTGTCCTTCCGTCGACGGCGGGATTCATGTAGATCTCTGCGGCGTCTTCAGCCACCTGGGCTAGTGAGTCCTGGGTCGGGTCATGGGGTCTGCAGTGTGCTGAGCAGCGCGGCCTCCCACTGCTCCTAGTTCGTAATTGGTAACAAAATGGGGTGCTTTTTAATAGTTTTAGTGAGTTTTCTTCGCAACACCAAATCACGTGTGGTGGGTCTGCATATTTGTGGCAAAGAGGGCATTGGTTCGAGCGCAACTCGGTGTAGTAGAGTGATAGGAGGGCAGGTATGCGAAATGTGGGTGTTTGAAGCTGGCGCCATACAACAGCGTGGCGGCGGGAGAAAGAGGGTTCGGGCTGTGGGAAGCGAGCTCTGGACAGTCGGTAGTGATTGAGTACCGATCGGTAGGTCAAGAGGCGGTCCCTGTGGAAGAACTGTTGAGGAGATTCTGCAGCGTCACTGGGCTCTCGGATTACCAGTTCTCGAGCCACCCCTTGCACCGATTCATTTCCAGGGAGTTCAGAGTGGCCCGGTGCCCAAACTATATATATCTCATTTCGCGAATTGGCGTGCCTGCAGGAGTAGGCGACTCACGGGAAACAATCGCTAGCAGCAGAGTAATGGGACGCCCATTCTCAGTGGCAAGACTCACAATTTGGAATCCAGACATCTGGAGGTGGTGCCACTTTGCTGTTGATTCGCGCAATTTTTCGCAGTGATTCTTCGATTGTTTTCCGCGTGCTCTTTAAGAAAATTTCTTCAAACAGGCGTACGCGCATGCGACGTTTGATAATCAAACGCACTTTCGTTACCAGATCTTTACTATATTTAAGGGCCAGCGTCGAATCGTAACTGCGGAGCAGGCTTGCCTTACAGATTAAAATTCACTCGGCCGACGGGGTTTACAAGATGCTTTTCTATCAAAAATCTGTTCGGCTGATAAACACCTTTTGAAAAGTGCATTAGAAGGAGAGACAGCTGGGCGAGTTGGAAGGGGTTCATATTCAAAATTTAACTGCGCGAAAGACGGATACAAGAAAGACGGATACAAGCGCTCGTCCGTGTCCTTTCTTGTATCCGTCTTTCGCGCAGTTAAATTTTGAATATGAACCTTTTGAAAAATTCTCTTCGAATATGTGGGCGTGTATTTGCTAGCGTTGGGACGTCTTGCCGGAGCGAATGCGATATCATTGTATATAAGAAAATTTGTAGACAGTTTCGTGACAGTCCTCGTATAAGAGCATGTACATTTCTGGATAAATAGTTGTCTCTCTTGCGTTTATTATGTACGTTTGTTTTTTTTCTTGTGTCGTAATTGAATTGATAAAACAAAGAAGCGCTGGGTATATTCAGTATTCCCAGCCTTGAAGTATTCTTTTTATGCATATTTCACTGGATGCGACGCTTGAACAATCGAAAGTGGCCATTGAACATGTATTTCAGCAGTGCATTCGTTGAATTCACGAGTGGGTAGCCATTAGTCCAGCAGTATTACGGGACAAATTCACGACTATCTTCGACTGTTGGCGCCTTAGTGCTATCATAAGCGATAACGTTTTTGCTTTTCCTGTCATTGATACAGGGCACGCACGCCTTCGTTTGACATTATTTCTATTTATGTAAATATCTATCGTGCCAATATTTGAGACACTGTTGGCTTTTTTGCTGCCTGTTTTTTGCGCTTAGAGCTCGCCTTTTTAATGCTCAAATACCGGACCTCTTGCTATCATTAATATTAATCTTAAAGGTCGAAGATTCCGAAAATGACGCAACTTCGTACGTAAGGTTTTCTCGCAGACTTACAATGTAAGCGGGCAGAGCTAGCTGCAGTGCTTAGTTTACATCAACCTTTCGATCAAACGGCTGTTCATTAACACACAAAAACACTCTAACGGTGCTCTCCATGGTCGTGGTAAAATTTGCAAGAACCAACTAGTCGGATCTACGCGTCTTCCAGATATCGCAGAATTGCATGCTCGTTTCGATAAACATTGCCTTTGGATCAACGGAGTTTGTTCATGCCGGAACCTTTGCACTACGGTTTATCTTTTTAGCGCTGGTCATAAAAACTGCATTCCTCGCCACACGTACTTTACTGCTACTCTGGACGTGACGGCGATAAAACATTAGGAGCGCAACCAGGTGTTTTACCTGGTTCGAAAAGACCCTGCGTTGGTTTAGCCAAAGCTGGCCTGCATCTCGTCGCTATTATTTCGAAAGCGAATAATGCGTGCCTTCCGGGCTCCGTGTGGCGATGTAACCAAAACCCCTCGAGAGTCTCCGCGGCAATAGTGTAAACACTTTGGCGATAAGGACGCCCGCTCTTCCCCCCCAGAGCCCAATGGGGCAAACAAAAACCCTGGGTGGTACTGCCGGTTGTGCAAAAAGGGGTGGAGCACACCGTCACAGAGGGTTTATGCATAGGGTGTATTTACTCGGGTATCAGCGTGGTGTTGGAGATGTTTGCGCCAAATATGGTATGATCGATGTGTTCCAGCTTCACAAGCGCCAGCTTGCGATGTACATGTATTCACACATAAAGGAAAGTCGGGAGGAGTTTGAACATGCATATCTAACCAGAAATCAGTTTTTCGAATTTAGAACTAGTAATTACAAAACGCCGAAGATCCGAACCAATTACGGCTTTCAATGTTTACACCACCTAATTCCTAGCCTCTTGAATAAAAACAAGGACTTAATGGACATAATTGATCAGTGCCCATCTCTTAGTTGCTTCAAGAAATCATTGACTTCGTTTGTATTTTCTGTGTGATGCTGTCTGCTTACGTTTTTGTTTTGCAATGTAACCGCGATTTTGTATATTAGATACGTTTTTTTCTATATATAATGCCTAGTACCTATTCATACTGTGTGTACTTTTTCTGTGCTTCTATTGTAGTTGAGCTTGTTTCTGTTTCCCTGTTATGCAGAATGCATGGAGTCAGGAACCCAGACAGGTGCAGTTTGGCACCTTTTGTTCCTGTTCCTTTAGTTTGCTGTATGTAAGAAAGCGAGTGTAATTTTTCAAAAACCCGTTGATTACTGCTGGAAGGCACTGTGTAAGTGAACAGCAGAAAAGAATGGCTAGGAGCGTAGAGGCAGAGTTTCATACAATAATATTGAACTTTATGGGTAGAAGGAGTGGAGCGATGGGGTAAGTAAGGAGGTGTAGGAAACACGGATGGTTACCATCTGCGTGAAGGTAAAGTGGGGAACTGAAATTTCACCACGTTCAATACAAATTTGATCCATAGCCTGAATATAACTGCTGATGCAGGACATCCGGATTTCTTCAGTAGGATCACCTATCAGTTTATTGCTTAATTCCCAGGTGTCCGAAATGTGGAACAGCCGGTACCTGAACTCAAAAATATACGTTGTTTGGGCATTTCAATGTTATCCGATCGTACATCGCATGTGACCATGATTAACCGATGTTTTTCACAACTGAGACAAGTCGAAGAACACTGGGTCTTACATTTACAGGGACAATTTGTCTGGCCATCACAAGCGACAACGCCCAAAGGACCAGGTTTTGCATTATTCACGAAAGATGGAAAGCAGCGTTCTAAGTGAGAGTGAAAACGATGGTGGTGTGGCAGTGTTGTCAGCCCTGTTATGTTTATTTATGAAGCGTCGGACCGGCGCTTTTACCATGAAACACGAATGTGTCCTGTTTGCTAATTGCATTCCGCTGATCGTTTACTCACGTGACCGCTGGTGGGTAAAGCCGTAATGCCTCGTCCACTACTTGTGCCAAGTACTTCGTTTTCTTCATGGTTGTTTCAAAGTCTAGGACGCCCTGCTAAACATAGAAAACCCCCAGTGACGCAAGCGATGTTAGTTTGAGCCCTAGTTACCCTTGAAAGGCTGTACTTGTCACGCACAACGTGGAGTGCATTTGAAATCTGGGTTTAATCAAGGTGTCAAGAAGCAAAGGAGAGCTGAGTGGACACCTGCATGCTGTGGGGACTCTTGTCGGAATAGTCAAGATAACAAGGCACTCGCAATTCCCCATGAAAGATCTGCTTGGTCGTTGCATCGCCCTACAATTGAATTTAAAGGTACATATTATAGCTGTGGCTGTAACAATACAGCTACAACAATACAATACTTGTCGAGTTTTTTACATTCACACATTTGGATTATTGACGCTTCTCAAGTGTGTTATTGATTAGGGCGAAAGTAAACGGTGCGCTTGTGTCTTAAATAAAATTTTGAGGGAACTCTTTTCTTACTCAGAACTCAGAACTATGTTTATTACATGAAAAACAGGTACAGAAAATGGGTGAAAAGTCATCTGGATCCTTAGCCGACATGGCTAGTCATGGATCCATAACATAATAACTACAATAAACAAAAAAACAATCCAAACAAATTTTTTTACAATAATTACATATAATGTGAGCTAGGTAAATATATTTAGCTATGTGTTAACAGGGTGAGGTATAATGTTCAGACATGAAAAATTCTCTTAAGGAACGAGTGTTATTTGGTTTCATTTTTATATTCACTGGCACGTTGTTCCATAGTTTGGCACTTAGGTAAGAAATAGTGCGGCGACCGTACACATTATGTATTTTTGGTAAATTAAGATTACATTTGTGAGCATGTCTGGTGTTTCGTTTAGGTTCTATTACAACGGATGATCGATTGGATTTATTTAGTGCTCTTTGAACTAGTAATGTTGTTTTGTAGTCCCTTGCTACATTAAATGGCATAATGTTAAGGTCTGAAAACATTGGGGACAAGTAAATAAAGCAAAACCTCATTTTAAAAATTTAGCATTTCCCCTACCAGGGTGCTCGATCAACGTGTACCCACAAAATGCCCATTTTCGTTTGCATGCAGACACATATTCGCTTACGTTAGCAGCGACTGCATCCACAATTTCTCGTCGAAGTCTTTCTTGCACTTCCGGGTACTTCGCCACGACAAATGTAACGTAGCTTAGTGCAGTTGCCGTGGTTTCAAATCTACAGTGAGAAGAACAAAGACTGCTTTCAAAAACAGTTACAACTTTAGAAGAATATATTGCATTACCTTGTTGAAGTGCTTTACAAGGTTTCGTAAGCTTTCCTCTCGAAAAAGTTTTCTCCAGAAAAGAACACTACCCCGCCATACAGTTGCAAGTAGCAAATAATGCTTAAAATAAAAATGATGCTATTCAGCGGAATAGTTGACTTACAACTAATTTATATATAACGCGGCCCCTTTGGAGTTATGGCAGGATGAGGAGGGGGGGGGGGGGTTAAGTAAAGCAAGAACTCGGAACACCACTGGAAAAAATTAGCTGGGGGACATTTAAAAAAAGAAAAACCGAGAAAAAAGAGCCCAGACGACGTGTAACCTAAATTATTGAACAAGAGCCCCGAAAAAGTCAGTAAGCAAAGGCTTCGAATTAAGATCGTACTGCCTCATAAGCATCGGCATGAAAACCTTAATGCGTGTTAAGCTGGGTGAAAACCCGAGAGTTATTCAGGCAGGAAGTAGGTCGAATAACATTGGTATGTCTGTTTCATTCTTTCATAACGCGTGTAAAAAAGTTGCATTTCAATGTGTTCGCGTGCGCGAAGTGGAGGATCCTGTTTAACTTTAACAAATGATTACTGAGCTGTTGGAATATGCCGACAGCTCTCGCTGGATAGCAGTGTTTTCTGAAAGATATTTCAAAATTTAGGCTCAAATATACCTTTTTCGCATCAGTGTACACTTCTAATAGCAAGGTTTTTGTTACATGTGAGACTAGCGCCATCGGTCGTCATGTGGGGAAGCTTCACGAGAGACTGCCGCGCGAAGCAGGGAAGAGGACATCACGGGACCATAAGCTACAAAAGACAAACTTGCTCGCCGAGAGTTGAGTAAATGCTTTTAACGCGCAATCTGTAACTATCGGTAATAAATGGAGTTGTTTCCAATCATCTACTGCGCCATCATGTGCGTGAACCACTGACATGGAGACGAGGACCTGTTAACAGCAGCAACGCGGACAAGCGATCGGAAATTGCCTGACTCAATGCGAGTGAACGACTACGGACATGGCGACTGACATGGTGGGCCCCCAGCCATATCGCGATTAAGCCAGTACCGCTGATGTAACAACGGCCTGAGGACAAGTTGAATGATGCAAGCTGAAAACGAGGCAAGCTGAACGACGCGGGATTCGGCGAATCGGAACGTCCCTGGCCTCCACGGTATCAGCGAACGAAGAAGACCCATACCCGAAACTTAGCACGGCGCCCAAAAAGCGACCATTAACGGCCATGGCGGATCGAGACGACTAACCGAAGTCCTCAACGCTCAACAATGAGTACAGGAGTGACGATTCGCACAGAGACCCGCGAGGAAGAATTTCTCCCGAAACGCCTACGATAACACCAACGGTAAAGTCTAACGGCACAACAGAGGTGGCACTGCTCACGATGACGATGCAAAGGATGCCGCAGCTGCTGGAACGACAAATAGTATCGCAAGTCAATCTGGTCAACGCGGTGAACGCCGGCGGCACTACACAACCGGTCAACGAAAGCGCTGAAATTCAGGTCACCACGATGCCCGACCTCACAGCAACTCTACCGACATCCTCCGGAAAAGACGAGATCCAAGGCAAATGAACCAGTACAGTATAGACTATGCGTGACAGCTGTTCATGAAGCGCATGACTATGCTGAATGCAGGAATTTCCAAATTTCGTGGACTCGGAGCAGCTTCTCATCATACGGGCGGCGCAAACCTCAAGAGTTCGACAACTTCGGCAGCAGCCCTACGGAAGGAGTTCGACAGGTTTTAGGATGCACGACGAAGGAAAAAAACTTCAATGCATGACGAATGAAAAAAGACGAGACCGATACTGATTACATCTACAGCCCACATCAATGTATAAACCGCGGAAAGAACACCATAGGTGACGACCATATCGTGGACTGGTTGATTCAAGGTGTGCAACCGGAAGTTCAAACACTGTACTACCGGCTTTCCGCGACCTGAGCAAAGGGAGCGTGTCGGAATTCAACTACACTCGACAAATCGATAGGCACATGACTCCGGCGAAAATGACAGCACACACGTGAAGCCACAGCCTCCGAATGAGGCTCGGAAAGTGGACTGAAAGGCGCTAGCCGGCAGTAAGGCAAGCCCACGACACTTCTTCAGAAAGTCTTCGCTCATTGCTTTCAACAGGGGCACCACGCAAAAGGTTGTCCGAAACTCGACACACGCACTAAGGAGGAGAAGGTATACCCACCGCGTGTCGGAAACAAGAACGAACGGCAGGTGAGCAGCGCACCAACTCAGGGGCGTAGCCAGTAAGGGGGAGCACAGCGGACACCTGCCGCCTCAGTGGACATGTCATTGTGTACATAGATGTATGCATCTTCACTAATGACATCGAGCAGTATATCTGAACCCTGAACGACGTTTTTAGGATACTGACAGACCTGAACCTATGAGTGGGCTTCGGGAAGTGCCCTTTGGCAGCTGACTGCATCATATCAGCCTACTAAGGCACATAATTTCTACAGAAGGAGTTGCCATAGACCCAGACCTTATGAGTGCCATGAACAAGTGCGGGAAACCACGCTCCAAGCGGCAGTGCGGTCATTCGTAGAACTGACGTAGCACTACAGGAAGTACATCACAGATTACGCGAAAATTACTTATCTAGTGACGAAGCTGACGCAGAAGGACGCACTGCTCACACGGACCGCCGAAGGCCACACAGCAATGGACACGGTGAAAAAATCCCGGGCTATTCCCACTAACGTGAAATTTAGGGAGGGGCCGAAGCATGCACTGTATGTGTTTATTCTTGGTGCCTTGGCGCTTTTGCCAGGGGAGATGAAACTTCTGGGGGGTTGAGGTATACAGCTTTTCTGTAAAAGTCTCGTGTCTTTGAAGCAAAAAGCGTCCTAGCGCAAGGCGTTGAAAAAGAGTGTTCACGGTGTTCTTTTAGTACGTGTTACGATCTAGCGCGAGGCGTGAATGATTCCATGGGGGCAGATGCTTGTCTTATCCGGCAAGCGCAAACGGACAGCCTTCCAACCCCACACATACTACATCGATTAGAAAGCCATCGCAGCCCTGCACGGTGCTCATAGTGTTCTGGCTTTCCCAACACGCCGCATGTTCTTTGGGACTGTTCTGCTTCGCAACGATCACTCTCAGCTCATCTTAAATCCTTTTCACCTCCTCCCTCTTCTCTCCAAGACTGGCTCGCACCGCCGGAGAAACCGGACCGAGCGGCCTGGTAGCGAGCTCTGGTGGCTCACATTCATCAGGTCCTCCCGTCTGTATAGACAATTATTTACTCCTCAGAACCCCGGACTTTGGAGGTCTTTTTTGCGTGTGTGTGTGTGTGTGTCAATAAAGTTTACCAACAACAATACCGTCACTACATTTACGTTGAGATGAGACCCCGATGACGTCCTAGCGCGAGGATAAAAGATTGTCCCGGTGTTTAATGCTGTCACTACACTGGCGATAAAATTAGACGACTACAGTGTTCTAGTGTGAGGTGTAAACGATTATCGTGGAGTTTTAGTACCGTCACTACATCGACGATGAGATGAGATGAAGACAGCCCCAGCCCCTAGGGGGCTTCGCCCCTATAAACGACTGACTAAAGCATTAGCACTCACATTCTGCGACCCAGCTATTGTAACACAAGTTCACGTCGATGCGTCATACACCATGTTGGGGGCTGTACATTCGCAGAAACACTGCGACGAAGTACGCATTGTGGAATACGGAAGAACCAAGGAGCCCGGGTCGGATAAGCACAAACAGTGAACTGACTTGGAGGCAATTAGCGGCACACGACCCTAACAGACCAATTTCGCCAATACCTCCAATGGCTACAACACTACAAAAACACTTCAAAATATATAGAGCCACAACTGAGTGGTAGCGCTCACCATTTCGATGAAGAATCCACAAAGGCTATTCGTACGCATAGAGCTCGACCTGATGCCGTACAATTTTATAATTCCTCACACATCAGGCAAGATCAATGTCATCGCAGATGCGCTATCGCGAGGGCCAGAGAAGACGCAGCCCATATTCGTTCCGAAGGCTGAGTGCAACCGACTCAACAGTGCGCAAAGAGATGATCCTACCATTGCTCCGATTATCGATCAAGCTCAAACGGAAACAATGACAACAATGTACAGAATCGTACAAGTCGGACTTGTATACGTAGCCACCGACAGAGAACGAAACGAATACCAGATCGTAAAACAAGAAAGCTTAAAGCAGGCTGTTCTGACGTCATGCCACGATGGGGATGGCCACGGCAATGCTTTTCAGACATGTAGGAAAATCCAGCAGCGCTACTTCACGTAAAGCCAGAAGTGTGGTATTGAGTGCTCGCGAGATGCCAAACGCGTAGAGGTACAACGCGTAGACAGGAAGACAAACCGGTTTGCTAAACACTCGCATGCCAAAGCAGGAACCAGTCAGCACCTTTTTCATGGGCTACGTTTGGCCAATTCACATGGAAGACACCAACAAGTACTTCATAACGGCAGTTGATGTCGCCACCGAGATTCGTCAATACGCGCGCTGCACCAGACAAGTCAACGGAACACGTAATACGCTTCCTCTACGAGGACATGTACTTCCGTTCGGGATTAGAGAAATTGAGGCAACAGACAACTACAGAGTGTTCAATTCATGAGTTATAGCACGTTACTTCACATAGAGAGCATCCTCCACAGACTGACTGTGCCCTACGCGTACAAAACAAACGGTCCTTCCGAATTTGCAAAAATGCAAAAACAGTTTCAGCGCTCAGAAAGAACCTTAACGCCAACGTGAACCACTGGACTGTAATACCTCAAGCGGAACAACGTTCAAGGTAAACAATCAGCTATACGTTGGTTAGCCAACGTCACCATTTTAACTTTTGCACAACTACGCGCACCGTCGGAGTGTCAAGAACGAGCTGTCAGCACCAAAGGAACCACATGACCATTCAGAAGCAAAACGCGAAGAAGCAAGAACTACGCTAAGCAACTAACTGCAAGAGTTCAAGAGCAAGTACGACGCCAAACACATACCACCATCTTTTAACGTGGGACATGAAGTTTGTACCCCTAAGGATAAAACACCAACAAAACTAGGACCAATGTGGGATGGACCCCACACATTTCACAGCGTTGGAAAAAGAAGCATACACCGTTTTGAACAAGTGTACAGAGAAAACACATGCTTACTACAGCCAGACAGCTAGAGCCTCTGCAAACGCAACGTAACTTCGACGAGACACAGTTGCGAGCCGATTGGGAAGAATCAAACGTGGACTCTAACGAACGTGATCAAGACGTTCCAACGCAATCTGAGGTGCGCCAAACTAGCCGTAAACAAATGTGAAGAGATGCCGCTCCGAACTGCTGACGACCAACCACGTCAAAGTTACCGCTGCCGCCACGAAGGCTCGAAGATTACCTCACGGACACAATAGAATGAAGACCTGACCGTGTAAGCTGAGGCTAGCGACATCTATCGTCAAGAGGAGAAGCAAGAGTGGCGCACCAAGAGGGGAAGCAGAGATCATGTTAATACGGGCGGCCGAAAGAGAACGCACTTGCTGACAGCTGAACGAATCTTTTAACGTGCAATTTTTAATCATCGTTAATAAATAGTTGGTTTAAATCATCTACCGCGTCATAATGTGCGCCAACCCCGAACAGTTTGCTACTGAGTCGCCCTTGAGAACCCTTTTTTGGGTGAGGAGGCTTTTCAAATTGTGCTCTTTTTCTCTATTCAAACAGAAACACTGCGGTAAAGACCGAGGACTGCAAAGTAACGGTATTAGTAGAACTGTAACGATGAAATCTGCGCGGGTCATGTATCCTTATGTCCACTACTTAGCATTCCCAACTGGGGGTACTATTTTTATGCTGACCTTTCCATCCAATCCGCTTAAAGCGATGTGGTTGGAGAATCATGCAAGCATCTTCAACTTCATAACCTTGCCCACTAACACGGTACTGTAAGCTGTAAGTGCTACATCGTCGGAGAACAAGGCAGCATGTCAAATTCCCTACATTATCATTTATTATTAAGCTAACAGAAGGGTATACCTTACCCCGCAACGAAGAGTGCTGAAGCAGTGGTGATAATTTCTTCTGTGCTTAGACCTCTGGACCGGGTAGCTCCTGCCAAAGAAGGGACAAAGTGGATGCCTATACTCTTCCGGTGGCAACCAACCACATCAAAGCTGCACAACAGTAGACACCACTCGGAAGGACGCACAAGCTGTTTCAAGATTCGATTGGTATCGCTACCGGTGACATTCCATTTTCGAGTCAGTGCAGACCGGACACTTCACGGGCTATGCACAACTTAAATTCGAAATGGCAATATCCTCCTCGGTGCACCTTAACCGACCTAAAAGCATATTAAGCCACCCTTATTTACGAAGCATTGTGCCGAATTATCTAAATACCTTTTTTTATAGAAGAAATTTTGGAAATATAAAAAATTGAAAGCACTTCCTTAAGACAAAGATGGTTAGAACGCGAAGCTTTATTTTATGCAACTTGAATCAAAGTCCCAAATCTAAACTGCTTCGAATGTGTCGAAACGGGCAATCGGATAGACGTCTGATTCATAAAGCGTGACGCACACGATGAAGAAATCCAGTTTCTTTGGTCCCGCGGAGCACGCTCACGCGACCGGTTTTAGGCTCCGCCCCTCGGCTGGGAAGGCCGGCGGAGGTTCCGGGAGAAAAAATTCCTCCGCATGTTTTCGCTCGACCGCGGCGGCCCGTCGCGGGGAGTGGAACGTGTTTTTCGCATTGCGGCCACGCGGTTTTAGGTTGTACCAAATGCGAGGGCGGCTTTTCCGACGCAGTGTGGTCGACACGCGTGGAATGTGAAAACTGCCGGCGCCGGAGAAGCGTGCCATTGCGTTTGGGGGGCGCTGTGGGCGGTCGAGAGCTGGGGTGCCTGGATTCGTGCCTGTGAAGAGCCTCCTGGCTTCCTCTGCTCTGTCGTCTACTAGTCGCTCCGCACGTGTGGATGCGCCGCCACGCCGGACCATCCGGTGAACGCTGTGTTGACGTCACATATCCGTCCGCTTCCGCAGGCCCCCTCGTCCGTCGTGTGAATCCCTCTTAAAGCGGGATTCAGACGACGGAGGAACAGGCGCGCGGAGGCGGACGGATATGTGACGTCAACAGCACGTGACCGGATTATCCGGCCTGGCGGCGCATCCACACGTGCGGAGCTACGCGGAGTGACTATACTCGGACTCTCGGTGACAACTTAAGAACGGCACCGGAAGTTGCCGCTGTGCCATCACCGTAGCCGGATGTTTCTCCGCGCGGCGCAAGTAGGGCGTTACTGGGAATATTTTGAACATGGTGTGAGGCGTTTCCCGTGATTTTTTGGACTTAATATGCTTATAAACGACTCCAGTGACGACAAACAAACTCCGTGAGACAAGGCAGACGATATCACGCATTCATAGTAAACCCCTTTCAAAACGCGCGCGCACTGACGTCACGGGTCCGGCGCTTTGGCGGAGTGATACACTACATGAGGTGGTGGCCGTTCTTGAGTTGTAACCGAGTATAGCAGACGACAGCGCCGAGGAACAGGTTCCATTCCCCGCCGAGGGCCACCGCCGTCGAGCGAAAACATGCGGAGGCCTTTTCTGTCGCGGAGCCTCCGCGGGCTATCCCCACCGAGGGGCGGAGCCTAAAACCGGTCACGTGAGCGGGTCCCGCGGGCCAAAAAGAGAGGGTTTCTCCGTCGTGTGCATTCCGCTTAACGCGAGCACCCCGGATCGATTCCGGCCACGGGAACCTTTTTTAATGCGAAGTTTTCTGTGTCTCACTTATGGCGCCGTCGTCCCTAAATGCAGTGCAGGAAAGCCAAGTTTCTCTGTCGATGACTATGATCGTGGGTGAAGTAAAAGATGGTTGAAATGCTTACTCTGGTCAAAAGCCAATATCTTCAAAGTCTAAAGTCAAAGTCCACAATCCCAATAGTTACTACAAACTTCAGGAAGGCCAACTTGCACAATCGGTTACCACAAAGGCATGTCAAACGCCTAAAAAAATCGGCCGCGTATCTGCTGCCGTCGCTGCACATGTCGCCGGAAGACAATAGCCTTGTGCCGCCACTGCATGCAAATGCCCCTCTGTCCGGATGCGCCCCCTTTCACGCTCGTCCCATGGCAAGCACGGACGAGATTTGCTGCATCCAATTCATTATCGCGCAGTCCACTGCTGGCGCGCCATATACATAAACTTTAAGTTACTGTTGAACGTGGAACGCTGCCACGTGGTACACGCTCGTCGCCTACTCTCTTTCTATTGTCGCGTCAAAGTAGTGCTTTCCGCAACGTTTTCTTAATTTTTTTCCAATCCTAAAGCAAATATTAATTTTTCCCAAAAGAGCGCTACGAGTTCCAGTTGTGTATTGGTGTTTTGCCTCCATAAGCTTGTATTTTATTTTGCTCAATAATGTTGACGAGTATAAATTTATTTCCAGATTTAGGGGTTTAGAAATGCTTTTCCTGCATAAACATATCATTCAAGTATTCCTCTAACTTCTGGCAGGAAGCCTGAATAGAGGGACATGCAGACAAGAAGACCAAAGTTTTCGTGTGTAAAGCCGACGCCTATCCGAATGCGCCATTCCGACTCGACAAAGCAGTTTGGATTTTGGAGTCACTTTAACTCAGATTGCCTCATGGAACAACTCTTCGCGTTTTAACCATGTCTCTCTCATGAAAGAGGCCGCTTTTTCTTGAGGCATTTGATGTTGGTTGATTGATTGTGGTGTTTAACGCGCCGATGGTATACACTGGCGATGAGGCGCGTCGTAGCGGAGGGCTCCGGATTTATTTCGACCACCTCGCGATCTTTAAGGTGCGCCAAAATCTTGAAAAACATGGACGTTTCTCCTTTAGAGAGAGAGACAAACATTTATTATACTGGTGAGCAGGAGGATGTTCGTAGGGCCTCCACCCAGTGAGAGGCATCCTCATTCCAAGATGCCTTGGAGCTGGCTGCGCGTCCATCAGAAAAGCGGGTGCTCCGGCCGGTAATTCAACCCGTGAACCATTTTGTAAGTTGGCTTTTTGTATCGTGAGCTACAGTGGCCGAGGTGGGACAGTTTCGCGTGACTCCTGGAGAGCCGTGCGCCGCATGCGTGAGGAGCAGTGACGTCACACGGCGCACACAACGTTGCTCGCTGCCCGGCGTCTCTTACACACTCCACGCGCCCAGCGTCTTCGCCGACCTCCGTTCCGAACGTGGCGGCCCGGTCCACTTGATCATCATGAGAGGGTTGGCCGGGTGTGGAACCGATGGCTCGTGCGTGGCAGCAACACCGGCTTGCGCCTGTGGAACCAGCTTAGCTCTGCGGCGATTGGTTACGCTTCGCCGGAGCCGCTTGATAAATATGCATGTGTAACATAATGCGTATACCTTGCGTGTGTCATTGAAGCAGCAGTAAGCATGATAACCAAGCTAATCCTAGACAACCCTGAAAGCTAAGAATAACTAGATGAACCTTAGCTCCCATATATCCTGGCATAGCCTAGTTAAGCCACTGCTAATTTTTTTTTTGCAGAGCATTTTGGGCGTAATGATTTGCATTTTGGATTTCAAATTTGGACTTCGAAGGTATTGGCTTTCGTCCGGAAAATGTTCCCGTTTCAACCATCTTTCGCTTCACTCACGATCATCATTGTCATGGGAGGAAGTTGGCTTGCCTGCAGCGCGTTTTGGTGTGGACGGTCGCCATCAGTGAGGCGAAGAAAGCTTCGCTTTAAAAAAGGGGAACTGTGGGGTATCGAACCCAGCATTTATGCGTTCAAAGCCGTGACGCAACCGGCTTGGCGAGAGGTCGAACACCAGCCTCATTTTAGCACTTCATCATGAAAAATGCGGCAGCGTTCAAAGCTAACCAGCAGACGGCACATGGTGTAAGACGTGCCTGGTTTGCTCTCCCTCGAAAAAGAAAAAAGAATGCCGTGGCCTACGAGATTGCTATAAGGGCTGTGTATAACTCAAATCTGCAACGAACCCAACAGTTGCGGCTGCTGGTTTATCATACTACTGGACTCCCACAGAGTAGAACATACCTGCAATTGTTGCATTCGGTAACTTTTTTCTCGTACGTTTGATAAAGCCGTAAACGAAAAATAATGAGGCTGACAATAAAAGGGCACATTCGTCACTCGGGCAAAATGCCTTCTGAGTCACATAATAAAGGAATTATTAGGTTTTAATGTCTTTATACATAAAAAAAAGTGTTCCTTTCGAAAGCGAGTAGAATAAATCAATCATTTTTTTTTTAAACGGAGGAAATGGACGAAGTATATGGGGGTAAAAATTTTTGCATGACTTTGAAAGTATTCTGTGCGGAGATAAACCAGGTAATATACAAAATCTGCAAATTTAAGGATAACTGCATATACAAAAGATGCTAATTTCATAGTAAATACTGAACTAACAGCCCATCTTGAAAGTTTGCGAAGCAAGTCTCGACGGCGAAGATTTCGTATATCAATAAATGCCCTGTGTTACCGTCTGACTGGCTTGACTTCATCGTTGTGTTCCGTCTCAACGTATTCGACGTCAAGAAGGTTTTGCAAGATGTCCGGTTTTCGAAACTAAAGAAGAGAGAAAGAAAGAGAGTAAAAAGAAATAGCAAATGGTAAGTCTGTTTTAGGCAGGTCAACAGATTCATCGCGACCAAACAGATGAGATAGCGTAGCAACTTCCGGATAAAATGTCTGCTGTAATACCAGCCTAACATTCCCGACCTGTTTCTAGGTTATATGTTCGATTCCTTTGCAACTAGGCATTGTCAGTTAGAGCTCAATCTAGAATGTAGTGGTTCAAATTGGAGGCGGCTGCGCTTACCGAAGGATTTTGCTTTCGCATTTCAATGACCTTGGCAGTCTGGTCGTTAATCGGTTGGTACGAAGATTCTCCGAGGCGCACTGACAGCCTGTAAAGTGGCTTCATAAAAACTCCAAGCGTGCTTGTGCACTCTAAAAGAAGAAAGAAAACAATCAGCATGCGTTTCAGGAAGGCATTTTAACTAGGCCTCTTGAACACACGCTTCTAGTTATAAGCAAGGCACAACATCAGCTCGACTAGAAGCAGCTCCACAGCTTCTTAGGAAGATATTTAAGATAAAGTCGTACGTACAAGCAAATCACGGACGGACTGTGTGCCTTCAACAAGATCAGAACGTGGAGTAGTTTGTTAGATGCCCTGCCATACGGTATGACAGCAAAACCCAGATGATGAAACACATGTCACTGACAAAGTCAAAATAAAAAATATGTTTATGGATCCCTCCGTGTTCCTTGTTCTCAATCTTAAGGTCTTCTCTGGGTCGCTTACTGATTTTGCATATTTCGTAGGATTACAAAGTAGAGGTTGAAGGGAAAAAAATTCAAAGAGACGCAGTTTCTGGGGTGCACAGTAATTTTTCTCCAGCATGATCTCAGCAGCTGTAAGCTGTTCGTACTGGTGTAACACCACTCGTTAATTATGTGCAAAGCAACGCATATACTAAGCCGTCAGACGGCCGAAGCAATCATTTCAACAGTTAATGTGGACTTCTGCCCCGGACTTAAAACATCCCTCCTGTTATTCAAGACGCGTAAAAATCTGTATTGACCGTAAAACTGGCCATCTGCTAGCCAGTTCTACATGTTGCACTTGTTGCAAAAGATACTCCGGCAGGTTAGCCATCAAAACCATTTCGGCCTTGGCTGTTTCTTCCCCCCCCCCCCCCAACAAAAATATGCAAAAACAATGTAGACGCAGAAGAAGTCAGAAAAAAAAGTAAACTCGCGGGGCAGAATGCAGTCCTTTTGAGGGACATCATCTCAGACTGAGGACACCGTCGATTAACCGAGAAAACTGTAGGAAAGTGACGGGGAGTTGCATAAGAGACAAATTATGATTGCCAAGTGCCGCAACAGGGAAAAAAATCCCGGGCCATCTCCACTAACGTGAAACCTGGGGAGGGGCGAAGAACTCAGTGTATACGTGGTCTCTTGGCGCCTTGGCATTTTTGCAAACGGAGATGAAACCGTAACGTGAAACCTGTGTAGGGGCGAAACATTCAGTGTATAGCTGCATTATTGGCGTCTTGGCGATTTTTGCCCAGGGAGATTAACCGGTTGTTGGGTATATAGAGGTATACACATATGCTGTAAGTCTCGTGTCTCAAGCACAAAGCGTTCTAGCGCGAGGCGTTGGAAAACGAGTATCTCTGTGTTCTTGTAGTTCGTGTTTTTTACACGGAGATGAAACGTTCTAGCGAAAGGCGCTGAGAAAAAAGTGTGCCGGCGTTTTAGTACCATGACTACATGATATTACGACGGCATGAGATGACGATGACGACGTGAGACGCCGACAGCCCGAGCCCCTAAGGGGCTTCGCCCACAATAAACCCTTTGCAAAATGGCCAAATCGTTGGCGGAAAAGCAGCAAGCCACTCTGGCAACACTGTGCACCCACTGCGCCGCCATCAGAAAGGAAGCGAAAAGGCTGCGAGCACAGAGTTTCTTTGGAGTAGCTACCGTCCACCGTCCACGTAATTGCATACGCGTCCCGCGAAGTGGTGTTTCCCACTGCAGGATGGGAAAATAACTTTGACGCCCTTCCTTCGATAGAAGAGTGGCATATTCAGGATTTTTATTCTTCGAGGTCGACCACTGAAAGGTCCTACGAGTACGAGCGATCATACGTCAGCGTGGAGTCCTACGTTACGCCATCGTCAGTGTTGACAAACAGCAGCAAGCAAAGGTAGGATTTGTTGCTAATAAAGAATAGCCTTAGCGCTGCCTCCTTGTTGGTTGTCGAGTTTTAATTGTGTTTAATCGATGCGCCCTTGCCCCGTGGTAGCGGCGGCTGGCCGCTATGAACGGGCTATGAAGGGTCCGTCTCTGCTGAGCGCTCACTTGGCGTATGTTCAAATTTTCAAAACTATTCGCGAAAATGACCAAAGCATGCATAATGAAACTGATTTTGATGTCTCTGCTAGAGGTCATGTTTGCGATTCCCCGCCTCTGTACTTGTGGCGCTTAATTTTTCCGTCGGTGAATGCGGTGCTAATGCGGGAGCGATAGGTCGCAGGCGTGCGTCAGCAGCGAGCAGAGGCAGTCGACCTGAAGGAACAAGCACAGAGGAAGGAACAAACACAGAAGAAATAGGAGAAAAGAAGGGCACGTCTCTACTCGCCCCAGACGAGCCGTTGTGCAGCGGGGTAGATAAGCGGAAGCGATTTGACCAGCGTTAATCTTCGAAAGGTAGCGCAAAACACCACTTTAGGAGAGAAACATGACTACGGCGATGGGGCAACAGACTCGTGAAGCCGTGGGCGAAAACGTGCAACCGCAACGCCGTTGCTACGACCTGCTTCCTTTCTAATGGCGTCGTCGCGTTCACCACCAGTGTTACCACCGCTGAATTCTCAGTGTTGTCCGCCTTTTTGCAAAGGGCCTATAGAGACGCTCTTTTGCAACGCAGGATAAGATAGCCGGGTGCGGCGTGGCGCTGGTAACAAAACGTAAACAAATGGGTACAAAAGTATGGTTCACAGCCAACATTGAGCCGATGTTATAAATTTAGGACTGGGAGCTTCAATACCAAATTCCTTTCTACAGCGCTTCAAGCATAGCGTGTGTTTTCGCAAGGCGTAACAGTCGCCGAATTGAACGTATTGAATGCGAGCGAATAAATTTATATCAGCGCATTGAGTGCCGTTGGTTGGTGGTGCCTGCGGCGTTTCCCTCTAACGGTGTGCAAGTGTTGGCTAGAAAACTTTGGTATACTGTTCGAGAGTACCCTACTCCGTTTACAGTTTCATCAGACATGAGCTCATCGGAAAAAAATGCTTACTTACGGGCTATCATGTGCAAAGGGCCAATCATGGCACCACGAAGTGTCGCTTTCGCAACAGCCATTGCGGGGTGGTCGGGCTTTCCCTGGAAGCGCTCATCAATGCCGAACGAGCCTCGAGCAATGTAATCCATGGACAACTCTTCGAACTTTCGCAGCATGTGCACTTCCTCGCCGGAGTTGGCATACGTCTCCAAGGACTTGATGAATATGTCCGCATCTTCTTCGATGTGGGGCATCATCTATGAAAGGAGCTGCGAGTTCATTTACTTGTATACCGGCTCGTGAGCGTTAAGGGTCCTTGAATACAAAATACAAATTAATTTAACTAAAAAGACTGCCTTTCCCCATCACAACGATACTAATTTTACTGCAGACCTCAAAGGGTCTTTCTAGACATTAAAGAAAAGACATGAGGCATACATGACTCCCACCCCCCTTCCTGGCAAGGTCTCGATGACTTTGCAGAACCTTGTTCGCGCAAATGGCGGCTGAAGGCCAAAGCCGACGCCAAGAAAGATGACTGGGCTCGATAAAAAATATCGTAGCTGATCTGATCAGGCAAAGCCAACAAGGCCTCCAAAAAATCCTTCGACATAACTGCGCAATTTTCGTTTTGTGGTACTGCCGTGCAATTTCACCCTGATAACTATGAGTGGTTTCTTCTACTGCGTCACTGGTGACTTCGTGCTGCACGAAAGTTGAGTGTTTTTGAATTTTGCTGTTGTTTGTATCGGTTAGAAGACTTCTTTCGTCACTGGAAGTTAGGTTAATTATTTGCAAAAGCCTGGTCCTTACGAATTGAACAAGGTTGTATTCTTTCTTCTTGGCCCCTTTAAAGAAATCGCTCAGTTTTTCCTTCCAGCCCATAACGATATCTTGATGGGGTTTTGAATGCGTAGCAAAAGCACGGCAAGGCGTCAACGAACTAAATTGGCTTGCACAACGACAGATAGAAATAACGCCCGCTTATCAACCTAATAAATATACTTGCGGCTTCCGCATGCCTTTATATGGAAACTGTGATAATTGCATGGAAATTGATTGATTGATTGCGGTGTTTAACGCGCCGACGCAACGCAGGCGATAAGGCGCGCCGTAGTGGAGAGCTGCGGAATAATTTTGACCACCTGGAGATCTATAACGTGCGCCAAAATCTCGAACACACGGGCGTTCTTGCTTTTCGCCTTTATCAGAAAAGCGGCCGCCGCGGCCAGGAATCGAACCCGCGACCTCGTGCTCAGCAGCGCAACGCCTTAGCCACTGAGCCACCGCGGCGGGTTAATTGCATGGAAATGGCACTTGGTAAAAACGTACGAGTTTCAGCTTGGTTGCGCTCATCCCGTATGCCACAGCCGTGCGGATATTTTTCCACGGATATCCAGCAACGTGAATTAGGGAGTTCTTGAAAACAGGATGCATCTGGTCATCCAACATTGTGAACTGAAAAGTAATAAAGGTGAGATTTTACAGCAGCAAAACAAAAGCCTACAACTTTTTAAAGCTGGAAGCATTCGACAATGAGCTTATGGCCAAACGGTTCAAGCAGCCACAAAAAAATGTTCGAGGACATCTAGACACTTTGTATGAATTGCGAATTTGAAATCACGAACGTTCACTTGAACAGCTGAGACGCCTTGCCTCCTCCGGCAATTGCAGTGCTTTGTAACCTTGCGGCTTGGAAAATTTTGCTGAGTTTTCAGTCTTATAGGTTCAAACTGCTTCGATCCGTCTTCTGCGGGTTGCGCCTCTGGTCTCTCCTCCCGACGTGTAATGCAAGAGTTGGCGACGGTGGTGCATATCGCTGCTTGTCTGTTCTCTCGTTTGGCTGCGTTCTTCCCTTCCCTTCGTCGGTGGTGTAGTGTTGTGGTGTGGTACGCCGCATTCCCAAGGGTTGACGATTGGGCGATGCTGCGTGACGGCAGTTGGGTGATCCGAAGGAATTTATGATACTCCAGCTCCTTTCCTTGTATTTGTGTACTGTCAACGAGCACATACAAATGGAGTTTAAGGTCAGCTCTGTGGTTGCCTTTTCCGTTGTATTGCTCGCGTTTGCACTGCTCTGATTTGGCACTTTTCGCTACTGCCGACTTCAGTCTCGCGTTATGACACGTCTGGCGCTACAGAATGTCGTGTTCTATAAAACGCCTCGTGCTATTAAGCAATTCCCAAGGAGCCGTTTAGCTGTACGAGACGCCGACGCCAAGGTCTGATTTTTTAATCGCCCATTTATATTCTCGGCACTGCGTGGGCTGTAAAGATAGCTTGTTGACTATCGCGTTCTCCTGTATTAAATTCCAGTCAGTTTTCCTGGCTACTCCACCGGCGATCGTGTTCTCTGTGGCGTCGGGTGGCACATTGCGCTGGGCGGTGTTATGGGTGAACCGCATGGCGCGTTTTTGCACGCGATTCGTGCGCGTCGGCGTTGAGCGTGCGATTTTTTGACGCCCGCGTCGACGATTCCGCGCAGGGGCAGCATCTGCCTCGCTCAGAAAATGACGCGCGTCGTGGTTGGCAATGGGAGGAGCCTGAAGACTTGCGTCAATGGGAAGGCGCGCGCCTCATGGCGGCAGTTTCGAAGCGCTCGAGACAGCCGGCTGGCTCCGCTAGGAATGGTTACTACAACCCCGGCAGGTACTGCTTGGGCGCTTTCACTAGCGGCGCGGATTATGTTTTATAGTATCGTTTTCGCCTACATTATAAGCCTCCTTTACCGCACAAGCAACTTCGTGCGTGCCTTGAGCGCCATTTGAGAGAGCGCTAACAAGCGGTCGCTCCAGCTCCCAACAGCACTTCGCTGCCGAAGCCTCCGCCATGTTCGCGCAGTCGGCCGCGCCGCGCGCAGCGTGCGGGTGGTTCCGCGGCAGCGTGAGCGGCGTGTTTTCGCGAGCAGAAAAAGCTCCATGCGGTTCACGCGTTAGGGATGACTGTAGACGTGTTGCTGGGCGAGTTGATTCATATTACAGAAATAATATTTAGCGCAGCGAAAGACACGGACTGTGAAAAGGACGCCCGTCACGACCTTTTCACCGTCCGTGTCTTTCGCTGCTCTAATTCTTATCTCTGTAGGGATGACTGTGTTTCGTTTAAGTGCTGGCGATGCATTAAAAATGCGCAAAGCGATTCGCCGCTGCCCGGTAGTGGGCGGAGACACGCGGAAGACGGCTCAGGCCTCTGTATACTGTGGCGAAGACCGCAGGGCGACAGCGTCCAGAGTATCATAACACGTCGCCGCACGCAGTGGCTCTTGCCAGTGAAACGAAATACCTTGCTTATCTTGCGCGCTGTCCTGCGCGTCTGCTCATGGCCAGTGAATCAGCGGTTCTCCGAACAAAAATGTGGTTTTCTGAATTGGTACTTGGCTGTCCTTTAAAAACTTCTTCGGCGTTAATTTTTGGAGTTTGAATTTGCGCTCAAAAAAAGAAGAACGGCGAAATGGGCTGCTTAGAATACAAGTGCTATTTGACAGAACTCCTGAGTTGGGGCTATGCCGATTCGGGTTCGTATGTATTCGCGCCTCAGTGTGGCTTGAAGTTATGCTCTTCTTCTCGCCATGATACAATAGTCTTAATCACTCCAAGTCCTCCTTGTTCTATAGGAGGCAACCAGAGCCTGAAAGCAGCTCGCAGTTTATGATACCTCGACTCGGGCAGACATCGTCAGCTTTGGGTGTGGGGTGCCACGACCAAAACAAATAAAAATAAAACATATATGCTCAGAAGAGAGGGTACGTTATATTGCAAACGCAGACTACCTTGCTCACACTGAAGGACTGTTCACTCGCTAACACATATCGCTGATTAACACTGTGTACGAATATTGTTCAGCTGTAATATATAAGCGGCGTATCCATCCCAACCAAATTAGTTTTGTTTGAGATAACCGGCCTCAGACAAAACCTCTCGAAATATTCTTTTCGCAAGAAGGAAACTTGACCAATTCCTTTCAATCGTACAGTCCTGGGACAACAAATACTTGAACAAACCCAGCCTTCTCCTTGGAATTAAGTATTACCAAGGGGAGCAATTCCCGAAACATGTTCACTAGTTGACCTTGGAAGTGCATTATTTGTCTAATCCTTGCATTTTCAATGTTGTGTTTGCATATTTTTTCCATTTTGCCATGCATGCTTGCTTTCAGCTTTTTTCAGTGTTAGTTTTATGTTGTGTTGTTGGCCTGTTTATATGCTTTGATTAGATATTGTGTTGTTCTTGTAAATACTGAGGATAATGATGTCATATACGCACTGTGCCAGGCTTCCACTTTGCTTGTGGACCGGGTTCTATACCGGCCTGTACTTTTATTACGACTCATACTAATTGTTTCCGAAAACGTAAAGCTATGACTACACAAACACGGTCATGAAAACGACCGTGCTGCTAATGCCACTTGGTCAGTGCTGTGTGAGACAAGCCCAACGCGTCCGACGGCTGTGTTAGGCAGTGTCAGTCGGCAAAGTGCCGCACTAACTGCTTCGGCGTCTACTTGTTCGTTCGTAACATTGATTGTTCTCCCCCCCTTAGTGCTTTAAAAAGAATGTGCTCTAATTTTAAGCGCAAAACGATCGCTGGGAAAGCTTATAAGCCCTGCTTAATTTGCGTTTACTTTTGCGGGCCGCCGCCAATTGCACAGAGGTTCGGTTGCGGGAAATGAGCTATAGTGGGTCGCATGGCCATTCCTTTTTTTTTTCCTAATTACATAGCTTATTTGAGCGAAGTGTGCGTTAACAGTGGTGTCAGTGTGATTCTAACGAGGCAATCTGTCGAATGAACCAAACTTGGGTTTTGCCTGTATGGCCCCTTTACACGGGAAGAAAGCGGCCTGTTTTCTTCACTTTCACGTAGATACCTTGAAGACGCTGTTCTTGAATGTTTCGTTTGGTTCCTGTACCTTTTTTTGTGTGCTCCACGAGCCAGGACAATGTCGGAGACATCGCAGTAGCGTTCATTTTTAGTTTCGTTGTCTTGTGAGAAAATATATTGTAAGGACATTTTAACAGCCTTCAGTTTCCCAATGCCACATAGTTCTCTGTCCTGTTGTCTTGAACGGAAGACTTACACAGCAGACAATGTGCGAAGTGGGCGTAGTTTTCTTCTAATCTTACGAATTTCGAAAACGCCATATTGCAGAGTGCATTGGCACAAGTTAGAAAAAAAGAGAGTAAACAAAAACAGGCAGCACTCACGCCTCTGTCAACGAAGTTCTGGAAGTTGCGGACAAAAACCTCTTCGATAAGTTTGAGGTCACTGACCACCACAAAAGGGACGTCACCGTTGAAGAACCTATGGGAAACAAATACATCACCATTGTTAAGGGACGATTGTACTTCCAGCACTGCTTAAGAATTAAAATGTGTCCACTTTGTGTTCTCGAAAAACATTAGGTATAAAAGGGTTTAAATTACAACATTCCCTTCTGGCTGTTGTCTTACCCAAATACGTCACCGTACTGCATTCGCCATTTTCCGAGCACCTTGTACAGCTCCTGTTGGGAGAAAACGGCCTCAAATTATAAGTAACGTTGTGTTCTGTAAAACGTAGCAGTTTATGCAATATTGAGCAAAGCATTTCATTTCTTATTTTCAATTTTACCCTAGGGCCCCTCGACCCGGTTGCCATTTGCTATTCACTGTGCTCATCGAAACAGTTTTCATAAAACGTATGGCCTACCTGGAGCGTCTATCCACAACGAAGACTGGAAGAAAGATCCTAGAGGAACTGGTGTATGGAGGTGTACGGAGCGGAGGTGACAACAAGCTCACCATCACGGATGAGATACGTAACCGGATCAGGGTAGATCTTCTACCGGAAAACATGCACCCCGACTACACCAACGGCAGGAGGGCGGCAAGGGCTGAAGCCCTCATCGACTTGCACGCCCAGAATACGCACGCTCGCTATGTAGATGCGGCGGAATATCAACCTGAAGCCTTCGCTGCAGTTGTCATAAAGGCACTACCGGAGACACTGTGACGGCGGTAAGCGTCAAGGACACCGAGGCAGAACGCGCAGAGGAGGTTGCCATCGCCCTGGCCATTACCCACGCAGGCTGCCAGTCGGTTATCAGCGGCTCACGAACGGCAGTTCGGAACTACGCCAAGGGACGCATCTGCAAAGAAGCTTTGCAGGTGCTACGCAATGCGCGTCTAGAAGGTCCAAGAACTGTTCGATTCAAGCGGATTCCGGCGCATGCGCGCGGGCAAGGACGCGCCGAGTAAGAACGCAAACCACAATGAGACGGCCACGCGGAGGCGCGAGCACTCACAAAGCGCGCCCCCGCAACTGACCGTCCAAAGTGGTTCGGTGCCAAGGACCGAATGACAGACTATAGCGAAATCAACTAAGCCTACCGCCTGGCTCGTAGGACCTTCCCACCTCAGGACCCGGGGTTGAGCAGGGCGGAGGCAATGCTACTATGGCAGCTTCAAACCGGGTCCCTAACTACCCCGGCTCTGATGCACAGAATGTATCCCGACGCGTAGCCGACCGACAAGTGCCAGCCTGGCTGCTGGGAGACTGCAGACCAGAAGCACATCTTACTGTGTCACGAACCCTGTGGAAGCGACGGCAAGAACCATCCCGCCACGGCTTGCAGAAGACGCAAGGAGCTACGCCTATGAACATCAACACTGCGCCGTCAAGCAGATCTTGCGGGTGCTCGAAAGGCATGAGACTCGCGAGTCGGCAACGGCGAGCTCACGTCTCCGATGAGTAGCCACCAGGACGACGCCGAGCCCCATGGCGCGGCGCGTAAAATCGTCGTTCTGCCGGCTTAAATAATGTTAATTCAATCCAAATTCAGAATAACGAGACCATGCAGTTTCATAATGATTATAACTCACGGAAAATTTTTTGCTGTAGTCACATGCGCTCATTGATGCTGCCTAGCAGATGGAAGCATTGTGTGCGTACTTGACTTGTCTTGCAACATACCTTGCGGCCTCATAAGCTAACAAAAACGGCGCCATTTTTGTTCTGGTTCAAATTCTTAGAAGCTCTCAATATTTTTGGCGAGAAAGTTCTGTTGCTGTGCCTTTACAATGTGCAATAACTTCACCAATGCTTTAGAAAAAATAATTGCGCTTGGTGCAGCTTGTTGGGGAGCCATGCATGGTAACGATGGAGCGCTTCTCCGCGGTACATGACCACAGGCGCGTAGAAACGCGGCTGCGGTGAAGTGGTGCCTTATCTGCCTCAGCAAATATTAGTGGGCAACTCTCTAGGGGATAGCAGTCAGAGCGTACACGATGTTTTGTTAAACCGTTTCTAATTAGGCTAAACTTGAGCATAACCAAGGAAAGGGTAACGAGGAGGATGAAGTGGGCTGAAGCGCCAGATGACGTTTGCAAGAAGACATAATTTAAACTCTAAAAAGTCTGATTGCAAAGACACGGCGTTGAACCAACAAAATTTGTGCACAGGAATAATTGTGCAGTCTGTATTCATTCTTGCCGCAAAGGAGTGGAGATTTTGTTGCTAAAGATAGTTTGCACAGGCGGCAACAGACACGAAAGACTCAGCTGTTATAAAAAGGCAATCACACTCACTATGGTCGAACCCGAAGCTTTCTCGTTAGGGATTCCTGGTGTGTCGTCTGAGTTTGGACTTTGACTTCGACGATCACGCCGTTTGGACGTTTGATCAAAGCTGGTTTGACTCACTCTTCGATTTCCCGAGAAGAAAGCCACGCGTTAAACAGTCGTCTTCATTAGACATTTGCTGCATAATGATTTCACTTAAAGGCGTTGTGCTACTGAGCAAGAGGATGCGGGTTCGACTCCTGGCCACGGCGGCCGCATTTCTGATGGAGCCCGAAAGCAAAAACATTCGTGTCTACTAGATTACGACACGCGTTAAGGATCCCCAGGTGGTCAAAATTAATCCCGACCCCTCCACTACGCCGCGTTGCGTCGGCGGGTTAAACCCTACAATGAATAAATCAATCGATCGATCTCTTCACTTAATTTTGCACGTCCACGCACCACTCCAAATCCAAACTGCTTCAAACGTGCGGCAGTGCAGCAATCGGATAGACGTCGGCGGCATTATGAGAGGGAACCTGGTTCGATTCCAACCACGGGAAGCGTTTTTTTTATTCACTTCAGTCGCGATCATCACCCCCATCAGATAAATTTGGCTTTCCTGCAGGTCGCTTTGGACGGGGGATACGCCATCAATGAAAAATGAAAAGTTTCGCTTTAATAGAAATATTGCATCAACTGCTTGTTCCAGAGTAATGATTATATACCACTGGCTATATTCCCGGTTACAGCTCCCAGTGGTGTGCACCAGGTCTCGTTTGAAATTTTCAGCCCTCTAGCGCTTGAGAGCTGGTGATGGCGTTCGAGAACTGGGTCGTTCCGCTGATTGACTGCGTTTTGCTCGCCGATGGTTCATTGTTACCTATGCCCAAAGATGTCCTCGCTGTAAAATGAAGCAGGGCTGGTATGAACGAACACTAATCGTACCCATCATATGCGTTTTACCAAATGGGACTAAGGACGGCTGACCGCAGGTGTCTTTACCCAACTGAATAAGGCTCTTGCCAAGAGGTCTCTGCTGAGCAACCATTGGCAAGTCTAATTCTTACAGTTGCTCTCCTCCGCTGCTAGATTGCGTTGCCTTTTTCATGCGTTAACTTAGCAGTCCTTCCAAAGCAGAAATACAGCTTTTAACAAGCCACTTAACAAGATGGCCACAGCATGTCTGGAACCTGATGACGAATCACCCGAGCGTACCAATAAATAAAACAATAACTAAAACGTTACACACAGCTGATTTTATTTGTTATATTTTTTCAATCGTGGCGGTTCCCTTGATGCACACTCATTTATTTGCAAATAGGACATTGTTTTGACCATGCATGCGACCCATGTTTGTTCTTGTTAGTGTCGACCACCACCTCGCGTTGAATTCTGTATTTGCAATGTAAAACCTTCGTGTAAACCTCCAAGGGGCCCTCTGCGCTATAATAATTGAGGGTTATTATAATAAGGCTAAAATAACCAACTTTGACAGACAAGGAGGATGATGCTCACCATGGAGTGGTACTCTTTAATGTTCCCCCAGATGAGATTCGGCTTAGGCCCTGGTATGCCAATTCTTTCAAAGTAGGAGAAGTGTCGCCGCCGCCATCTAGTAGGAGAAGATAGAAAGGTTTTCGCATTTCACGAGAAATTCAGGGCGAGTAACATGCGAACACCATTGCACGCACGGGTACTGTCGAAAGCAACTTGAAAGCAGTATTATCTGTATATGCATATTTCTCCCGTCTTTTCTGGTGTAACTCCTTTTACGTCAATCGAGGACAGCCCTTCCTAACGAAGGAACCAATTCGAGGCTGACTTATGGTACAGACATCATGGCACTATAATACCATAGTTGCACGTTCACACTTAACCATGGTTAAGCAAACCACGGTTACACAAAACCGCAGTTTGCAACGTAACACGACAGAAGAAACTGCGGGTATTCAGATAACCATGGTTAACGGAAACCTAGCTTTGCATACTCAGTTGCGTCACGCTAACCGCAGTCGCCACAGCCGCTGTGTCTAAAATCCCGCAAGTCAGTTCGGACACAAGTGTCGATGCATCAGCGGAGGCGAAAAAAAGAATCACCTGGCGTGCGGAGGAGACCAAGGGCCGCAAAGAGTCGAAATAGCGGGTGCCCCAAAGCTGGCCCCTAGAGAAGCTTGAGGCCCTTGCCTTGCTCTCGAAGCCAGCGCGACTGCACGTGACCACGACTGAAGCGAAAGCTGCGGCCCGTTGGCCGGTCCACCAGATCAACTACTGCAATAGCTGTGCTAAATTTATTATCGCGCGTCGCTCGCAAGAAATGTATGAAGCAGGAAATCATGAAGCGTTTCCAGCACTCGGAAACGACACGAGCGCACGCCGGCGTGCCTTCCCGCCCCGCCCACGAAGCGGGTCGAACTGCCCTAGACTACGGCAGCAACAGCTTGTCGCCGCTCTTCGAAATCAATCTGATCACGTAAGAGAGTTCCACATGCGAGAAAGTGGATGTTAGTGTGGTGAAAAATTGCGCTATCGATTGGAATACGCACTTGCAGAGATAGCGGCCGTAAAATATCGACCGCGATGCTAAGCCTAAAGTTCCTAAAACGAGCCGACCCGCAAGCCGGTTGCGAGCTGTTGGGGAAGCCCCTCTACTGAAACTTGCCGCGCGCGAATGCGTTGCGTTTGGGTCTATAGACTGACTATAGACTGATATGACTATAAACTGGGTGCGTTGTTTATGCACGTTGTTCAGAATAGCATGTGTAAAACAAACTGTATGCTCACTGACAGGGCCAAAATAGGTTTATATCTGTCGCTTCGCCGGCAATAATAACTCTGGGTCATCTTACATATTGACGCTACCACGAATAATCTCCAGGCGGCATAGGACGGATTTTCTTTACCTATTCAATATTATTCAGCGCTTAGTGTCTTGTGAAGTGCTTCTACAGCATATTCTACTCTATGTGCCACAGAAGTTCACCAAGGAACATGATGCTGTTTGCATATTTTTGCATAGCGCATTTTTTTTGTTGAAGTTGATTTATTTGTTTTTGAGGTATTTTTTTCTATGCTGAATTTACCATTTGTGCGCTGTAACGCTCATTGCTCCGCGAGCGAGTTCGCTGAAACCGTGCAGACTGGCACTGACCCGCTGGTGAGTTCTCGTTGGCGCGCTGTTCACATAAGCCCCGACGGCTTGCGGGCACAACAGGTCCCGAATCAGCCGACCCTTGACCTCGTCAAAACACGCCGCTTACGATACCGGCACGCGCCAAGCAAGCTTCAAAATGAGGAAAAGCGCATCGTTTTTGAGCGCTTGCAGTGACGCGGATGGCAGTTCATCCACTGCGTAGGCCTCGGCTAGTGATTCGTACAATTCCAAGCCGTGCTGGTGGGCTTATCTGACTACTGAGATATCGAGAATGATCATCCAACAATAACGTCGGATTCCAAGCATGTTGTTTTAGAGAACTGAAACCGAAACTGGGCTGAATTCTAATATTGACCATCGTCCAATCACGTAGCACCTTGTATTGACGTTCCATCTGTTAGCTGGTACGGCCGCCGCAAACCGCGCATGGTAGTTTTTCTTCTTTCAGTCTTTATAACGTAAATACCACCTTAATAAGCCCCGCTTATCAACCTAATAAATATACTTGCGGCTTCCGCATGCCTTTATATGGAAACTGTGATAATTGCATGGAAATTGATTGATTGATTGTGGGGTTTCGCCGACGCAACGCAGGCGATAAGGCGCGCCGTAGTGGAGGGCTCCGGATTAATTTTGACCACCTGGGATTCTTTAACGTGCGCCGAAATCTCGTACACACGGGTGTTTTTGCTTTCGCCGCCGTCAGAAAAGCGGCCGCCGCGGCCAGGAATCGAACCCGCGACCTCGTGCTCAGCAGCGCAACGCCTTAGCCTCTGAGCCACCGCGGCGGGTTTCTATATATTGTGAGCGTGAATGTCGCGTCACCATGGCCTGGACACTCCCAGGGACTGTTCATACACTCTGGGCAATCTCCCGCATTCCCTCCTCGCCGTAACATTATCGTTCTCATTAACATTACCCAATCCTCTCCCCTCGTGCATCATCATCATCGCTCTCGGTACGGTGTTCGGAACCCACTGGATCGCCGAATAAACGTCCTGGTTCACCCGTTGCTCAAGGGCCTTACAATATTATTGGTGTTTCCTTCACTAACTTTTTCGCGGTTTTTTATTCTTGTCTTCGCTTTGAACAGGAGATGTATTGGGGGCATATTTTTGATTTCGTAAGTTCACTTCTTCAAATTATCTATTAAGTCTTCAAAGTTCGTTCTGGTAGCTGCTGGCTAACTTTGGCCTTCACTGATAGGGTTGGCCGGCGAACACGCCGTGCCCTGCACTGCCAGCTTAAGGGTGGATCGAATTATCCTCAGATGGCGGCTGAGCTTTATTGGTTACATATGCACCTCTATTTTCTCCATATCTCGAAGAGTTGCTTAGTGTTTTGTAGCCTGAAAAGTTTATTTTTTAGAACGACTGGATCTCTGCTTACAACGAATGTCCCTATAACGACTACCGTACACCACCAATTGTAACCAATTACCAAATACGAAATTCCCTATTAGGAATTGTCTTCCGACGAACGGCGCGAATCCCAGTGCTTTCATTGCACTCAATAAAGCGTTTTGTCAGATGTAGGACGGCAGCTGCTGAAGTTGCCTGAATTAGGTCCCATGTAAAGCGGCCGTACTTGTCGCTAGCAAGTCCTTCTCATTTCGTAAGGTGTCCCGCATCTGCATTTAGGGTGCGTGTTATTTTTGGAGTGGAGGCAATGCCACCCAGGCACACGTTCGCGTGTTATACACAAGCCATATGCGAGCCATATCGCGGACCATATGTGAGGCATATGCACATGAATCAAAATGATGCAGTTAAGGAAAGCGAACGAAAGAGAAGAAATAAAGTTAGGGACAGACAGGTGGCTTGAGAGACCAGGTAAAAAATGGTGGGTAGAAGGTACGGGTAATTCGCCTCCCGCTGACGAAAGAAGATGACAAATAGCAAGACAGACATTCCTTTTGGATTGCACCATAGCCAGCACATCCTAATTATACATGGCAAAGAATAATTTTAAGCTTGGAGAACGTCAAGCTTCCACATTTAATGCTAACTTGTATCAAGCGGGATGGATGATATGGCTTTTTCGGCAGTTAGGCCACGATAGCAAAGCACAGCGACAAGGATTCCAAGAGTGACTAAGACGGTAGCAAATACGAAATAGGCCTACACAAAGCTCCACGACACGACAAGTTTGCCAAATATAGAAGTGGGATGAAAAGCAATTTCAACCACAAATGCAGATGATCTGGTTATTTTCCGCGTGGCTAACCTTTTTGTGTTTCATAAATATTCTATATTTCATGAATGCAGCGTAATATTAAATAAATTATAAGATGTGGGTCAGGAAAGTGGTAGAAATGTTTCACAAAGATGTGCGCGAAAAAAACACTTTGGGGGATATCAATAGTGCAAGCTAGGGAAAGTATTGAGCTGCGAAAAATGGAGCTGATAATGAAGCGCTCACATATTGGCTGGTTTCAGCACGCCACAAGTTCCAATTCTTTGCTAAGTAGCTGTGTGACCTGTGCGCAAGTACATCATTGACGCTTACCAAAGCTGTTCAATGTGTTTGGACCAAACAAAAGTGGGCGCATCCCCGTAACCCGTTCGAACGAAACGTCGAATTGAAGCGTTACGCGAGCACTAATTCGTGAAGGCAAATAATGTATGCATGCTTGATTAAGCGGCAGTTTCGTCACAGCATCAGGCATTCTCAAAAAGACAATAGAAACTGGCTGCAAAGTCAGCTCGCTGACATCGCGTACTGATATGGAGTATATATGCAAGCTGACCTTGGTTAATCAAGCCAGCGCCCCCAGGAAATGTTTAGCGTTCTGTCGTCCTTTTGCTTCTTTCTCCGGTAACACTTTCACACATATTGTACGAGTGAACCAGGAAAGATTCACTTACCCTTGGAACTGCGGTCAGCGTTGGAAAAACACGGTGAAAGCCATATACTTACATGACCAGTGCCAGCAGCAGCGACGTGGAAGAGATTAGGAGAGCACTCGTAAGCAGCACCATGTAGTCTCCCGTTCTGATACACAGCTGCTTGCGACTACTTTCGCTATAAGCCACCAGGGGTGAGGCTACGGGCGTAACTCTATGGTGCCTGATTGTTCTAGGCACCCTCACGTAACTCTGCGGGTGGTGCTCTTCTCGAAGCTCGCGACTCCGTTTTGTGCGCTCGCCAATATGCGGCTGTCCGCGAACGCATCCGGCTTTGTAGATAGCTGTAAAACCGGTCGTGGTCGCGAGCACGGTGGTCGCGAGTGTCGCGCTTATCCGGTCCGGTTACAGACTTCTCCGTGGCACAGCGCGCTTGTTTATTCTCGTAACGGCGTAGCCGTCGAGATGCCGCCGAAAGGACTGCCAAAGAAAAAAAAAAGCGGACGTGTAAGGAGTTTTCTTGCGTCTTCTTCTGTGTATCGGTATGATTGAAGGACAGAATTGTATCTCTTCGCAGCATCCTGCGAGAAGCAGACGACGCACACCACAGGGCACTGCAGACATGGAACATACGGATTTGAAAAAAAGTGACCATCACGTGAAGTTTTCTCGAAGGGCTTCGCTCAAGACGACTGCTTCGTTCCAAGTCAGCAGCCACTTCGTTTTAGAAGAACTTGTTGTTGGGCGAGTTCGTGCATCTTGGTGGATAAACACGGGGTTTGCGCGAAAAATATATAGCCCAAAGAGAAAGGACGGGACAGAACACACAAATATAAGTACAGTTGTTATCAGGTCGCTCAGGCGCACTTCCTATAACCATAGCAACCGCTATGGTTGTAGGAAGTGCGTATGGGCGACCTGATAACAAGTGTACTTATATTTGGGTGGTGTGTCCAATAAAAAGTTATTTGAGAGTTGCGCTCGTCCCGTTTCTTTCTGGTTGTACTGTTTTTTTTTCGCGCAAGCCCGTGGCTTATTCCACAAAGCCATGTTTTTATTATTATAAGTAGCCGCACTCCATGCGCACGGCGTACATCCTATAGTCCCGTTTTTACCTCGTGCTCTGCTCACGCATGTACAGGCGCTCCGAAAGTTAACCAAAGAACGGGAGGGCGGGGGGCTGGAATTGGCAAAGCTGCGTGCCAGCGTAATCTGAATAGATAGCCGCAGATAGTGAGGGTGGCGAGGGTGCGTGGGCACATCCAGCTGTCCCAACACAACGTTCTTACGATCACCTTATCGTCGGCTGAAACGAAGCCACGGCCCGGAGGAGCGGCGAGCGCAGTGCCGCTCGCCGCTCCTCCAGTGCGCGCCCCCGCTCCTCCAGCCCGGCCGTGACGAAGCCGCGCTGAGAGCCATCCCTGCTCACCGGGGGCGCTTCGATGCTTACGCACGAATCGGTCTGCCCGACGCGCTTCTGGGGAGGTCTAAAAAATCATAAGTGTAGTTTTTGATGGATTAATTATTAGGTTGCTTACGTAACTGCAAATGTATCGTCAAAAGTAAGTCTTGTGCCGCCGCTGTCAGGTAAGTGCTTCTCTGTTCTCCGCCGCCAATTTGTCATGCTCTCCCTGCCGTCTCGCTCCTCCCTTGGTTGTCTGCTCCAGTCAATTCAATTTATCACGTTCCACTGCGCGCGCATAATTGACAGGAAACTTTGCTTACTGTGGGACTTTATAAATTATACCACGCGGCACGAGGCACTGGCGCGAGCGCTTTTTGCGTTTTTCTCTCAAAACATATATTTGCACGCCTATTATGTATTTCCTGTGCCAAACATGAAGCAGTGTAATGTACATTTATTTAAACACCGCAAATGCCACTTATGTATTGATTTTTTGACTACAACTAGGCGTAATGTTTTCTTCTTCGTGGCCGTTGTTGGCAAGTATGTAGTGTGTTTATAAATTTAGCAGGATATAAAGTTTTGCCTACATAAACGTAAGCCAATGGAAACTACCGACCGTAACAGCTTGGTTGCAATTTTACTCTAGTAACTAAAGAGGGTGAAAAGGTTCTCGAGGCCACTAAAGGGGAAAAGCTGCAGGTGACGATTACATTACCAATCTTTTAAAGACGGAAGGAGATATATGTACTGGAGAAAGCTTGCTCTAATATTTCAAAATGCTTAGGAACTCTAAAAGTGCCCGTAGACTCGAAAATGCCAATAAGGGAGATAAAATAAGGAGATAAAAAAGAACTTCGGAATTACAGACCCATCAGCCCACTCTATTGTGTATACGCTGTTTACAGCTACCCGTAAAAAGTATTATCCTACATTTCCAACAACCATAGCAGGCAGGGTTCAACAAAACATACTCAACAATGGATCCCATCCATGTGTTAAATTGAGTACAAAAATCCGCATAGTATATTAAAACTTTTTCAATGGCATTTATACACTACGAAAAAAGCATTTGATTAAGTAAGCACGCAGCAGTGCTATAAGCCTTGAAAGACCAAGGAATAGAGGAGACGTACATTAGACTGTAGACGACACATATAAAGGATGTACGGGAAGGATAATCCTACACAATCCAAGCGACCAGTTCCTTTTCGGAAAGAAAGTACGACAGAAAGTTACTATTTATTTAGAACTGTTCACATCATGTCCGGGGGGTATTCAGGAAACTTGACTGTGAAAACTCGGGATTACGGATAAACGGATAATATTCGGACCATTTCATGTTTGCGGACGACATAAAGTGAGTCTGCAGAACACCTGCAAAGAGGCTTGAGGAACACAAATTCCGAAAGATGGGCCGTGCGGCTAAAATATATATTCACACGGTCGTAGGGGATGAGATGGGCTTAGATGAGACTGCGGGTGCACAGGGAATTCCTAGGCGGGGAGCGGTCAGCAGAGAGCGAGTAGCGCGCAGCATCAACGTCTTCCTCCTATTCGACCATTCACGGGCCGGTCAGTTCATTTTCGTTGTCTTCTCGCATAGTTTAGTTGCTACACTTTCCGTCGTAGCAATATGAATAAATCGTAAGTGAGGATGAATAAAGACGCCCACAGCACCTTTTCAGTATATGCAACAAAAGACGATAACAAGTACAACAATATAACTACCTCGGACGTGTTGTCGGTGATGAACCCAACAACGAGAGAGAAATCCGGCGTCGAATACGTACGGCTTAGGTTCCACTCTGCAAACACTCCAAATAATAAGAGGTATAACTAGCTCTTAAACTGAAAAGAATCGTATACAACCCGATGAGTCCTGCCGATCATGACATATGGAGCAGAAAGCTCGCGTCCTTACTAAGCAACTTGAAAGCAACCTTAGGGCGGCTCAGCGGCCAATGGATAGAAGAATGATAGGAGTCACGTTAAGAGAGAGGAAACGAGCTTCTTGAATCCGAGAAAAAATTATTGGATATCATAGTTCAGAGTAGAGGATATCATAATTCAAATAACGAAAAAGAAATGGACTTGGACTGAGCACGTGGTTAGGCGGAAGAGCAACCGGTGGACCACGAGGGTGACAGAGGGGATAGCGAGAGACCGGTCTAACAGAAGGGGAAGCCAAGTAAGTCGATAGAAAGACGAAATAAGTAAATTCAGAGGCAAATAATGGACTTGAACGGCGCAGGAGAGGAGCGGTTGGAGGTCGATGGGAGGGGGCTTCGTCCGCACTGGATGTAGTGTGCAGTTGATGATGATTATGATGATTCCTTTCCCTTTAGGTTTTTGTCCTGTCTTCGTTACTACAGCTTAGAAGCTTGGCCATTCGCCCTTTGTGCCCAGTTGTCTTAATACACTTAGGTAGCCATTAATGGCTCTAGTCTCTTTATTCACTGGGTGACATTGTTGCCGTAGGCCGCAGTACATTCAAAGTGGATGTCCACAGCCATTTGTAATGCCGCGCTTTATTCTGCTGGAATCATAAGGTGTAGTGGTACCTGGATTCCCCGCTCGTTCAGTATTCGTGAGGGCTCTGGCTTTAATACCACCGTGAGCTACGTATACCCATTTTTTTTGGAGCTCTATTATTTAATTCGATTAATTAAGCTCGCCTGAGATATATGCCATCATTTGGTACATTCATTTTATTTTTTAGCAGTGGGCCATTTTCTGTGCCATGGACGCTATATTTCCGCAAACATAGTTATCATGCTTTAGCATTAAATGCACTGCTTGTGCTTGGCAATCTGGCATTAATGTTCCTGCCTGTAGCAACATCAGCCTAGGACGCCGAAAACCTGTGAAATTACGTCTAGATGTTCCTTCCGGTTTCCGTTCTCGCTCTAGTGGGCTGCGTAGAAGGCAGATTGTGAGCCTCAATGACAAATTTAATCAAAGCTCAGGCGGCCTTTTTTAAGACGATAGTCTTTCTTGGGCTACTTGAACGCAGAAAACTTTGGTTTGTCCTGTCTGGCTGTCCGTCTTATGCCTGTCCCTTTATTCATCCACTCCGCCAAAGTTAAGGCAGTTGGTGAACGCGACGTTATATAGCCCCATTGCCATTTCCAGACATCTATGTTCCCATTTGTTCTCACCTATTCCCTTTCATTCTCTCTCTCCCCTTCCCCCGGACTGGTTGGAATGCTGGTGAACTCCCGAAATGAATTCAAATATCCCCAGTCCTGAAAGGATAAATTTATTATAAAACAATCCTGGTATCAATGATACACCGTAACTACCACAAACAATTAACAAGTGCAGCGCCGGTTGCTACAAAACTAATAGAGCGCGAAGGCTGCAAGTAACAGACACTACAGAAACACATAAACAGCTTCAAGTTGATTGTAGGACAAAAGATTAACATACAAACAATTTATAGTTGCTTACAACCAAAAGATTAACATGCGAGGTAAACAATGATACAAAAACATTCGCTTCAAGAATGCAGCAATATACAGAACAGGTTTTGGTTTTAGTTACAACGGGTACTGTACCGCACTAACACATAATTCTAACACCAAAATCACTTGTTACAAACGAAAATCCCTAAGGACACAGGTCTAGAAAACTGGCATGAATAATAATCCTTTTGTTCGAAACCTTAATAAACCGGGTCGGCAGAAACTCTTCCTCACCCAAAAGGGCCAACTCGCCGTCAGAAAGGTCACGAGGGGTTGTCTGAAAAAAGGAAAGCAAGGGCCACTGCATACGTAGCCTGCGATTCTGTGCTACAGCCCTGCAGCGATTACGCCATAGTATATAAACGCCAATTACTACGAATAGTTTGCCTAGGGGAGTGTCAGGGCACTGTTCTCTCAGTTGATACCGTGCAAGCCCCAAACTTGGAGCGGCACGGTGTATGATGCGCCAAAAGCAACGCGCAACACTGCAGCTTGAGAAAGTGTGAGCCGTGGATTCTGGTTGACCGCAGTTGGGACAGGAAGAGTTCTGTGTTACTCCCCGCGAAATAATCTGTCTTTTGTGGGAAGAATTCGCCACGCTTTTTGCCACTGGATGTTTTTGGCGCCCTCTGGCAGCCTACCTAAAGGTCAGGCCGTAACCAGGGGAAATCTGGTGGATCCACACGTCTGCCCGATCTCGCAGTAACTATGTTTTCACACAGCCGGGCAGGTTGTTCATTCACAAAATCGAGATCAGTATCCAGTGCACGAATTTCTTAGCTTAAAGTAATGACGGCCTTTAAGAGTCTTGACGGGATAGCTGCACTGGGGTGCAGGTTTCTGGCCAGACTAAAAACAAAGAGCCCGTCTAGAAGGACCGAGAAAGTACAGGATCAAAGGTCTGCCCGGAGCTTCTACATTACTGAGAAGTGAAGAGACGACTCTAAGGGCCAACAACTGGCTCATGATGATCGATGCAAGGGAGACATAACCCCCAGAGTGGCGTGGGAGGCGCAGGGCATCCCTCGCTAAACGCTCCGTGCTTCCATCCCAAAAGAAAGAAAAAATGCCGCGGGACACTTTGTGCGTAACAGGATTGGGAGGCAGCATAATCCTGGAGACAAAAGAGAATTTAGCAAGAAAAACGCATTTAATCAGATACGATTTCTCCGAAAAAGAGAGGTTGAAAGACCCTAGCCCTGGCAACATTCTTTGAATATCACCAACTAACTAGGGCCACATGTCTGGAGAAACACCTTCTTCGGTAAATTGACGCCGAGAATCTTCAGGTCTCGAACTATTTTAAGTTATGGATGGGGACGAGTGTAGCGTTTTCCAGAGGGAGGACAGCACTTTTTGTGACATTTAACTCGGCACCTGAAAGTCGAGCATAAGACTCGAAGCCCCCGCAGCCGTGAGGCTATCAGTGTCCCGGATAAAAATAGTCACGTCATCTGCGTACGCAGACACTTTAACCGAGCCTTGTCCGGGCAGTGGGAGACCCCTAATTTTGGGATTATCAACGAGTTTTCTAATGAAGGGGTCTAGACATAAGACAAAAACAAGCGGCGACAAGGGGCATCCTTGTCTGACACCTCTATGAATTGCAATTTCACCCTGTACCACACCATTAATGACCAGGTCACTGGATAAATTATCATACAATTCTCGGAGAAGCTGAACAAATTCAGGGGAAGACCCATATGCCTGAAATATGGCAAGCAGGTATGAATGATTGACCCTATCAAATGCCTGTTTTTGGTCTAAAGAGACACACAGGCCAGCAATACCAGCTTGGTGCGTATAGGCTAGTATGTCTCGGGTTAGGCTAAATGCCGAAAAAAATATTTCTGTATGGGACCGAGCCAACCTGTTGGAGTGAGAGGAGGTCCGGCCAAAGAGCTTTAATTCTGGACACCAAAAGGGAAGTAAAATCTTGTAGTCCCGAATTCAAAACGGCTATTGGTCTGTAAGAACTCGGTAGAGAGGGGTCTTTTTCCTTCTTTCAAAAGTAAGATTAGACGGCCTCTCTTAAACGAGTGTGGAAGCCGCTGATCTGCTAGGATGAATTTATAAGTTGCACTAAGGAAGAGCCTAATTCTGGCCAGCAACGCTTGTAGAATTCCGTTGGCAAACCATCCGGGACCAGGCGCCGATCCGGTTTTCATTTCTCTTAAAATGTCGTAGAGCTCGGAACAAGTTACGTCCTTCAGTATGTGGGAGTGTATGCTTTGTGGAACCTGAGGTAGGGAATTTGAAGCAGAACATAGTTGTGCTACCATGTGCCTTTCATCTACCTCGAGCGAATCTCCTGCAAAGACCTGGGAAAAGAATGAAAGAAACCCTGATTTTATAGCTGATGGCTCTGTGGAGATGGTGTTATCCGGGCAGCGCACACACTCTATAATGTCTGGAGCTTCACGCGTCGCCAAAAATCTTTGAATTTCTAAACTACCGTTGCAAGGACCATGAATATTGTAGGAAGCGGATGGTTGCATTGCTTCATTTAGTTGGCGTTTGTACCGCTCCCTAAGGATGCCAAGATATTCGCTCATTAAAGGCGTTAGTTCTTTATCATATCTAACTATCCGGATACGCTTGAGCATGTTGTTAAGCTCAGCTGTGTCACGCACCTTTTTTTGGTTGCCACTGTTTGAGCTAGTTGCCTCCATATGGATTTTAACTGTCCTAGTGTTGTATGCTAACTACGACCGGTAGGGAAGAAGAAATATCTGTTTTGAATGACAATAACGCAACATCATCTTGCAGTATTCTAGTATCAAGCCTCCAGTGTCGGGCGCCATCAAGGTCTACGGTGACACTGTAAATAAAGACAGGAACACTGGGTAATGGTCCAGGAAATGTAACCGGCCATACTAGGGAATTGATTTACTCCTATGTTTTGACACAGCGGTGATTAGGTCTGGAGTTATATAAAACCTGTCTAGTCGGGACATTGAGAAACAGCGCTTCCAAGTGGGAGAGGAAATAATTCCCGCAATGGAGCAGCCATACATCCTCCATGTGAAAGTCTTTCACTAGGAACCCAAGTTCGCGTGCGTTCCACGTCGGTCGGTCCCGACCCGGCCCGCGTACATCACGCATCCTATCAAGGACGCAGTTGAATCTCCGCAAAGAAGTGTGGGCACGCGCTCCAAAAGGTAAACCCCTTGGCAAACGAAAGAAGTTGTTTGTAGCTGTGACGTGTTGTGACTTCTTCTCCACTTTCTATTTAAATCACTCCATCGACTCCCTCACTCACTTCCTCACTCACTCCCTCACTCCTCCAGACATCTAGATCTGGGGCCCAATTCTCGAAAATGACGGGGCGTCGCTTGAAACGCGAGGTAGCCCATGCAAATGCATGTGTTTCTGGGGTCGGGCCGTCGCTTTGAGCTGTTCCAGGACGGGGAAGCCTGAAAAGCACCTGTGGCAAGGGCACGAAGCGGCACCCACATGCCCCCGTCCTTCGCTTGTCGCTTCGTGCCCTTGCCACAGTGCTTTTCTGCAGGGCTTCTCCGTCCTGGAACAGCTCAAAGCGACGCCCCGACCCCAGAAAACATGAATTTGCATGCGCTAACCCCGGTCGTTTCAAAAGCGACGCCCCGTCGTTTTCAGAGAATTGCGGCCCCTGGTGGCTGTGTTTCTACTTGTAAACATTGTTGATCAAAAACAACGTCACGCATATCTGAGGCACAACATCATTACATAAGTGGTATTTGCAGTGTTAATAAAGAAATACACGGAGGCTTGATTTTGAAGACCCTAGTGTATTCTTTTTTTGTGCTGAGATGACAAATCAAATTTAAGCCCTGTAGGGATGCGAAACGCGGAGCTCTGGCGGAAGGAATAGCCCTCCGAGGTGGATATGGTGCCGCCACCTAGCAGTTGCCCTGGGAAGCAATTCCGAAAAATTCCGTAAAAGTACTTTCTTTTTATTTTGACATTATTTTTTATTTATTTTGTTTGTATTTTTTGGCGAGGCGATTGTACAGGGCGTTGCGACTAAGCCGCTGTGCAACGCCACCCCGTTACAAAGGGGAAGCACTAAGATCATCATCATCATCACCTACGCGCTGGAAAGAACGGCACCAGTTGATACGGCGTTCCGCCCTTCAGTGGTCAGTGGTCATGAAGTTCCAGATGTAGACGCGAAGATATGCCAAGACAAGTCTAGGATGCTTGCATTGGCGGCACAAGACTATTGTCTTTCGACGACCATCGTAAAGGCGAAGCGAGCACAGTGTGCGGCCAATTTTTCTGCTGTATTTTTTCCGTCAGAACCAGTGTCAAGGAAACTGCGCGAACAAAAAAGGAAGTAATCCAGGTGAAAATGTTTTTCCTCTAGCGGGAATTATTTAACCAGAAATGTCCTCTAGCCAGAAAGTATTCTAGCCAGAATAGTAGAATTCGTGGCTAGAAATTCAGTTTACTAGATTTTTCTAGCTGGATTGAGATTTATTTCAGCTAGCATTTTCAGTCCAGCTGAAGAAAAAAAAAGCAAGCTGGAAATAACCGTCTCTAGCTAGACAAGAATTTTTCTAGTTAGATACTGTCGACTCATCATAGAATCTAATAATCGAGTCAGAAATCAAGCAGGAGGAATTATGATTTCTTGCTAGAAATGCTCTTTCCATTTTGACGGGGGAATATCTTGACTGAGACATGTATCTCTGCCCCAGAGTCAAGTGTTTTGTACAAGAACAGCTCGGGTGAGCCACCAGATGCAAGCACTTGGGGTTCTGTTTTCTCATGAGGCAGAAGCGCGATTTCTCAGTGAAAACATGGCGTTCGGTCTCGGCCACAGATCCAATAGCTGGCGCCTCTACCAGATATCGAAGCGTTTCATCTTCATCATCTCCCGATAAAAATGATTCATATGCCGATGTTTATCTTGCGTTCGGAGGTGAACAAGACCGCGATGACGCCTGGAAAAGCAGTTCTGTAGCTGGTGGACATCTCTCAAGCAAACCTTGTGAGTGCTCGTCAGCCGCTCTGTGCCATTCCCTGCTTTGAAATTTAAAATCCCGATGCGACCCAAGTGAAATAGCGAGCCCTACACAAGTGAAGAATGATGAAGCACGTTGCGGCTGTTTTCCTCTTGTGGTTTGTATGGGCACTGATTTCCTGCGCAATGTCCAAACATATACAGCACCGCGCTGACTTAATTTCGTATGTGGCCTATACTCATCGTCATTCGGTAGTTACTTACTCAACACAATAAAAGTCAAAATAAGCAATAAAAACTAGGAGTGGCTTAGCTCGGCCATGCCGGGATGTACGTAGCGTGAGCTAAGGTTCAGCTGGTGATTCCTAGCTTTGCTGGTTGTCTAGGATTAGCTTGACTGTCATGCTTAATGCTGCTTCAATGACACACACACGCGTTATGTGACACATGTATATTTGTCAAGCGGCTCCAGCAACCGCGTCATCAATCGCCCCAGAGCTAAGCTGGTTCCACAGGGCGCACGCCGGTGTTGCTGCGACGCACCAGCCATCGGTTCCACACCCGGCCACCCCTCGCATGATCATCAAGTGGACCGGGCCGCCACGTGCGGAACGGAGGTCGGCGAAGACACTGTGCGCGTGGTGCGTGTGAGAGACGCGTCCGGGCAGCGAGCACGTTCCTGTGCGCCGTGTGACGTCACTCCTCTACGGGCATGCGCAGCACGGCTCTCCAGGAGCCACGCGAAACCGCTCAACCTCGGTCAGTGTAGCTCACGCTACAAACATTCGCACTTTGTTGAAAAAATCAGGATAAGCTTTGGGCTTACCCGTATGCGTTCAACATATATGTTTACAGTGCAGAACCCATGTTCATTGATTTTAGGTTGGCAGGAGTGCAATGGATTGCTACGAACTTTTATTGAAGTTTTTTTACCGGTAGAACAAATTAAACTGGACACAGGTTGGCGAAGTTTTGGCGCTGACGCTATGGTTGGCGCTCTGGTCCCGAGAACAATGCAGCGAAGAAGCCCAGGACAGTGGTAGTGATGGCGACCTAGACGGCTGTGACTCGTGAGCCCAACCCAAGCTGACTGGCGACGAAGCCAAGCAGGTTGGCACGTATGATGAGAGCACGAGCATTCCATGGTCCAGCGCAGGCATCGTCACCACGGTGGTGAGCACGAGGAGAGCGGTGATGAGCTGTGAGGGGCCCCGCATCGTCCCGCCGGAATTCGGGTCTATGAAGATAGCACAGTAACTGTAAGGAACGTGCTGCTCAGGTGTCGCACAATAATGTATTGCTAATTATTCTGGTTTGTTGTGTCATAACTAATTTTTTTGTTCAAGAAACCATTTACCCAATATTTAGGGTTAATATTTCTCGAAATATATGGTCGATTGTCAGCGTTTTTACGTGCCTATAAGACTACCACCAGCACTAAGCGAATGCCATTGTGGAGGGTCTTTGGTTTAATTTTGGCCCACTTGAGATCTTTTTAAAGTGAGCCGAAATATTGACACACGGGTGTTTTCTGCTTTTCGCTTAGCTGCCGCCCGGGCCGGTACATTTTTCTACGGTGGTTGCGGTGCGTGCTTTGAGGCATGTGATTTGCTGCTGTCCGGGTGTTTGACACACCTGAAAACTTCACCGCTGCTGTTTTATTGCAAACTTCATCAAAACGTTTACGTTTCGTTATGTTGCGTGATTGTTGCATTGACTCATATACGCCGATGTGCGTACCTTTCGCAAGCAAACGAAGTTAGCTCGCCTTACCATCACCTCACATGTATTTGTCATGATGACTCGCCGACTGCACCCCTTCGTTTAGTTCCCTGTCTCCCTCTGAAGTTTGTGCATCCGTTCGTGCAGATTCACAAGAATCGTACGTTATGTCTGACTCCTCATTCGCCTTATCGAATCGCGGAGTTCGAATCGTTACTGTTGCGTGCATTTTGTGAAATATATATTTCATATCTTCAGATCGCGAAAGGTAAGATACTCGCTGTTCGCGCTGCTCTGTTGTCATCGACTGTCATTTACCATTACGCTTGTAAATTTGCCTGCCCAAGTTGAATTTGGGGCCTGGGCTCCCGCATTTTGCTTTTTTTTATTCTGTCCGTTCACGGCCGCCAACCAGCTAGTTATGAAGGAGAAATTGCTTCTGGTGCTTTATTATCGTATGTAGCGTTATGGTCAGCCCAAACACTGTAGTCCCCGTCATGCTTGCTGCGCTGATTCGCTGAAAAGGGCTTCGCAGTCTAGTGTTCCTCATATTTTGTGCCGCGTATGTAGATCGTCGTCCGCGTGCCGATGGCGCTCAGACTAGCGGAGGGGTACTGTGGCACCTGTGGGGTGTGACGAATCAGTCGGATAGCGTAATTTGTGAGTGGGTGAGTGAGTGAATGAGTGTGCGTGCGTGCGTGCGTGCGTGCGAGTTCGTATGTGTGTGCGTGCGTGCGCGTGTTCAAGTGCGTTGGTGTGTGTGTGCGCGTGTATCTGTGTTGCGTGCGTGTTCGTGCTTGTGTGCGTACGCGTGTGTGTGTGTGTCCGATGACTCCCATTCTCCCCGTTATCTCGTATAAACTTTCGACGTGAACTTGTCTCGGTGCCCGGTGCGGGCGCATGACGGTGTAGTTTAGGATAGAGCTGCGGTTTTGCTCTGTGGCAGGTTGGCGCCGTTTAGAAAGGGGGCGAGGAGGGAGGCGGGCGCCAGGCAACTCGTCTCCATGAGGATGTCCGCGCTGAAGGCAGGCGGCGCCGATTTGGCGCGAAAACGCGGCGCCGCCTCTCTCCCTCGCCTGGTCTCTGCCAAGCGCTGAAGGCCAGGCGCTCCAAGTAGCCTTCCTCCACCTTGCTTGCCGTTTTCAATCTTTTCGTGGCGGTGTTTTGTTCGACACTCTCGCTCTGCGCCCTTTTCACCTGAAATTACTCTTGAAATAAACCGTTTGGGGGAGTTGTCCAGAGCGAATTGACTGCGCAATTTTAGTGGCTCGGATAGCGCGCTTCGAGATATGAATATTTGCGCGCGCTAGCCCGTATTTTGATAGATGCAACAGCTTTTCTAAGCTTTTCTTCCGAACTGGACTATTTCTTTTATGTTTGCCACCACTATCAGAATTTTCAGTGTTCCTTCTGTTTTGTAAAAGACTGTGTCTAGCTTTCCGTCCAGACGGAACGATATACAAGTGCTAAAGTTCCGTCCAGACGGAACGGAGCTCTGCGGGTTATCCTTCCGTCCAGACGGAATACAATTGAGAGCTTAGCGTTCCGTCCAGACGGAGACGGCGTGAAATTTGTACAGTTCCGTCCAGACGAAAGCAAAACCGGCTGATTAGATGCCATGCTCACTCTTCAGATTTGGTGTAGAGGGCGCGCCTCCAACAATGGCACACCTGTAGAGGGTTCGATTCCCCCCGAACATGCTTAACTTCTCTTTTTTTTTTTGCGCGGTTGTGCCAGCGTGTAGTAACAGCTAACTTCGCGCCCACTTTACAATTGACGCAGTGAGAGCAGTCGGTCTTGATTTTGCACTCAACCGGCCGCTCCGCGACCGCTCACTAGAGCCAAGGCCGACGTATCCATCGCCAGAGTTCCGATCATCTGTAGTTCGTAATGGTGATTACTAATTAACGTTATTCCTGGCTAGTCAATGAGCGGAATTGGTTCATTCGGCTGGGTAAATATCAAGAAAGACTGCTCTCGCTGCTTGTTGTGAAGCGGGCGTGGTCGAGGTAGCGGCTTGGAGTTCCGTTTGACGGAGTTAGAGTTTGTATGGAGACTCGGCGGAAGTAACCCCAGTCTAACCGTGGTTACTAAGCCTTAACCGCGGTTATCGCAAACTGCGGTTTTGGCTGTTGCACGCGAAATTTTAAGTGTCGTGACCGCGGTCACTTGGTTGTGAGCGTAACAAAAATAAATTAACACACTTTTGACTTGACAATAAAAAACGAAATGGAAGCAGTGTAGACAAAAGGAAATATCGTTAAAACAGTCGCTTCAGACCCAAACGCAACGCACTCGCGCGCGGCGAGATTTGGGAGAGGGGCTTCCACAACAGCTCGCAACCGGCTTGGTTTTCTCGCGTTTGCTCGGTGTTTGGAACTTTAGCTTAGCATCGGGTGGATATTTGACCGCCGGTCTGCCGCTATCTCTACAACTGCGAATTACAATCCATAGCACAATTTTTCACCACACTAACATCCACTTTCTCGCATGTGGAAGTTCTTTTCCGCGATCAGATTGATTTCGAAGAGCGGCGACAAGCTGTTGCTGCCATGGTCTGTGCCCGTTCGAGCCGGTTTCAGTGCCGTGCGGCCAGGCGCGCTGGCATGTTTGCAGGCACGGTCAACGTGCGCGCCGATCATTTCCGAGTGCTGAAAACGCACCATGATTGTCTGCTTTGGCGAACGACGCGCGGAATTGACAAATTTAGCACGGCTTTTGTCGTAGTTGATCGGGTGGATCGGGAATCGAGCCGCTGCTGACTGGCAGTTGCGCTGGCTGCGAGAGCGACGCAAAGAACGCAAGCGCCTCTTGGGGGCAGCTTTGGGGCGCCCGCTATTTGAGAACCTTCGTCTCCTCCGAACGCCAGGTGATTTTTTTTTTCACCTCCGCTGATGTGCCGCAACTTGCGTCCCAACTGACTTGTGCGATTTTGAGCACTGCGGCTGCGGGAACTGCGGTTAGCGTGACCCATGGCCGAACTGAGGTGGCCAAGCTCAGTGTGCATTAACCACGGTTAGCGGGGTAACCGCAGTTTCGTTTGTCGTGTAACGCAGCAAACTGCGGTTTTGTCTAACCGCGGTTCGCTTAACCGTGGTGAACTGTGCATGTGTAACTAGGGTATTAGTCCGATCGCCTTTGTTAATTTTTACCCAACCGGTGAAACCGCTTCCGCTCATTGACTAGCCAGACTCACATTTGATTTATAATCACTCTCAATGAGATGATCGGCCGTCAAACGAACCGCCAAGCTCGACCACGCCCGCTTCACAACGAGCAGCGCGACCAGTCTTTCTTGATATTTATCCAGCCGAATGAACCGCTTCCGCTCATTGACTAGCAAGAATAACCGTAATTAGTAATCACCACTACGAACTACAGATGATCGGAACTCTGGCGATGGATACGTCGGCCTTGGCTCTAGTGAGCGGTAGCGGAGCGGCCGGTTGAGTGCAAAATCAAGACCGACTGCTCTCACTGCGTCAATTGTAAAGTGGGCGCGAAGTTAGCTGTTACTACACGCTGGCACAACCGCGCAAAAAAAAAAAAGAGAAGTTAAGCATGTTCGGGGGGAATCGAACCCTCTACAGGTGTGCCATTGTCGGAGGCGCACCCTCTACACCAAATCTGAAGATTGAGCATGGCGTCTAATCAGCCGGTTTTGCTTTCGTCTGGACGGAACTGTACAAATTTCACGCCGTCTCCGTCTGGACGGAACGCTAAGCTCTCAATTGTATTCCGTCTGGAGGAAGGATAACCCGCAGAGCTCCGTTCCGTCTGGACGGAACTTTAGCACTTGTATATCGTTCCGTCTGGACGGAACACTGAGCTCTCAGTTGTATTCCGTCTGGACGGAAGGATAACCCGCAGAGCTCCGTTCCGTCTGGACGGAACTTTAGCACTTGTATATCGTTCCATCTGGACGGAACGCTAGACACAGCCTTTGTAAAATCTAAGCGAAATAGCATAGACAATATTAAAAAGTTATGATGAATGGCTTCAGGCAAATTTGCGAGAATTTGTTCATTTCGTAAAAGAGTCCAGCGATGATTACCGCTTTGAAAGTAACATATAAAGACATGTGCTTATAATAACCGAATACATACTCAGGAAAAAGTGAGACCCCAATCCTGAGAAAGGTAAATTTTAGCTCAAATCAGTAAGCATTTCATGCCCGAAATATTTGTACTGCCGACAGCGAAAACTACGAATTCCGCTCATAACAAAATCGACGCATTAGTACTTGTAAAAATACAACCTACTTTAACGCCGACACAATCAAAGTACGGAAAAATAAAATCACGGCCTATTGATGACCATGCGAGATAGGACGTGACAGATAGGACGTGACGCTTCACGTAACATAGTGGTGTCTGTGTCAATAGGGCCACATTGAAGATTTCCGCAAAATGGAACGATTCATGTGGTTTACAATAAAGGCGAAGTTTAAACTCCCGTGCTGTAAAAAAAAAGTCAGTTGGAATGTGAATTAGCGGTGGTTGTGAGTGAGCATGAGTGGCTGACGGGAGTGGAGAGTGCGTGTGATGGAGGAAGCGAGTGAGTGTGAGTGGCCCTTGCAAGTGGTGAGTGCGAGGGAGTGAATGCGGCGAATGCGAGTGGTGAGCGTGAGCGTGGATGAGTGCGAGTGGTGGGGATGAGTGGTGAGCATGAGCGTAAGTGAGTGAGAGTCGTGACGACGAGTGGTGAGCGTGAGCGCGAGTGAGTGCGAGTGGTGAGGACGAGTGGCAAGCGTGAGCGGGAGTGAGTGCGAGTGGTGAGGGCGGAGTGGGGAGCGTGAATGCGAGTGAGTGCGAATGGTGACGACGAGTGGTGAGCGTGAACGGGAGTGAGTGTGAGTAGTGAGGCCCGAGTGGCGAGCGTGAGTGCGAGTGAGTGCGAGTGGTGGGGCGGAGGGGTGAGCGTAAACGTGAGTGAGTGCGAGTGGTGGGGCGGAGGGGTGAGCGTAAACGTGAGTGAGTGCGAGTGGTGGGGACGAGTGGCCAGCGTGAGCACGAGGAGCAGGAGCAGTAAGGGCGGAGTGGCGAGCGTGAGTGCGAGTGAGTGCGCGTGATGAGGGCGGAGTGGCGAGTGTGAGTGCGAGTGAGTGCGTTAGGATAAATATATTTTTTTGAGTGAGTGTGAGTGAGTGGCATCCAGTTTTGCCGAGCTATGGTGACAACGCTTCGATACGCCAGCGTCGAACAGCGGAATCCTCGCTTCGAGAACGAGAAGCCTCAAAACGTTCCCCACTACTCGATAAATAACGAAGACATTTAATACGCTACTACACGTGTCCTTACTGTAACAACCAATCAACACGCTACTACTCCACGGTTTTGCATCCCCTCAGGGTTCCCACGTGGGAAGATGGTGTAATTTTTGCTTAAGCTAAAGTCTTGATCATTGCAGTTCAAGAATCGACAATAACTGCTCACAAACGACTTCAGCAGGATGGCATACGTGTCCAGCAACGCCCGCCGACGCAGCGACTGGCGCGCGACTTCGCCGGTCTCATGCGGTTACTCGCCCTCTCCTGCGGGCCCGCGCGTTGAAGCCGACGCTGGCGCGACGCGTGATTTCGCGTCCATGTGGCTAGGGCTTAAAACGCACTCATACAGCCGGTTACCGGGACCTGAGTGCGCATGTGCGTAGAGGGAGGGCGAGGAGGTTGCCCTCGGCGGAGCGAATGCGCGGGCATGGCGAAGACCGGCCAGCGGAACTAATCCAGCCTACTAAAACGAATCAGCAAGTGGCCAGTCGAGTCCGGGTACACGCCGCCGCTAGTAGCGGACGCCACCCACTGTGCTAAAAACTAGCGTTTTCAGTCTTACGGAAAGGGTTACCGCTCGCATTCCCTTGCGTCGGTGGAACTGCGCATGCGCAGCACCAAAAGTTGGTTTTGCGTTAAGTGGCCTAAACGAGCGCGCGCTATTTCAGCAAAGTAGCGTGCGTACGATACCGCCCTTGCGTGTCCCTGTGTTTACAACATGGCGGCAGGTAGAGTGGAGCACCTAAACGTTTTAGTTCCTCCGTGTGCAGCAGTTTGCGTCTTATAGAACAAGTGTTATGCTCCTGCACCCTAAATAGCTCCTGTTTGTACGTTGCTTTCGTGGTGAGCGACACTAACGTGACGTCGCTGACTACCCGAACAAAGCTCCTGTAGGCCGGCGTCGGATGCTGTGTGTGTGCTGTTGCGAGTTCGTGTGCTCCTGTGGGTGAAATGGGCTTGCTATGTTCGAAATTAGTAATTACTAGCGGCAACTCAACTCAGTGTGTGCGGTTAAAAGCCTTCTTGGTTTTCCCCAGAGTGACGGGACATGCTGGTCAACCCCGCAAATCGCTTGAAGTCAGTGCGATGTTTGCGATGGGCTGGAGGCAAAAGGTCGAATTTTATTATTGTGCCTCCGCCCCGCAGTGCAATCGTTACGTCGCGTGTGTTCGAAACGGATTTATGGATTGTTTTCGAGTCGAATAAAATGTATTCGTGAAACCCTGTCCTTTGGTTCTGCGCGTTGTGTGCGATCGTCAAAACTAAGTAACCTCGGGGCTTCAGTGCGTCCGCTATAGAGTGTGCTTATGTAGAACAATGTATCGATCATGTTGTGCACGTTTTGCAGTCTATATCAAGGGGAAGACGTTTGATTCCGCTGGTTGGGTAGTCGTGCAAAATTCCGGGGGCTTACTGCTGGTTCAGCCAGATGAGTGCCGCTTCGCATTCAGTTAATGCTAGGTTCAACAGATGGCGCCATAAGCGTCAGCGGGCCGCAAAGCAAACCTGACGAAACGCTGTACTAAAAGCCCCCGTACGGTGCCGACCTAGCGTGCCGCAAAAATTTAACGTTTAACGTACGCAAAGGCACAAAACGCTATACTAAAACTCTCTATTATCTCTACCCAGCAATCGTGCGTATCCTTCGTCTTTGACGTAGAGATCAGGACACTCTCCTTATAATTCAGTATAGCAAATACCCAATATAGCGATACCCCGACGTAGCGAATCCAACCAGGGCGCCAGCTCCACTGAACTTCCCTCTTCAGAGGTTTGGAGGGCTCAAATGTTTTTTCTACTACTTGCATCTCACAGTTACCGCGAAAGGTCAATCATCGCTGAGACGGCCGAGGCACTTAGAAACGTGTCCAGCCGGGCTATAGTGTCTTCTCATTACCGTCGTTATGCGCTACCTTTTTCCCTTCGCGTCGTTTCGTTCCCTCTGTGACTGGTAGGGTTGGGTTTAGCCGACCGTCCTTGTTAGCAATACATCGATGCCTTTTGCGTAAGCATGCTTTGTGAGTTTACTCCGGTCAAACTGCAGTGGGGAAGTTAGGCCCTTCTGTTGTGACCCTCGCCTTTCTTTCTCTCTTGCGACATTTTGTTGTTTTCCTTTTTCCTCCTCACGCTTAAGCGGTGCGTATTCGCTAAAAGCGGGGACTTGCTTTTCAACTTCTGTTATTAACATCCTCAAATTTCTGCTGTACGCCCCAATATATGTCTCTGAAACCCGTCTCTAAGTCGAAGGCCACAACGCATCCACTAAATCAGCTTTCTGTTAACAACGTAAGCTATGATGAAGGTTGACGCATGTTGGTGTCGGGTTCATTGGGCCCCAGGTCCAAAAGCCGCGCCCAAATAAATACACTTTGCTTTTTTTTGTACTTCGCTGTCTGCCATTTTAAATGCAGAGCATTTCAGTAACTCACGATGTCACCCGCGTTGTCCCGTCGTAGTCCGCACCGTCGTTGTCCGCACCCCTCCCCTACACTATATAAAAGAAAATACTATCCGGCGCCAGGTTTCGATCCCTCGACCCTGCGGGCGGAACGCAATGTACATGGTGCTCTACCCACTGCGCCACAAAGCCGACACAGATTGGGACGCTACGAACGCACCTTACATCGCTGACTCATTCAAATTACTGCTGACGAGCGCTCTCTCGTCAGCAGTTGCCACAAGTGCAACAACATTAACGTAACGCAAACTACTTAACGTCGTGCGCCCCCGGAAATGCTCTGCATTTGATCGTGCCCCTCGTGAGGGGGATGTTTGTAGGTATAGATGACACCTGCTCCTACGGGAGACGCGTAGTTGCCGAAGGTGTCAACAGATGGCGACTGCTAAGCGAACGCGGGAAATTTCAACTGATTTTTTTTTTTCATATACATTACTCCTATGGGACATCTGGCGATTCCTCGGGAAAGTTCGCTATATCCGGCGATCACCCAAAAACTTTCCGGGTTTTTTTACGTCCACCTTTTCGTCACAACAACGTCGGACGCCGTATGTTCGTGTAATGGGGCATTTTTGAGATGGGAATAATATTTTTATATTTTACGCCCCGCCTGGAATCACGTGGACTGATCCTCCACCACCCGTTCCATTATTACCAGTCAGTGATGCTTTCGTGTACGGCGTCTTTTCTGGGAACACAAGTGCACTCTCGGGGCATTTTGTACGTAATATTTCCCAGCTGAATGCTTCTTACACCCGTAAAGTATAGCCGACAAAAATATGTATACATACGATTAGTGTTGCACGCGCAGTTCGGTCCTTCGCAGACCGTGACGTTCCCCAGGTTGTACCTGGTATTGCAGTCGTCGCCGCAGACGCTCACCGTGCATGAGCTGAGCAGCCTAGAAAGCGGAGGAATTTTCTCAAGTCACCGATGTTAACTGATGTCTGGTGCGCAAAGTACGCGGTGTTGCATGCGAGAAGCGTCACTTATGGCAGGTCGAGATAGCACTGTGATATCAACTTGGCATTCAGTACATAGCGCTTCCAAGTAAAATCGAAGACTGCCAACGCAGCGGTACAGTTATAACGCGTACCTTCTGACGCGAAAATTCATCCCGAGTTTCTACCTGCGCTGAAAGCGCTACCCCATCCGAATGCCCCGTATGCCCTATGCATATTATGGTGGCAGTGGAAAACGGGTATATGGTGTGGGGGCATGCAACATCGAGGCTGCACAGACATGGTCAAGCAAACGTGTATTGAAATTTATCGTTTTCGCGGGATATCACATAAAAAACTGTGGTTGATTGCTCTGCCATAGGAATCGGTAAAACACAAAAGTGAAATATACAGCGACATCTGCAGCTGAGCATGATTTGCGGGTCGGCGGCTGTCTTGTGGGTGCGCTTGGCGAGCTATGTCGTTCTGGCCGGTCGCTTTGGCAAAGGTGTACTGGCGTCATTTCCGTGGGGTATCGCACGGGGTATCGCAAGGGATTAGAAAATGAACAACCCTAAGTATAACATACTCTTAATTACTAAAGGTTGCTTCCCTGCGAGAAGACCCTGTGTGTAGGGGTGCACCTTTACAGACCGCTTGCTTCTTTGTAATGACGTCACTTCCGTAACGGACATGACGTCACCGACATCTTGGTGTATCCGGGAATAAAACACCTTCGTGTTAATTAAACGTCATATGAGTGCTGCTTTCAATATTGAAAGGACCGTAGGAATGCCACAATCAGGCAAGGATATGCTGTTTTGGGGCCTCATAATGGCACGGAAGAGAACACAGACCACGGCGTCCAATCAAAAGCGTCCGCCTGAGTCATGGTATGCGATCGAATAAGCTTTCCGCGCCTCACCACTGCAACAAAACTAAAGTTATTTTTGGCTGCATGACTCAATTGCGATAATCACGCATATCGTCGATCGGAACACTACCCAGGATATAGGCAAATTGAGGTGACGAACGCAACATTTGTGGCAGCCATTCAGTTGTGTGCGTCTTTCTAAACTGAAAATTTAGCAAGAATCGAGCGTAGGAATGTTTTGTGGACGACTTCACAGATACACCTGCCTGTGTGGGTAGCTGTCGAGATGTACGGGACGCGTAAAACCAAAGCACTTTCGCGCAGGAAAAACTAGCGGACCTGTATGCGGCGTGAACCCGTATTTCCGAGCGATTTTGCTTCCTTACAGAACGCAGTCGCTGGTGATCACATATTTGTGAGGGCAAGGAAGGGGGGGGGAGGGGGGGGGGGGGGGGGGGGGGGGGGGGGGAGAGCTATTCACGAATACTCAGCCTTGCAGCTGAGAGGGCTGATATTATAACACGTGAACAGCAACGTACGTCATGACGGGGTAGTCAATAGCGTATATAGGGTGATCAAAAGTAAGGCTACAGGTTTTTTAAAATTACGTGCTTAGGTTTACAAGAAGACCACGTCTACAGTCAGATTTTGCAGCCATGGGGACACCGAATAAGGTGGTAATTATTGATGTGGGTGGCTTGAATAACAAAACTGAATAATGAACTTTTTCGTGGGTGCAGTCAGCAGGCATGTTTATATTGAAAAGTTAGACGCAATCGTGTTTCTACGCAGTTTCGTTCGGCACAATTCTTCTAGCGCATCCCCACTCCGAGATATCGAACTGCGAAGTTCAATTGCCGTTCGCATGATTACGCATGCCAGACAGTGAGGTCAGACGCAAACCTCCTCCATTTTGTTCGGTGTTTTAATAGCGGTTCCAAGTACTGCAGATTGCGATAATGTCAGCCAAGACTACAAGGGTGCCAGTTATCACTTCTTCCTATGCCTCTGCCCTGTTGTCAAACTACACACCGTACACAGCAGGCACGTCACAAAAGGGAGGAGCTTTGCGCCGGACTTCACTGTCTTACATGCGCAATCATACGAACGGCAATTAAACTTTGCACTTCGATATCTCAGAGTACGGGTGCGCTAGAAGTATTCTGCTAAATAAAACTTCGTGGAAACAAAATTGCGTCCACCTTTTCAATACGAACATGCCTGCTTACTGCAGCCACTAAAAGTTAGTTATTAATTTAGTTATTAAACCACCGAGATCAATAATTACCACCTCATTCTGTGCCCCGCTGGGCGCATAACCTCGATGTAGAGGCGGTCTTTACGCAAATCTAAGGGGCATAATTAAAAAAAAAAAACCTGTCGACTGAACATTGATCACCCTGTTTATAAATGCTATTGCGGAGTGAGAGAGAGAGAGAAGCTCTTTATTAGAAAAGAGAGTGTTTAGCCGGAGTACAAAATCGCCTTCATGCTACTCTGTTAGGGGAGGAGAAAAAGGAAGAAAGGCCCAAGAGAGAGGAGGAGGGCAGAAAAGAGATGCAAGCTGAGAGAGGGACCAACGAAATTAAGTAAAAGGGCAAGAGCGAAGTCTCACAGTGAAGAGATTTAAAGTTTTTGAATTAAGCCAGTGTCGCTGAGGTACGAAAACAGAAATTTTAGGGCTAGGCGTTGCTGAGAAGAAGACGGCCAGGGCCCTAAAACGGTTTTTAAGGTCACTGGTCCTTGCGTATAACCTATGCGAGCAATGTTCTGTAGCAAAGTTGATCTAGAGTCCTTGTAGGCAGGACAGTAGAGTAAAAGATGCTCAATTGTGTCTTCCGATGCACAGTTGTTGCACCTGGAGGCGGTAGATAGTCCAATGCGGAAACGGTAGCTGTTGGTGTACGCTGCATTACGTCGGAGCCGATGAAATAATGTTGCGGAGTGGTTTTTCGGGATGGCGTATCTCAGTCGTATGGAGCATTACGTGAGTGACATCTCGGTGAGGAGGGGGGAGGGGAGAGGGGGGGGGGGGGGCGTCAAATTTTGGGCAGGGTTCGTTGGCCTCCCAAATGGTTATGCGCCTCTCGCCCTTCTGCCCACGAGCCTGTTATGAGCCGGCGAGTACTGCATAAATGAGACAGGCCTGCCCCGGAAGGCCTCCCTGTTGAGCATTTCCGGTAGCGCAGATTACGGTCAGCCACTGTAAGCCTCCGTTCATCCTTTGGCGATGTATGATATAACATTTGGTCGCCCTCAGTGGGCTGGAAGTCTTAGCCGGCCATTTCTGCAGCCAAAAACATTGCAACGGTGGGTCATGTCGATTCCTCAACCATCGCGAATCCGCAATTAAAGATAACTTCTGGAACCTACGGCCATGTTGCTCACAACCGAGATCAAAACTGGTTTGCACGACTCTCCACAAATTAAACCATAAGATTCACATCCCAACACATATGCTTGTTGCAAATAGCCCAAAAGTCTGTCCCAAAGGAAAAAAAAAAAAAACACTGCGTGCACTCAAACACAAGTGCGTACGCAGGAATAATCAGGTATTGGTTATCGTCCTATCACCCCGCCATAGAAGTTTGTCATCTCACGTCAATATTGCAGCTGCAGCTGCAGCCGCAGTCTTTGTGTGGTACTCCTTCTTTTTTCGGGGTTTTTAAAATTAATACTTGTTTAGCGACCTGGTTAACCATGAGAAGCATGTATATTTGAGCCCGTCTACGCAATGCAAACACACGCGACAGTTTCACAAATTCTCTTCGCTTTCATAAGGCTGCACACACGCTGAAGGTTAACGGCGCTTACTTCTCGTCAGCGGCGGCGTTCGTGGTAACGGTGACCTGGAACAAGACGAACGCAGAAAGAACGAGACGACGAAGCACGGTGCGCTCTGGGGGCGTTCCTTCTCGTTCGACTAGACAACTGCAAAAAAAAGTAATTAGCAGTGGCTTAGCTCGCCTATGCCAGGATATATACGTAGCGTGAGCTAAGGTTCAACTGGTTATTATTAGCTTTCCTGGTTGTCTAGGATTACCTTGATTATGATGCTTGCTGCTGCTTCAATGACACACACCCGGTATACGCATTATGTGACACATGTATATTTATCAAGCGGCTTCGGCGCAGCGTCACCAATCGCCCCAGAGTTAAGCTGGTTAATGCAGGCAGACGCCGGTGTTGCTGCGACTCACGAGCCATTGGTTCCACACCCGGCCACCCCTCGCATGATCAAGTGAACCGGACCGCTACGTGCTGAGCGGAGGTCGGCGAAGACGCTGGGCGCATGGGGCGTGTGAGAGGCGTCGGGCAGCGAGCAACGTTCTGTGCGCCGTGTGACGTCACTGCTCCTCGCGCATGCGGAGCACGGCTCTCCAGAAGCCACGCGGAACTGCTAAACCCCGGCCAGTGTAGCTCGCGTTACAAAAGAATCGAATATGAGCCCCGAACCGCCGCGTCGGCTCAGTTGCTAAGGCGTTGTGCTGCTGTGTGTAATGACGCGGGTTTGATTGCGAGCCGCTGCGGCCGCTTTTATGATGGAGGAAAATGCGAAAACGCCCGTGTGTTTGAGATATCGGCGCTCGTTAAAGGGACGTAGAACAATTTTTGTCGAGCATATTTTCTCTCCCAAATGAAGGGGCACACATTAAAAACGTCAACACGAAACGGGTTTACTCATAGCACCCTACAGCTGTCGGAATCGAGATTTTTTAGCCATTCGTGGCTTCCAAGAGGAATGCCGGCAGCCATGACAATAAACCGAGCGGCAACATACTTATAACAATGCGTGAGATGAAAACAGGTCTTTAAAACCTTGCACCCGGCTAAAACAAATTGAATGTACAGCCTTTCCTATTTTTTTGCGATTTTTGAGTCATGCGTTGAAACTGACGGCGTTGTTGTAACATGTACGGCAGTGTCATGTCTAGGCACAAGATGGCGCTACCTGTCACGCTTCAGAATGTTACGCGTCAAACCAAAATTATTTCTGCTATCTAATTGAGAATTTCCTTGTGGGTACCCCAATGTATATAAAACGCTGGCTTTCGTAAGAGCTAGAGGATATACGCTCCACAAAAATCAGTTGTCTCTGTAAAGGGGCCATGTAGACCAAAAACAAGTTTGTTTTATTAGAAATATTTTGTTTTATAGTGCCCCCCCGCTTTTCCGGAAAGAAACGATGCTTTATTCATCGAGAAATTAATTAATTTAAGTTATAATTTTGATTTTCCCGCCATATCGTGTGTTTTCGCGACGTCTGCAATGACATCACAAGAACCGCTCTGCAGCCGATTGTGGAGCCTCGTTTACCGTTAGTCAACCTAGATGGCGCCACCATACAGCGAAGGGCTGTTTTCTGCATTTGCTTTGTTTTTTAGCGTATTTGTACCTGTCTTGTTTTTGTTTAGGTAGAAAATAATCGTTTCGTGGAACACTGGTGTTCTCTGAGCAAGTATGGTCACCGACCAGATTTAGGGAAGTCCCCAAGGTGGAGTAAGTTTTCTGCGAAGGAAAGTTTAACATCCGCCTGAATGCAGCCGTACGGCTCAAAAGGAAAACTGTACAGCTTTCTCAGAAACTTCACAGTTGAAGAAAAATGTGTTTGGTCTAGGATTCGAACCCGGGACTAACGCTTAACCGGATCAGTCGCTCTACCAACTGAGCTAACCAGGAAGCAGTTCGTAGCGCGAGAGCGAATTGATCAACAACTCGAACGGAAGGACAGGTGATCGACGAGATTTAGGGGAAATCCCCAAGGTGGAGTAAGTTTTGCATTCAGGTGGTTGTAAAATTTCCCTGTAGTTTTCTGTAGTCAGTGAGATGACAATAAAATGAGCGCCCGACAACATATCGCAAAGATGAACGGCGCCGTTGCGCACGTAAGCGCATGCCGCACGCTACCACACCCCGCCAAAAATCGTGCCGCTCACTCGGAGCACGGAGCAAGGCGCCGTCGGGTGCCACGTTAAAGAGAAACGAAGCGCTGCGGCCGAGATCGAGAAAACTGACACGCATTGACTGGACTGGAACAGGCATTCGCCCTCACCTATCTCGACAACAGGCGCTCGGCCCGAAGGCGTCGCGCCGGTAGTTATCGGGCACCGCTCCCTTGGTCCGGTTTATTTTGTGAGTGACAGTGCGTCCAACTGCGGCTATAGGTTTGGGCAGTTGGGCCTCAAAGCGGAACGTTCGGCTTTTGACCCGCGCTTGCCCCCAGATGCTGCTGTTATCCCAGCAAAGTGAGACACATTACAGAGTTGCCCACACCAGCTGCTTTTTATTGGACAACTCCCCTTTATGGGTATTCACACGACGGAGAAATCCGCCGTTTTGCTCCTAGGAGTGCGCGCCACGTGACCCTACGTCACGGTTCCGCTCCCATCGGAGGTCGGAGCTTCTGCTCGCGAGCTACAAACGATCCGATGCTTGGCGGCGGAGGCGGCGGGATTTCGTCTGCTCGTCGGGCAGCTGGCCGACCAAGAGAGGGTTGCAGGCACTCTATTTTTATTACTTCTTATTGCATTTGACGCGAAAGTGCACCGCGCACACGACAGGCGCACTGAGGGAGCCGCGCATACCACCAGTACGGTCGCTGGGCGAGCGGCGGCCGCGGCCGCGAATGGCGCAGGAAGGCGCGGTAGTTCGAGCGATAGCTTGTTATCGCTCCCCAAGGCGCCAACAAAGTGCGGATCCGAGAAAGGGGGTAATGATGTGATAGAAAGTTGCATTAATAATCGTCATCTGCGCCGCTTGCGAGAGCGGCAAACGAATATTCGCCGCAGTGTTAAGCATCCGTATGCGGACCTGTAGGCGGACCGGCCGGCCGGCAGCTGCTCCCAGAGCCGCGCCTGCGTCGCGTCCACGGTCAATTCTTAGGCGGCTATCAAGATCAGTACGTAGGGGCTTCAGCGTGAATTGCCGCCGTCGCGGAATCGGCGGTGCTACGGCAGCTCTCCTTTACAGATATGCGACTGCAAACAGTGATGTCCGTCCGACATTCGCATCCTCCGTGTGAGCGAAGGAGCTGGCCGAGCGGAAGTCCGCCTGCGGTGACGTCACGACCTCCCTCGGGTTTCTCCGCTGAAAGGCTCCGTCGTGTGATTACCCCTTTAAAGGAAGACATGCGCGCAGCTGCATCGTGCGTTGCAACCGCCAGGGCCGCCGTGTGGCATCCTGGGGTACGCTCTGTGGCCTTTTCTTGCACCGGATAGAGAAATAGCCCAAGGAAAGAAGAGGACGAATCAAGGAAGACGCCATGGGTAGAACACGGCACGTAAGGCACGTTCATAGTAGCGAGGAATTTAGTCTGATCGGAATGCAGTTTTATTTCTATCTTGTGCCGTGAGACTCCTTCTCCTACATTCTCTAAGTTACCAATAAATCAATCAACGAATTAAAGCGCAAATTTTATGAGTGTCGACCACAAGACAGCTGCAGGGCTGTCTGCCGTGTTCTATACATACTGCATGTTAAGTGTGAAGCCGACCACAGTTTTACATAGCACTAGAGCACCACAAACCCGCATCGGGGTATTGTGTAGCACTTTATTTGCGTACTGCTTTCGCACGATATTGCATGGTCGTCGCGGACCAATGTATTTTTTACGTAGTTTCTATTATCACGGCGACCATGAGAATTACCGTCAGAAATTTCTCACGGCAGTTTCTTCTGAGTGGTTAAGTACGCCACCCGGAGATTCTCTGGGACGAACGTCTTCCTGCAGCTGCTCCTGAGGTGCTGTTTCACAGCACTCGCTTCGAAACGAGAAGGCTCGGGTCCGGCATGGTGGATGATTTCTTTTAGCTTTCGGAATTATTTAGGTTTCTGCTGACCCTGATTTTATGTTTTCTTTTTTTTGTTACCGTTATTACTATATCAAGAGATCAGTGCACTTCTGGAATAGGTTGGAGTTGCTTAAAGGGGTCCTGAAAAACGTTTTACCGGCACATGGTGTTCACACTTTCATGTAACTCAATGTCCTATTAATCACCTCCTTCAAAAATTTTGTTGAAGCGAGGAGTATTAGTTCAATGATTGTCAATCAAAACAGCTCATTTTCGCCCGCGCCGCAATTCCACCTCTTTTCGTCCACCTCCTCGCGCTCACGACCGGAAACGCTGATGGAAGGAATGGGGCGGTACTGTTACGATTCCACAACACGCAGAGAGATCACGCTAACAGTGAACGAGACTTCCACCGCGCGTTCGCGGTGACGACGTGTCTCGGTACATATTGGAGTCTAAAATAGGTGAGCGAATGACGAAAAAATCGCCCCAAAATTTGGTACAGTGAGCACGTCAAGAACCGACGTCGGTTTGTGTATTTCCTCATTGACCGCTCGTTCGCGCCAATCTCGAGCTTGGTCCTGCTGTGCTGACGCCATGCACAGGCAGTTGTAGTATTCCATTCCGTTATTCTGGCGGTTGTAATTTAGAACCGTAAAAAAAAAAAACAGCCTAACGGTTTCACTGGTACGGCAGAGGGACGTTTTTTAGAGTGCGCCGTGCAAGTTCCCCCCTTCCCCCTTACTTTCCGGGAAACTTCTATGCGACCTTGTGTTTATCAACTATTGGACAAGTATATCGTAACAGATATTACGAGCGGTCCCGGAAGAGTAGTGTGAGTTTTGGGGCCGCGCGCCCAACCTCGGTGTTCTACTACGCAGATGATAGCACAAAACAATTATTCCACTCACGCTTCTTGCCCTGATTGCCTGAAGCCGCTTTTGTCTCTATAAAGACTCCTCGTTTGTTTTCTACGTGGTCAGGGCTGCCGACCGACATATGTGGATTGTTTTGTTGCAGGCCGCTGCCCTATATTTCCCCTCTGCCCTTTCCAAGCCTACCTTGTGTCTTGCTTAAGTGGATGGGAGGACGCTTTGCTTACTTTATATAAATAAAAACCATTTTGCAAGAAACACACACCGTATTTCGTTCTCTGAAAGTACAATTGCCATGTTACATATACAGCACGAGTTTAAAACTGAACAAATTGTGCCAATGACTTAAAAAATGCATTGAAATTTGATATCGTAGTTCGGCAGTTTAACCAAAAAGGTTTGTTTTGGATTCGCGAATACGATTCGCAAACCATGCTCCTTAGAAGGCAGAAAAAAAATTATAATCGTTCCACTCTATGTAAAAGCCGTTGCAAGTACAGAGCAGTCATTAGCCAAAATGGGCTGCAGCGCCGTTATCCGCTCACTGCTGCATTTCAAACTTACCGCCATCGCCGTGCTCGCGCGCCCCCTGCCTGAAACTGCGCCAACTAGGGTTCAGTTCATTTTGCGCTTTCTTTAAAATGTCGTATGCTGGAGCTGTTGGGCGTCAATTCGAACTAGTATTTTTTTTTCTTGCGTGGCTCCCATTAGTATGCATCATACAATTTAATCGGCGACACACCCATTTCCTCCCACTGTGGTCATATTCGCTTGCTCGGCTTTCCCCCTCGCCAGCCCAACAGCGCTCGACAGTGGATAAGTCAACTGCGGAAAAATTGGAAGCCAATGCTCCACTTAATCTCTCGTCTCTCAAAAAAATTTTGGCGGTGCTCACCAATCGGCGTGCCTCACGCTCTGTCGGGCGGTTGCGGTCGGTCGTCTCACTTACGGGCTCCGGCCTACAGCCTATCCTCGACTCATAAGAAACTTTAGCGGTGCTTTATCGGGCCATGCTCCGCACCATCACTGGACTTCCCAGGCATACCCGAATCGATGCTCTCGAACGGGCTGCTTCCTATGCCTCCCATGGAAGAGTTCCCTCGCGGAAACTCTCGGACAACATGACCTTAGGCGGCCATTAACGCCACAGGGGGCTGCACTCTCCGCCTGGGACCTGCGAATTCTTCCGACGCTTCCTCGGCCTCACCACCGCCACCCCTTGGTCACTCCCGCCTGTCACAGTGGCCCATCAGCGAACTGGTATCCCCCGTACCCGACCAGTTGCCCGTGAGAAAGCCCTTCAGCGCGCCCTTGCGGCAAAATTGCCAGATGAAGTGGACATTTACACGGACGCCAGCCTTTCGCCTTCCCATATGGGTCTGGCCTGGCGCTGCCCAGCTCGGCCGGACTTGATGGCTCTGTCATTCGGCCAGGATACCACTCGTCTCCCTTGGAAGCGAAACTTCAGAGCATCCTCTGCGCATTGGATCACCTGATCTACAATATTGCAACGCCGCCCCCTCCACATTTTCGGATCCTCACGGACTCCCATCAGGCACTTCAAGAACTCCGCAAGCCCTTCAGTGATCACCCAACTGTTCACGAAATCCAACACGTGATCGCCATTTTGGCTCGCAATGGGACCACTGCCCGATTGGCATGGGTGCCGGGTCACACGGACTCGGAGGGGGGCAACCAGGCTGCACACGATGCAGCAAGGAGTGTCTCACTAGTACCCCTCCCCTGGACGACGACGCGTTGCGCCCCTCTCCTGACCCTCACCTTCAACTTGACCGCGCACGCATGCTCGGAAGGTACGCCTTGCGTCCGTTTTACTCCCGCTGGCTACCGGGCTCTGGCTCCTCCGATGCCTCGCTCTGCGGAAATCTTCATCAACAAAACTATTGCTTACGCAGCCCTCACACCCCACATCATGAGAAAATGGATTCACCCGGCAAATCTCCACCTCCTTATTGCCCCTACTGTCAAACGTTGGTGTTCGCCACTCTCAACCACTTAATCTGGCACTGCGCCGCATTTTCTTTGTACCGCCCAATACTCGTCAACGCTTTGCCACGTGATTCCTCTCAAGACGAGCCCCCCTTTTGAAGACGCTAATTTTCTCTCAGCCCTCGGGGTGTTCGGCCTAGAGAGTGGTCTCTCGAGATTAGTGTAAACCGGGGCCTACCCCCGGGCGTAAAAGTTGACCCGCACTCACATGATCCCAGTAACCCTAGCCTGGCTCTGCTAATACCATTTGTGCTACTCGGCTACTCCTCCCTGCCTCTTACCCCTCCTCCCTTATTATGGCCGCATGGCCTTCCCTTGGAAATAAAGGATTACAACAACAACTACTTGCGTGGCTTGAGCCTTTCTGCGTCATTTCGAACGGGCCATTTCTTTCTTTCGCGGCCGCTTTTTTCGCTTACTATCACAGAAACTTACCCAACGAGCGTTCCTAACTAAAAGAACGCGGGGGCTGCCGGTTATATACACAGATTTTGCCTGAAACATCCCTGCAGTTTCCTTTGCACTAAATAACGGGTATATGTATGACAAGTGCCAGCGGTTCACGAGGTTTGAACGGTTATGACTATTCAAACCGCGTGGTTTTCGAAGCCTCGGCGTCACTTCGTGCCGCACATACAGAAGGCACTACTTCGGCCCGTTATCTCACTCCGTCGATTGATTCGCATCGAGCGTTAGCGAGCTAAGGTGACGAGGCTAGTCCATAAAGTGCTCTGCACTTAAAGAAAACGCCGAATATGCCGGGATTCGAAACAGTGACTTTGAAAGAGCAAGCGCAAGGCGTTAGCCCACTGCGCCACGCAGCAACGGCGGACGCGCGGAAACAAGCTGTACACTGTACTTCATAGCTGACCGCCAGAAACGGTAGTTTTGGCTGCAACTGCGATTTCGCCCCGCAGGAATAGAGCTCCCCGCACTTTTGTTTTACGATTTCCGCTAAAAACGCCGGTCGCTATTGATTCCTTATTACCTAATAAAAACCTTCCCTTACTCCTCTTCTGCTATTAACTGAGCTTATATTTTCTACAAGCTTTGCTTGCCGCACAAGAATATGCAGTTTGCAACTAGAGGAAACGAATTGTTTAAAGCGAACGGCCTAAGCGTCGTAAGTCGAAATACGGATTACATTACCGCTAGTTTGAGTTGTATGAACTTCATGGACCTTACTATGCCTATCAGTATTTATTTCAACCAGGAACTAGGAACTAAGAGAACAGAGCCGCATTCATTACAGCACGAATGATGTCGGAACGCATGCAAAGCGGTCTTCGGGAAGCATGCTCGACACATACGCTGCCGACACTGAGGCCCTCTTCGTCGACGCAGGAAAATACCCACATAGACAAGCCACCTACGTGGCCGTGGGGTCAAGGCCACCACCGGTGAAATCTGCAAAAGCCTGCAGCGTCCCGAGCATCGTCGGCAGCCAGGCGGAAGAGATGGCCATAGCGTTGGCACTCACGGATCCCCGATGCTCCACGATCCTCAGTGACTCGCGCTCGGCCATCAAGAACTACGCAACAAACACGGTGTGCAGCGAAGCAGTGAAAGTGATACGGCGCAGTGAAGTGCAAAAAACCAGTGCGCGACGCAGTGCCCACCACCCATCTAAGGTGGTTCCCGGCACACACTACCACAGACAGAAACGGGTGCAGTAGCAGCAACCCCAACCTTAACGAGACGGCGGACGCCGCCGCGCGAACTCTCACCAGATGCGCGACGACCACCACCTCCCTCGTCTCAACGGCTGGGGGGACTGCGAAGACTGTGAAAGGTGTGGTGCAGTGAACGCCGACACAGGCGACCGAGACGACGAAGAAAACGATCCCATACAAGAGTATGCAGAAGTGCTGGGGGGGTACAGGTATGGTCGTCGGACCATGCCCCCACCCCACCCTAAATTCACGCGAGAACAAGCAGTGCTTTATAGGCAGATACAGACGCGATCAGTGCTTACTCCGGCGCTCGCGCGCCACGTGTGCCCGGGAGTGTTCGCAGCGACGTGTGCAGTGTGTGCAACAACTCTAAGGCGACCCTGACCCACATCTTGTGGAACTGTGAACTACACCCCCACAGAAGCGGCAGCCTTCCCTGGACGGCTGCCAGAAGACATACAAAGAGCAGTGCATTCACACGAACTAGCAAATCAGCTTTCTGGCAGTCCAGCGGCTCGAGGTGGCTCTCTCCCGGCAAGCGCGAGAGACTGAGCCTGCGGGTGGTCGACGGCACGTCCCCAACGGCAATCTCCGGGCTGGTCCAGCGTAGGCTGGGGAGGCAACATCACGAAGACGCCATAAACAAAGTCGGGTGGCGGGCAATCCTGCGTGGGGGCCCCAACCACCTCCGCAGGACATTTTCAATAAGTTCATTTCTCTCTCTCTCTCTCTCTCTCTCTCTCTCTCTCTCCCCCCTCCTCTCTCTCTCCTCTCTCCTCTCTCTTCTCCTCTCTCTCGTCGCTTCCAATGACCGTTGGGGGCCGATCGGTACTGTCGGCGTCTTCGGTCAGCGAGCCAGTCACACCACGCGGAGTTGCGATAGGCCGACATGTGCGTGTCACCGTCGGCGTCATATGACAATTCGCGCTCTGCAAACTCGGAAGTCGTGTCATCCCCGTGTCTGCCTAGCCACCGCGTCTTAACGAGATGCGTGGGGATGAAGCAAAAAATGAGCGGTGGCTTAGCTAGGCTCTGCAAGGATATCCCTAGCGTGAGCTAAGGTTCAGCTGATATTCCATGTTTCCTGGTTGTCTAGGATTTAGGTGATTATCATGCCTACTGCTCGTGAACTATTTCCCATCCAATCCAATACAATCCAGTCCTGTCCAGTCGAGTCACTGCTCCTCGCCCATGTGCAGCACGGCTCTCCAGGGGCCACGCGAAACGGCTATCAAGCGGCTCCAGCGCAGCGTCAGACTTAGCTACTGCGGGAGGCGCACAGCACGCGCGAGCGCGAGTTGGTCTGCCGCGGATATGACGTCACTCCTCTGGAATGCACAGACTGGCGAATGTGCGGACCCAATCCTCTACACACCCGTAGTCGAATGGGATCATCCAATCCAATCCAATCCAATTTAACCCAATCCAAATCCAATCCAATTCAATCCAACCCAATCCAAGCAAATCCAATGCTCCTCGCGCTTGCTCAGCATGGCCCTTCGTCGTCCACGCGAAACTGCTAAACCTCGGCCAGTGTAGCTTACGCTACAAAAAGATAAATATGTACGCACACGATAGCGTTGAGCGTGCTGCAGGAAGCTCTGAATAACTGAAGGCGCCGCCGCGAGCCGCCGACGCTGAGCAGACGACGCTTCTCTTCGCCGGAAGTGAGAGAAAAAGCTTCCTAATTGCAAGATTTCTGATGCGCGACGCGCATGTGAGAATAGATTAGGACACGCGGGAAGATGGCGGATCCCAAAAAACACGCAGGAAAGGATGGGAACGCGGCAACGAACTTTGCAACGAAATTGTGAGCTTTCCGCTGCACGTAAAAAAGTTATATACTCCGCACAGATGACGTTGACCACCCAACCTAACGATTGCGCTAGTTCATTAAGTGTGCTCAAAACGCCTTTCAATAATCAATCAATCAATCAATCAATCAATCAATCAATCAATCAATCAATCAATCAATGAATCAATCAATCAGTCAATAAATCAATCAGGGCCCCTGTCAGGGCCCCTTTAAAAATAGTTTGTTTTCTGTGTCGTTGGGCTAGGTTAAGTTAGGTTTGTTGCAGTTGGGCTGCATTTGGGAAGGTGAAGTTACGTTGAGTTAGGTTCGGTGAGGTTAGGTTATGTCAGGTTACGTTGCGAGGTAAGATTACCCAGCGAAGTTTGGGCAAGCCAGCTTTTATGGCAGCTGCCGTGGAATTACACGCAGCCTTTTCTTTAAATTGCTTCACTTTCAGTTGCCCAAGCATCCTGCAGTAGTTGTGCAACCATATAACCCCGACGACAACGGTCTAATTAAGTGTCGCATCATGGGGGCGATGGGAGTAGTCCCAGTTGATTTTAACCAACCGGCAGAACCGCTTCCGCTCACTGACTAGCCAGAGTCACTTCTAAATACTAATAATGACTCTGGCTAGTCAGTGAGCGGAAGTTGTTTGTCCGGTTGGTGAAACCAAGACAGATTGATCAGTTTGCAGTTGCGAAACGACACCAGCGAGGATTGCTGTAATGGATGCTGTACCGGCCGGTTGGGTTAAATCAACCATAACTACTCCCATCGCCGCCATGATGCGACACTAATTAGACCGTTACCAGCTCGACGCCCTCACAAAAAAAAAAACATCTAGCTTGCAAGGCTCCTGAGAATAAGCGGCCGTCAGGAACTCCGCTTGGAGAAACTTTATTTCACAGGAGCACTTTAGGAGATATAAAAACCACCGGCTTCGTATACTAGGCGTTAGCGATTGGCGAATTAGTCTGTTATCAAAATGATCGTCACCTAAAACGATAGTTATGGAGAACAAAAGTAGACCAAGCGCTTAATAAAAAGCTACGTGATAATGAAATAAGGGAAGGCAGCAAACTGGGTGGCCAATAAGACGAGGTGCACATTTGTAAGTGGTTCATGGACCAGAAACATTTCTATGCAACACTAAGGCACCAATAACGCTGCATATACGCTGAACTATAGTGTCACTAGATAAGATACAGAGTACTGTCAGTGCGTCGCGCAAGTGAGCAACAGGTCCATTTTGGTGTTTATCAGTCGTGCCAGGTAGCCGCTTCTGCGACCTCCCTGCCAACTTTGTAATTTGTAAGCAACACTGCCGGAGAAGCAGCAATCCGGCAAATTCGGACACACTTCTGCCGCTGCCTTGCTGCGAGGCGCGTTATCTTTGATTCGCGTTCGGGACGACGGCGTTCGCGCGCAGGCGCAGAGCAGGGAGGAGAAGCTGAGACTACCACAGCTGACCGACAGAAAACGCATAAACAACAAAATGGCGGTGGCCTAGAACCGTCGCAATTTAAACAAATGTCACGTGATGCGAACTGACCAATCACGTGGCCAATCACGACCAATCACGAAGTGATTCCAATCCATGAAGTGAGTGATTCCACGAAGTGAGTGGCCAATCACGAATTAACCAATCACGAAGTGATGATCACGGCGGTGGCATGGAGCAAAAGGAGAAAAGAGTGCCGATACTCTGTGACCAAGTGACACTACGGTGATCCAAGGGTAAATGCAATTGATTTGATTGATTGTAGGGTTTAACGCTCTGACGCAACGCAGGCGATGAGGCGCGCCGTAATGGAGGGCTCCGGATTAATTTCGACCACCTGGAGATCTTTAACGTGCGCCGAAATCTTGAACACACGGGCGTTTTTGCTTTTCGCCTCCATCAGAAAAGCGGCCGCCGCGGCCGGGAACCACATTCGCGACCTCGTGTTCAGTAGCGCAACGCCTTAGCCACGGAGCCACCGCGGCAGGTGCGAAGGCAATCCGATCGCCGCGTTACGAATCAAGGTAACACGAAAGCGTTGGGACAGTCACGGTCACAGAAAATCTTCAAATGAACCTGCTCCCACATGGGAAGACTGATTATTGGTTCCGCCGCATCTGAATGTAGGTATGTGCGGCACAGGGACATCAAAACACTCGTATTTTACCCCCGTAATACCGATACAAATGTTGAATGGAGTCAAAGAAAAAGTGGGAAACGTACATCTTCGTTGGGAAGAACACAGCTCTTCAGGAACGGTACCTCGAGGCCGCTTTACAAGGGAGGCTGTACTAGGCGCTGCTTCCAAACACTCTTCTTTCTCATCCCGTGCTGTTATTGTTGTTGTTCCATGTCTTTCGGCGCTACCCACGCGGGGAATTGGCCAGGAATCGAGCAACTATAGGGGCTTATTCGCGCGCTCACAACTTAAAAGTAGATACCTATCCGTTGGCATCCAGTAACAGCGCGAGCGATAGGAAACACGCAGCATGATGGTGATGTCGAAAATGCCGTGGCGTCAGTGTTACCGACTGAGATGGCGAATTTTCCCGGGAGTGAGATTGGCCAGAAATTAGGCTACTTTTGCTTTCCTTCAAGGAACTATGAAGAAAGCGTGCAACATTGTTTTATTCTGAAGATTTTTTTTTAACACAACCTAAGCGCTTGTTTGGCCACAACGCATGCTTTATCCATGCAGAAATTGGAGGATAAGAACAAATGCTGCTGCTTAGCTGGGCTAAGCCTGGATATGCAAAAAAAGAAAGCTTTCGTTAGCCGTGCAACTAAGCCCGCTTCCGGCCTTCGACTCGATTTTCTCCAGTCTCCGTTGGCATTCCGGACCCTCTTCAGTGACGCAGCTTGTCGGGCGATATCTGCGGTGTTGTCAGACGCCGCAGAGTTTCTTACAATATACACTACAGAGGAATCCGGTGCTAGCGTCTATGCGGCTCACACCAAGGCCGTCTGTGTCGTCACAGAGCTTCATACTAATATATACTAGAGGGAAATTTGTCGCTGCAGTCGCGGGCCGCCGTGGGCGGCGCCATTGCCGCTATCGGCGTTACTCGCCTACTTGGCTCGGTAGCCACAAGGCTTCTTTTTTGTCTTGATGCCAAAATCAATAAGAAAGGGTAACATTTTTTTTCTTGTTGATCGTGCATGAAGCTTCTACATAATCGCTGACAAATTAATCTTTTTGGAGGTTTAATTTTATACTAACAGAACAAATGTGATGCACCTTGTATAGTAATATTGTTGCTTTTTTGCAGCCAGAGCCAACATTTCAGCCTATTCATGAGCCATGCCAAGGACAAGTGGAACATGCCTGCCCGGTACATGACGGAACGATCGCCTATGCGCAGCTCCCCTAGAGAGTGGCGCCAGATTTCCCTCTAGTATATATTAGTATGAAACTCTATGGGTGTCGTCATGGACCGCCATTACATCATGCGCTCGGCTTAGTTTCAACATTGGCTTGGATTGAAATGTTTTAGTGACCGCAAATTTAAACAAAGTGCCACAAAAACGCGAAGAATAGAGTGCAATTATGTAAGTGGAAGGTAAAACAGGTTGTTTTAAAACTAAGGAAAAAGGAAGTAGAGCGTACTTTTGCCGGAACGGTTGTGCCTGCAATCCTGCAGGTCAAGGAGGTAGTTACAGACATTGTCAATATTGGTTGGGGGGGGGGGGGGGGGGGGGGGGGGCTAGAAACGAATCAGAGATTCTGATTTTATTAATTTTACAGTTATTTAAATTATAAGTTATTTGAAGAGTTTGAAAAGGTATTTGAGCGTGCCTCTGAAAACGTCGCCTTCATGGTATACCGGTGCACCGATCATCACAGTTTAACAAAACTTGCTGCTGATTGAGTTGGTTTATACTTGAAAAAAAAAAAAGAAACCGTGGCGTTAAACAGTCGTGGACGATGAAAAGATAGGACGGATACAGGCGCCCGTATCTCTCGTATCTTGTCTTCGTCAAAGTACGTTTTTTTTCTTTTTTTCGTCAGCTACGAATTTCGCGGCGGCATATTACCCGCTCAGTCATACGTCCTTCGACTGCAGCATGACCAACGTCAGGTACGATCACGCAGTGGCTGCTGTTTCACCGAACACGGCTACCACAGAACAGGGAGGATCTTGGTTTCCTCCTAGCTCGTAGACGTGTTAAAGGGGTCCTGAAATACCTTCCGCCGATGCATGGATGTACATGCACCCAAATAAAGCAATGTATTTGCAATCTCCTCCCGCAAGAATTTTGTTAAATCTATGAGTATTAGCTGAGAAATCGTAAATCAAAAATCGTGCATTATCGTCGCTCCGAGTTTCCTCCTCCTTTCGACTTACTCTCCGCTGTTGACGGCGCGCGAGCCTCGCCTCCCATGATGCTGCGCTCCGCAGCGGTGACGTACTTCCGCTATTGCGCTTCTCAGACTGTCGTCTGCTACGGGCAAGCTTTGTTGACACCATGGGTCTATTCGTTTCACCTGCACCGCGTGAACCAGTTCAGGCGGTGCCGCACTTCGCCGTTCGTTTCAGCGGTGCAGCTCGCGGCACCTGAACCGCGCCGTTCGATTCACCGGTGGTGCCGACGGGTGCAGGACGGGTTCATGGCTTTGCCTGCACTCCCTGCCGAGGAGGTGCAGAAGCAGACGACAAAAGTGCAGGGCTGGTTCCGCCGATGGCGGAACCCGCTTTGCACCACTGTGAACTGGTTCAAGAGGTGCAGGCTGAATCGAATAGAGCCATGAATCCCGCACGCACTCCGCTCAAGGCCGGAAAAGCGAACGAAAAATCTGGCCGCATGTATGCGGCGGCCTGGCCTTGCCCTTTCGCGGTGTACGTTGCTGGCGGCACATGACTTTTTATCGGCGGCGAACTCGCAGCCGCACGGGGAGGGTCGTGCGCTCGTTCCCTTGATGCACCGCGCACTGTTTATCCAAAAAGCGCCGTATCAGATGTGGCCCCGCTGGTGCCGGGTCTTATTTTGCGGCGGTGGTAATTCCTGCCGGCGGCATGTGAAAAAGACATTTTGACCCGATACAGAACCCGTGCACAAAACGCTTCAATCATGTGACCAGTTCAGCTTGGGGCGACGCGTGGTGGAGAGCGGCAACGTTGGCAAAACATTCTCCGCCGCGGCTCTGAGCTTTCTAGCGCTGGAGCGAGCGCCATTTCTTTGACAATCTCAAACATCGGTTGCCTTGGCAACAAGGCACAAACCGCTCCAGAAGTCAGTTACGGTTCCGTGATCCCGGTTCTGCTTGGGGCCCCACCTCGCGACATGTGGGCACTGCAGGCGTACCACCCACTCCTATTGGGAAGTGCGAGATGCGTTTGGCATTACAGGAGGCGATGGTGTGTGTGTTGTGGACGCCTTTGTTTCGCGATGAAATGCGACGTTGTGCTTCTGCGGGTGGATAGTTCTTCCCATGGTCTGGATAATCTTTCTCGAGCGACGTACGACTCAACCTCGCATGGGGTATGTGCAGTGTGCGTGGCTAAAAGCCATCGGCTTGTGCGCCAGAGTTAAGTGACTTGCTGTTCGTCCCCGCAAACCGCGCGCGAGGTGAGTACCGAATTTACGACGGGCAGGAGGCAACCCATCCTCTGTCAATCGTGGTTCAGACTTTCAACGCATGTTGTGACGTTGTGTTCGTTAGAAACGCATCTCTGGATTGTGTTGAAGCTGAATAAAATGTATGCGTCAAACCCGGGCATTCGGCTCAGGGCGTTCTCTGCGATTGCACGAAAGAAGTGCCACGGGGCTTGAACGCTTTCTTTATGGAAGTACTCAGGTAAGAGAATATCCATGTCGTGTTATGGCCGTCGTTGCATTCAATACAAACGGTTAAGCGTTTGTTTTACACTTGTTTCGTTTGTCGTAAAATGCCCAAGCACTCCGGCACTCCGCTGGCAGATCAGCCGGCGAGCCGACGCTGAGCAGACGACTCATCTCTTTGCCGGAAGCGCGTGAAAAAGCCGCCCAATAGCAGGATGTCTAGCTCATGACGAACATCTGGGAATCGATGATGTAGACATGTGAAGATGGCGGCGTCCAAAAACACGAAGGAAAGGGTGAGAAAAAAACGACAAACTTTGCACAAAAGTGTGAGCTTTCCGCTGCGCGTAAAAGAGTAATACTTGGCACAGAGGACGTTGACGACCCAATCTAACGGTTGCCCTAGTTCATTTAGTGTGCTCAAAATGCCTTTCAGGGCCCCTTTAATGCATAGTGAAGAAAGCAAACCCCCAAAACCGCTAAAGAACCCCATTGTCATTCCAAGCCCAAGTCAAAAGGGGGGGGGGTGCGTTCTTCCCGTAGACCCCCCAGACAACATGGATTCCCAGGCGCAGTTTCCTCTTTCGTATACTTACTAAGAAACTCTACATCAGACGCCGCCTGCCGACGATGGCTAAAAGCAAGCCGCTCCCGAGCAAAGCTCGGAAAGAGAGAGGGCGGAGAGAGAGAGAGAGAGAGAGAGAGAGAGAGAGAGAGAGAGAGAGAGAGAGAGAGAGAGAGAGAGAGAACAGTTTATTTCAGCACTAGTTGCTAAAGACGAGAGAGAGAGAATAAACTTCTTTATTAGCAAAAAAAAGAAAAAAAAATGTGGAGTGGTGTCCTCATTTCAGGACCCCATTCCTGGTGCCAGCTGCGACAGCCCTTTCAACCAACCAAAGCTGGTCTTCCGGACTGGAACTGGACAACATGCTCTCCCACTGCTCATAAGACGGGCGAGGAATTATGTCCAACTTGGGGTTTTTCTGAGAACCCCACACCATATGCTTGGAGGGTGCCGGTGACCTGAGCTGCTCGTTCAGCAGGTCCTTGTTGGACTTGAGGGTCCGAGCTGCGTAACGCCGCCTCTCAGTGCTCATCAGAAGAGATGAGAGGGAATGAGTTGTGGGGGCATTGCCAAATGATATGAGAGACTGTTCCAGTGGCTCCGCAGTCGGGGCATTGGGGAGAAGGAAATATTGAGGGATAAATTGCATGTAGTCTGGCGCGACCAGCTAGGCTATTGGTTTGTATAAGGCGCCAGTATCGTTCCTCTGCGATAGATAGAGACCAGTGGGGTGGAGGGTAGCGCCGGCGAGAGAGGCGGTAGTGGGAGGTAATTTCCTGGAAAGTTAACAGGCTGTCACGGGCTGATTGGGCTCCATGGGAAGGGCTGCGACCTGGCCCAGCTCGGACGGTTAGCTCTCGAGCTGCGAGGTTAGCCGCTTCATTACCTTCCAGCCCCGCATGGGCTGGAGTCCAAATCAGCTCCGCGTGGGAAGTGGGAGGATTTCGAAGAAGAATTTTGAGAGCCTGCGGGGAAATGTTACCCCGGGCAAAATTTCGAATGGCCGTTTTCGAATCCGAAATAACAATTGCTGGTGTAGGCCGGTGAGTGAGCGCAAATGCAATGCCCGCCTCTTCCGCAGTGGCAGGGGAGCGCGTTACGATAGTTAGTGATTGGTAAGGGGATGCTTTAGGGTCGAACAGTGGGGTGACTGCATAAGCATTGTGGTGGCGACAACTAGCGGCGTCCACATATGCAGTGGTCGGGCCCATGGGGTATTTACGGGCGAGCACGCACGCACGATGTTCCCGGCGTTTAACATTGTGCCCCGGGTGCATATTACGGGGAATTGGCCGAACGAGTAGGATATTGTGTTAATCGGGAGGAATGCGTACACTCTCGTCAGTATAGGTCGGTGCATGAAGCCCGAGCGAATCAAAGCTCGGAGAAGAAGGCCCGGACACGCTCTCATCCATGGCTGAGCTGCGAATCGAGCGCATGCGCCAAGCCGGTGGCGGCGGGGCCCGCTAGCGCACGCGGTGGCGGCCAAACTCCTTGGCGCCGCGACTGACGTGAGGAGTTTGCCGATGGGTGGTGCCGCTGCAATTAAATGAAGGTCAAATTACTGGCGATGACGAAACTCAGCTCGACTAGGTTAGCAAAGCTTCGCTTTAAAACCGAAGCCCCTTTCTCAGAGAAAGATGGTCAAAACACAAAGCTTCCTCCAATGCAACCCGAGTGAAAGTGAGGGTAGTCCAACATCCAAACTGCTTGGACTAGACCGAAATGGCGAAATCGGATAGACGCAGGCTTGATAACGTGGGCCAGATTCGATTTCGCCCACGCGAAGCGTTTTATCTTTGGGGTGCTTGATGGGACTTTGAGGAAACTCATCATTATCATGTGCCCGCCCATTGTGTAAAGTTGGCTTTTCTGCAATGCGTTGCTTTGTACGGACGCCATGAACTAGGCGAAGAACGTTTTGCTTTAAAGGAGTACTCACACGAAATTTGAAAGCTGAGATAACTGTCTAAAATGCTTCCTTTTTATCAGGAGATATCTCCCAGCAAGTTTCAACAGCAACCGTTCGGCGCAACATATTTTAAATCCATTTTAATCTTCGCCCGCACAACGAAGGCCAGAGCGGGCCGTTATGACACCATCTGATACTAGCCCCAAACTGCCGAGTCGGGGCTCCCGTGGCGAAGCCGACGTGCTGACTGTGGTTGGCGCTCGCTGCTCCGGCGTGTTTGTACACGTCATGGTTCTGGGACTGACGTCATGCTGCCCGGGCGCGTGGGTACGGTCAGAGTCCTTCAATGCTTCTCTGGTCATGAAACTCACGGCCAAGTTTCGTACGGGGACAAAGGCTACCGCGAGTGGCGCCACCGCAGATCGGAGGGCATCGGCGGCCGGCGCTGCCCTGTAGCCAGAACGGCAGGCAGGAACGCAGTAGCAGCATGCCCGTTCGCCCCAAAGTTTTTTCGCCACTCACAAAATGATAAGTCCGTTTGAGCGGCCCACGACACGTAAAGCGAAAGCTCACTGCTGATAAGGTGGCGAGCATCTGTTTTATCTTACTCCGTGGTCACTTCCCTGCCAAACGCGCTCTGACCACGTCCCCGGCTGCCCTCCGATCAACACCAGCGCCGCGGCGCGGCAGCACACGAAGCTCTCTCATAGCGTGATGGGGAAGTTTCACGCATACAGTTTCTTACAATATACACTAGAGAGGAATCTGGCGCTAGCGTCTATGCGGCTCACATCAAGGCCGTCTGTGTCGTCATGGGCGGCCATTACACATCGCGCTCACCTTATTTGAATCATTGCCTTGGATTGAAACGTTTTCGTGACCGCAAATTTAAACAAAGTGCCACAAAAACGCGAATAATAGTGGGCAATTATGTAAGTGGAAAATAAAACCAGGCTGTTTTACAACTAAGGAAAAAGGAAGTAAAGCGTATTTTTGCCGGAACGGTTGTGCCTGATATTCCGCAGTCCAAGGTTGTAGTTACGAACAAGGTTAATATCTGGGGGGGGGGGGGGGAAACTCATTAGAGACTGTGATTTTATTAATTTTACCATTATTGCAAATATGCAAATATTAAATTGCTTGAAGAGTTTGGAAAGTTTTTTGGAGCGTGCCGATTAAAACGTTGCCTTCGTGGTGAACCGGAGCACCGACCGCCAACTAATTTAACAAGAAAAGAGAAAACGTGGTGTTAAAGAGTCGTGCACGATGACAGGATATGACGCATACAAGCGCCCGTATCTGTCGTATCCCTGCAGGGATACGACAGATACGGGCTTCATCGTCGAAGTACGCTTTGTTTCTTCTTTTCGTCGGCTACAAATTTCGTGGCGGCATATTACCCACTCAGTCATGCGTCCTTCGATTGCGGCATGAGCAACGTCAGGTGCGATCCCGCACTTCCTGGGGTTTCACCGAACATGGCTACCACAGAACAGGGAGGAAATTGGCTTCCTTGTAGCTCATAAACGTGTTAATGCATAGTGAAGAAAGCCAATCCCGAAAACCGCTTAAGAATCCAATTGCCAGGCCAAGCACAAGCAAAAAAAAGGTGTCTTCCCGTGAGCCCCCACGACGACATGGCTTACGAGGCGCTGTTTCCTCTTTAGTATACTTAATAAGAAACTCTATGGTTTCATGACCAGAAAGGCATTGAGGGACTCTGGTACGATGAAGACCTCGGCTAAGGTCCTTAAAATTACTGAGGTAGCAACAACTGCTCCCTCCTTCCCCGCTGCCCTCCTCTTTTTTCTTTCCCCTCATCCGCGGCGCCGCGGTACCTTTAACTCCGCGGTGGTTCCGCCATTTTGGTTGGCTGCTTCAGAGCAGACGCCCTCGCAACGCTTCGGGCCGCTCGCTGCAGTTTTTCGTGCAGTTTGCTCCTGTTTTCGCGCCGCAATCGCTCTTTGGTAGCATTTCTAGGATTTCTAGAGCCCCTTTTTGCCAACACGCACTGAGTGAGGGTGTTTTGTTTTATATTTTTGTCTACAAGGGTTATTTGCGGGGCGGATGCCGCTGGCCCATACGCACAGCGCGGTTTTTGTTTACGTGTGCGGCATTCTGTGACATCTCAGATTCGCTCGGGAATGCGAAAGGATCGAGCGTGGACATTTCAAACTGCTCTCTTACGGTAGTTCCGTTCTTGCATTCACGTGACTGTGGTCGTGCAATCACTGCACAGAGCTCAGTATACAAAGCGCTTCATTCTCAAATGCCGTCGTTCGAGCGCTGCGCTGGCGTCCTTGCACTCGCCTTTCTTGCGATGGTCGTGAATCCTCAGCGGCGTGTGCACTCTGTGCCCGCTTTTACTAACGACCTACATCTGCCTTAATTCCGCGCAGTTTAGAGTGCTTTGCCGTTTGTGTAGAAATGTTTCCTTCACCTTCATGTCATTATAGGCTGCTGTGAATAGATTAAAAACGGGTCTAGGCCCACCCGTCACAAGTCCACTCGTCATAGGCCAACTCGTCACAGGTAAACTGGTCAGGAATGCCAACTCGTCGCAGGGCATTTCGTACGAGGAACTCTCGTATCACCGGAATATTCGTCACACGGAAAACTCGCATTACGAGCATGTTTTGGAACGTTAAAGCGATGTCTCCGCCTGCTATACGTCGTCCATTTAAAAATGATGTAGGCCAGCGAGTGTGCTTTCAAAGTTTTTGACGTAGGAAGTTAGGTAAATATGCCTTCATACCGAGTCAATTCTATTAAAATGATAACTGCATTCGAATTTGTGTTAAGCAGCACGCAGAAAAAGTAAACAAAGCTCAGTGGATATGACATTTTGCTGTTGAGCCCAAGGAGGCAGGTTCGATTGCGGCGGCCGCTTTTCGGATGGAGGCGAAAAGCGAAAACGCCCGTGTGTACGAGATTTCGGAGCACGCACATTGAAGATCCCCAGGTGGTCAAAATGAATTCGGAGCCTTCCACCACGGCGCGCCTCATCGCCTGCGTAGTGTCAGTGGTTAAACACCCACAATCAGTCAAATCATCAAATAAGCAATTTCAAACCTTATGCAATGCATGGTGGTGTGTCCTTCAGTGTTTAAATAGAAAGAAATCATCCAGATTAGCTATGGTTCTACCAAAGACGTCCCTCTACCCTCTATTATTCTACCAAAGACGTCCCTCGTATACAGCCTCCCTCAAGTGGGCGTGGCTCCCTTTCCCTTCGTGCAAAACCCATAAATCGACACACAAATTTCAACCCGGTGGGCGTCTATTGCTGCGGACACTGTACCTTGACATTGACAATGATAACCCACGGTTTTTGCTTTCCATATTTCGTGATTCCGTTCTTTTTCTCGATTTTTTAGGCTTCCGGGTGAGAGTATGGCATGTATAATAAATTACGTTGGGGAATACCATAAAGAGAAATATACATGTATGACGACTGGGTGGCAATTCGACGGCAAAACTGCCAAGGGGCCACGGGCCATTGACAAATTTGCGCAGCGGTGGCAAAGACCGCTTCATGCCTGATTGTAGCACTCTGAATTCATTCGTGAGGAGGCTAGAGAAGCGGATGGGGAGAAGGGATTATGCGAACGCCCTGCAAATGTACAATGCCGCCAGTGTGGCCAAAGGTGGATTTTTTTCTGGATGCGGGTGGGGGCAGGGGCGGTGAAAAGGAAACCCCCCGGGTAGCCTACAAGACTGAATATAAACCAATCAGACAGCATATTAATAGGATGCAATGAGAAAAACAACAAAAGAAAAAGTGGAGAGATGGGAAAAATGGAGGTCGCTGTTATATTGTAGACCCCTCACCGGCAGTAAAAACAGAGGCGGAAGTAGCACTTGCGAGCCCAGTATGAGCATCTTGTCGAGAAAGAAAAAGTTAAGCTTTTAGTTTGAACAAATAATCCAGCAGAAACGCGGGGAACGGCCCCCCGCCTCCCTCTCTGGCTGCTTCTGTGTCGCAAATGTACAGCGTGTCACATGTAAGCCCCCTCGTCTGATGCATTGAATGCGACAGCCGGTTGTACACAAGTGCCAGCGAGAATTTTACTTTTTGGGAACTCAAGTTTTGATTAACCTTCGATAAATTGCAATTCACAACAAATTTCAACGTGCAAAACGTTCGAGCAACACGTCTGTTGTGATAGCTAGCCACTCGGAATTAGTTCAGCCTACATAGGCGCCTACTTTTCCCGCAGAATGTCACCCTTAGAAGTGCCTTGCCATTCCGCTGTTCTTCCGACAACTGCTGGTTAATCCTCTAATCCATCAACGTGACGCGATTACCTTGAGGAGATCGCCTTTATTACTTTCCTGTTGCTGCGCGGGCGTGGAAATAGCGAAAGGCTAAGCACTACACTGATCTATATTATGAGCCACGGATTCTGTTCACGTTTAGAACATTTTGAAGAACTGGGACTCAGTTTACCAGCACACGATAGGAGGGAAAAATACAAGTCATATGACCTTCCTCGAACTAATATTGGGCGCTGCAACATTATGTCTCGGGATAGTATACTCATATAAATTCTGTTGCAAAAACTGGCTGGCGTTGTAAGCCGCTGTGGACCTGTAGTTAGGCCGTAAAACTGCACCGGCGTTTTCCTCACACATAACGAAGTTGGTGTGAAAAATAACCTTATTTGGAACATTCCTTGGTGTTGCGTGACTGGATCATCACCAAATGCATCACCCCCACGTTCCCCACAAAGTGGGAACGCCTTCTTGTCGTAGTGCCACTTACTAATCCTAAATTACAAAGACATCATCAGAGTGAAACCACCTTCCGGCAGCCTTTGTTGACACTAACAATTACGATGAATTGAGAACGCAATTGCGCCAGCACTTTGCTGTGGAAGATGCTGATGAGTTCCCTGCTTTGGTAGCGGTTTTCTGTCTCTAGTACAGTTTCGTGTGACTCGCTGTTGTACTGTTGTTATGAAAAATTGTTATTTTTTCGGTTTTAATCGTAAGATTGATAGTGGGGTTTAACGCTCCGATGCTTCACAGGCGATGAGGCGCGCCGTAGTGCGAAGCTCCGCATTAATTTTGACAGCTGGGGGATCTTTAACTTGCGCCGAAATATCGAACACACTTTCGGTTTTAATTATATAATAACTTGCTAACGCGGCTCTCTTTTCCGAGAACAGTTTATGCGGGTAATATAAGCTGTTAAATATGGTTCTTCGCTAGCAATATCGGCTGTTCCACTCCCATCTTCAATGCCCTTTAGGACAGTAGGGTAAATAAAAAAATAAAATTGAGTGAGTGAGTGAGTGAGTGAGTGAGTGAGTGAGTGAGTGAGTGAGTGAGTGAGTGAGTGAGTGAGTGAGTGAGTGAGTGAGTGAGTGAGTGAGTGAGTGAGTGAGTGAGTGAGTGAGTGAGTGAGTGAGTGAGTGAGTGATAGTCAACGTGACATAAGCTGGGCCACCTCTTGTGATTACTTTGCCGCAACCAAGAAACTTCCTTTGCCGGAACACGTCTTCCTTAGCCGGAGCACTTCTCTCTAATCTATGAGTTATTCATTGAAAAACCCCCTCACGGACCCCACTGAATGTTCAGCGAAGCAGTTGAGGGGTACCTAGTTGATGGAGGCGATCAGCGAAAACGCCTCTGTGTGAAGATTTCGCGGGTGTTTAAGATCCCCAGGTGGTCGAAATATTTCCAGACCACTCTCCTGCGGCGCGTCTTATAAGTCAGGCCAAGCTGCGGCGCGTCAAACCCCACAATCAATCAATCAATCAATCAATCAATCAATCAAATCAATCAATCAATCAATCAATCAATCAATCAATCAATCAATCAATCAATCAATCAATCAATCAATCGATCAATCAATCAATCAATCAATCGATCGATCGATCGATCGATCAATCGATCGATCAATCAATCAATCAATCAATCAATCAATCAATCAATCAATCGAGTGGTACCTCCTTATAACAGTTGGTCGTCGCCCGGAAACGTGCAGTTTTGTATAGAGGTCTTTTTTCATAGGAAAGCTGCGTACGTCATGGTTTCCGTCTGGATTCTTTAAATGAGTAAGCAAGAAATCTCGAAGATACACGTATCTTTGAAGTGCGATTCGAGAGGGCGAGACGTCTATCTGTGCGCCTTCGTTTGCTTGTGTGCTTCCTTACTTTTTCTTGGGTTTTCTTTAACTTAAAAGTATCCTCAAAGATCTTCCGCTGTGTGACCGGCGTCGGCCATGTCTGCGTGCGCCCCACCATTCCTTTGGCATCATTCCAAGTATTTGCGCGCCTTGTTTCCTTTCTCTTCTGCAGTGGTGGCGTGCAGGCCGAAGCGTCGCACCCCTCTAGTTTCCCCTGGTGCCCCGGTGTGGCAATAAATGCCAACGTGAATGCATAAAAAGCCGAAAAACCACATAACCTATGTATGCGTGCACCTTTCGTCCGGATGACCACCGACCAAGAGTGTAAATGAGTCGACACTATTCCTTGTCACCTTAGCAACGCTGGTGAACTGCATTCACAGAATAATGTGTTCATGGTTTCCAAGAAACTTCGTCAAACCCTTACTGTAGGAGTGAAATGAAGAGGTTTACCTACAATGTCTATTAAAAATGTGGTGCACAATGATATCTGATCAAAGAACGGCACACAGGAGGTTTTATGAGAACAAAATGCTCCGGTCATCCACAAGAGAGTACCGGGAACAGCCGATTTTCTGTCTTGTCGACGGGGGACAAAAATATCACGGTTGATGCACCAGTACGGCGGCTTCACTCTAAAAGTTCCATCTTGAGCCAATCGACTGAAGAAACTGGTCAGAGCCTTCAGGAAAAGGGGATGTCAGAAAACGTAAATGAATAAATGTACTCTACAAGTCGTCACTCGACTGCCCGGGTACCCTCAACTTTTACACTATTAGTGTATCGAACATTCAATATAGTAGAACACAAAGCCATATTATTCGACTAGCTATAATCGAATTCGGACGGTGGTGAGAAGGTATGTATGTATGTATGAGACACGGCCCTCTAAACACGCTTAAGAGCAGCATCGCCGACTGTCGCGGTATCCTGCATAACCGGACAGCCATTCACATCTGTGACATCATCAATCAGGATTTGACGATTGGGAGCACACATGGACGCCTGCAGGCAGTCACAGCGTGAAAGGGCTAAGCGGGCCGTTTCCATTCCAGCGGTTCCCAATGTCCCTGTGGACTCACAGAGACGTCTGAATCAGCGTCCACACCACACGCTATCCCCTTTCACTGTGCGAATGTGTCGCCCCCATCCAAAATCAAACGTGCTTATTCGGAATGAAGCGAAAAGCGCACTTCGCTGGGTTGGCTTGCTTTGACTTGCTGACAGTTCTCGCGCCGATGAGTATGTCATCCAGCTTTGTTCGGTGCAGTCAACGCAAAGGCTGAAGTAGCTTACGTGTTCCGTTCAGACGTTTGAAGCTTTCCGCCTACTACAGCAGACACGATACCTTTTTCGGAAGGACTCATTGCTTGCCAGTAACATGGACATGGGATTACGGCGATGGAGATAAGGTAAGATTTCCTGCGTGTTGGATTGTGATAATGATACGTAGTTGGGCTATAAACGCAATGCTTGCAATATGTTTGCCAACAATGCCCCACTTAGGTACCGATAAAAGAGGGTATTACAGACGTGTGCATTGCAACCACGGCCCCTTATTGTTGATGCGCTAAGGGTAAAATTCGAAACAGTGAAATTAGCGGAGCTGTTCCTTTCAGGAAGGTGAAGATGTCGGGTGAGCATCACTCGGTGAGTGCTCGTGGCGAGCCTCATAGCGGCCTCCGAATTAAGTGTAACTAATACTAAAGCTTCAACACTTGTCTGCTAATCTGAAGTTCTACCTTAACTTTCTTTCATTGCGTTGTAAAAAGTGTGCTGCCTCTGAAGACAAGAATCGGGTATTCGGTCAACTATAGCTATGGGCACAACTTGACAGTCCTTCACATGAGTATAAGACACCGCTAGGAAGAATTGCTCAGCTGCGGTGCTGACGACGACCATGTCTTATTTTGCATTTTCCTGATCTCAAACCAGCGGAGTGTTCTCTGAAGGCATTTAAGCTGATTCGACTGCCGCTTGCCAGTGAAGTTTGTGCGCGGTAGTTTTATATGTTTGTGGGAATCGGTAACTCGTAGTAACCTCCGTTCCTCCCTCCCCTCATGTCAACCACTCTTAAAGAATGGAGAGTTTCAGCTGTGTAGGCGCAGCCTTTCAAATTCCACGCGACTTCGCATCGCACGCTGCCTGTTGGCTGGGAAGAAGTAAAGCGCTAACCACATGGAGCGATTTTGCAAACGACTTGGGTAGGACGCGAGTCACGCGACTAGCGACGAACTACTTTTCGCCGCTGACCAAGTCGCTCATCGAATCGCTCAGTTATGGGTCGCCAGAAACAGTCGCTCGCCTCCCGGAAGTGGCCTCAGCGACTAGCCAACAGGAGAGCCCCTACTTAGGCACACAACCTCTGGTTTTGGAAGAGAACGTGGGGGAGATTTGGCACGTGTGCAAAACCCGCGCAGACGGCGTTTGCGATGGAGCGGCAAAGAAAGCTTTGTATGGCAAAGCTTGTGTACATCTGAAGCAGAAGCAAGATGGCTCCCGCACACACTGGGTGAGATCCGTGTGGCAAAGACGACGTCAAGAAAGCGAATTCTTCACGGCGTTCATGTTGGAGCCGAGAGACGAGGTGCAGAAGGAAAAGCGCGCGCTATCGATACCCAAACCAGTTTTAGAGATGCAATGAAGTGCAAAAAGCAAGGTAGAAAGGCGTAATACTTTTCAGTCATGTTTTTATGACAATGAACAAAAAAAATGTTTGTAAACAACCAGCGTACCAAGCTTGTTACTATGCGCAGTGCGGCAACATTGAAATCGCCGTCCTCAGTCGCTCGAGTCATCGCTGTCATGTGGTTGCCTCGGCGAGCGACTTCGGATCAGCGACTGCGGATCCTAGTCGCGTCGCTCGTCGCGTCGCTGGAAAAATTGGCTCCATGTGGTTAGCGCTTAAGTTTACCAAAGCGTGTCTGAAATAGAGTAGTGAACAACTATGGTGCGTTATATGTTTTCAACATAGAATAAAGTGTCGGTGAGTTGAATTCGCTCTTCTGATGGGCGCCACTGTTCAGAAGACCCTTTTAACATACGTGAAAGTCCAAGTCCAGCCCTTTATGCGAAACATGACACGAAGCAATATGGGCACCTAGCTTTAGCCCCTCTGCACACAACTGGTTGGACGTTATGTAAAGAGACGCGGCTGAGGAGGAAGGTCGTTGCAAAGGCGTCACGGAAGAGTTATGGCTCCTGCGGCTAAACTCGCACGCTGCGGGGCCGCCATCACATCCACCCCCCCAGGCCTATCTGGCGGTGCTAATAGCCCAAAGCCACAATGAATTCACCCTTCTGGACGTAAGTCGCGAACTGGAGGCTGAAAGCGCCTGTTTGCGCAAAAATGGCGCCTGGAGAAAGAGCGGGGGACACACGCACGGCGATATTTCGGCTTCCGCGATGAACGGATGCATTGACTCGGCGAGCACTGCAAGAAAAGCAAATGCTTTTCACACCTAAAACAGTAGCTTGTAACAGGTAAGAGCATTCAGTTATATTCTTGGTACAATAGTTTCCATTGAAGTTTCCATGCGTTGCGTCGGCGCATGAAACCCTGCAATCAATCAACCGTTGAAGTTTCCCACAAGAGCAGGATTCTGCGTCGTCGCCCTCGCAAGCTAAAATCAATAAGAACGTTCAAGACGCAAAGAAGACTGAAAACGAGATGGCCGTTACAAAGTGTTTCTTGTTCCCTTGTTATTAGTGGGTTATTGGAGCTGTTGCGCGAACATTAAGGAAGCAAAACAAACATTTTAGGTGGATGCCGGAGGCACTCAGAAACGTAGCATACCAACTTTCGCTGCAGGCTGACTTGATAATTTAAATTTCCCGGCTACACCCTGACCCGAAAACAGGCTCCAAAATATAAAAGGTGTTGGGAGCTGCAGCCGAATACACTTGTATAAAATGAACTTCTCGAGTTGGTTCTTGAGGTTCTTCACCGGTGTCTTTCGAGGGTCGGACAACAGTAACCTCATAGGCAGCGCCCGCGCGGTTTCATGGATGGGACGTAATGACCCCTGAAACCTCTGGTTTCTTATTCAATCAACCACGTGCATATGTTCCATGAATCACGGAGAACAAAAGCAACCACAATGACGACATCTAGAAAAAGACTCCTTGCCTTTTTTGGCCATCTTCATCATATGGTCGTTTTGTTAAAGATACCACCGGGATGCGTCTCGCGGGCTCCTCGTCTTCTCAAAACGACGGCAAAAAGTACTAAAACTATGCTCCGGTCAATTGAACACTGGGTCCCTGAGCATTCCCGTCCAAACAGAACAGCTTGACATTCCGTGACGCTCTGTGACTTCTACCTGCATAAAATACGGCCGATAAAACACATTTTGTTATGAAATGGTGCAAATGGGGCCACGTTTGTTTCTGGAGAGCTACTGGTATTTCGTGCGCATTTTAAGCGGCAGAGAATGTGTATACAGCAGAAATTGTTGTGCGAGTTGATGCACGTTTGATGAGCAAGCACAGCTTTTCGCGAACGAGACAACACGTACAGAAAGGACGGGACGAACTCCCGTCCTGTCCTTACTGTATGTGTTGTTTTTTTCGCGCAAAGCCCGTGCTTGTTCAACAGTGAAAACAGCAACACGAATTCTATTTTAAAACGGTCGTTTGGCAACGAGCTCTCGCTCCGTTGAAGCTTGATGGTGTCCGACTCACGCTGCCAGGGCAAAACGCTGACGAACAGCTAAGTAACGAAAGAAACGCGTTCTCCAAACAGCCCCATACACTCTCAAGTCACTGACACTGAGGTGAGATTTCTGATACGGCTGCTACAGCGAAACTGTACTGCGACGGCTATTTCATTTTTTTTTTCATTTTATTTGTTCTTATTTTCTGTGGGCCCAAAACTGCCCGGTTGAAAAACGTGCAAGGCGAGAAGGGGGGAGGTGGACAAAGCTAGCTTCGTCAGGTTCGTCTTGCGGTGTACAAAGCGGGTATGGCATCGCTTTCAGCGACCAGGGAGTCAAAGGCTACTCACGCGTCCTCCGCGTGTCCCCGTTTCATGGCGGCTGAGGGGAGGGTCGCGTGGAAAGGCGCGTGCCAGGACAGGCCACGTTGAATGGGTCGAACCCCTTCCGTTCCCTTCAGCAACCGCTGCCAACCGCACTGATTGATGGCCGAGATTAGCTCCTCCGTGTGCGCGCTGACTTTAAAAAGCGCTGGGAGAGCGGAGGCTTGTTTCTTGGGGTGACTGAGTTGCAGATCCGAGCACGCGTAAAACGACCGAAGCTATAGGCTCCGGAACGATCGCCGGGTGGCGCTGCACTCTCCCCGGAGGGGGAGTATGCCGGGCCGGCGGCCTATTCGGCACGTGCTTTTTTCGCTGCGCGCGTGTATTTTCTCGCGCTAGGAAGAGGGCTGGGTAAAATTTTCTTTCGACTTATGAAAGCATACACATTAGCACGTGTCCAGTATGTTCGGTTTAAACGTAGAGTAGTTACTGAGTTCATTTTTGTCGACGTTTGTCTTGTCGTCTGCTACAGACGCGCCGCCTGCTACGCGCCGCTCGAACGCCTCCCGGCCCGCTCCTCCGCGTCTGGCAAGTGCACGCGCAGCTCGCGCTGTCTCCCGCACCGCCTGAGGCATCCAGCCCCCTACTCACGAATGCGAAGAAAGCGACCGCCGGCTGCGCGAGCCACTTAAGCCAGCACGTACAAAGAGCGGCGGGAACACTCCTCACTACCCGAAACGAAAAGATGAAACTGAAAGAAAAAAAAAACCATATTGTTGCATGGTCAGCTGCCACGACAGTAACAAGGCGAAAGAAGAGGATCCATTCGTTAAATTCTGCATATTCCCCGCGAAAGCGCACCAAAAGGATAGACGGTAAGCATGGATCACTGCGGTTCGAAAGGTGAAATAAGTTGACACATTTTTGTTTGTATCTGTGTGCTTTCAGTTTACATTACCCGGCTTTGAAAATGCAAACTAGTGTTCTAACGAGTCCTCCCCTCTACACTTTTTTAATGCATGCTGCCAATGATTGTTTTCCGCTATAATAAATGAATTCGGAGTTGTTTAGCTGGTGCCGTTCGATATCGTCCATATATAACACAATAGGTTGACATTTTGCATGGGTAAAAAAAATAGTTTTTAGCGATTTACCTGGGGTGTAGTAGCTCTGGTCCGTCTTGTCATTGTGACTTGTGTTCTGGACTCGATTGCTGCGTTGTTCGCCCTTTTTTCCCCCATTTAGCAATACTGGTAATTAGAAGAGGTATACACAAATTCTGTATATTATAGTAATTAAAAGTTATACGCCACAAGCTGTTCGTTTTTTCCGCGAACTGTCACGCTAACCCATACTTGTACTCCAAGCGGGTGACAAAATTGCAAAAAAAAATTTCTTCAAGGACAAGTAAAATGGAAATGCGGCGCTGTCAGCGCACCCCTTATTAGCGTGTGCCCTTTCTAATGCGTTTTTATAAGATGCAGCTGATTGTTTCAAGAGTAAGAAATAACCTA